>JBBBDQ010001347.1:3147500-3270000 GCA_037127315.1 Ascarosepion bandense | reverse complement strand
ACCACTCATGGTAGATACCTAGGTCGCGACATAATTAAAAATGGAATTATATATATATATATATATATATATATATATATATATATATATGTATATATAAGCAATTCCTAACATAAAACAAAATCCACTGTTTGATGAAATACAAAAGAAAATAGTACTAAAACATGACATCTCTTGTGTTGCAGTAAACTGTTATTATTATAAACATTTTTAATAAAAATATTACTATATATATAATCATCGAAAGGCAGTCGTGTTAAGCTGCATCACAGCTCATCAGTACGGTTAGACATCCAATAGATTCTATCCAGTGTTTAACCCGACCAAATTGACATAAGTCGGCGATTCTGCCTCTAAGATCCGGGCGCATTGCGGAGGAAAGCGGATTATAGCGTTTTATACAAACATTGTAACACACGCCAGTTGCAAAGAATGTTCACATTCATTACTGAATGAACAATGCATAAATGCGTGAGTAGTCACTGTTTTAAAGTCTACCATTTCTTCATAGTGCTCATTCGACCTGCGAGAGCAAATAGAAAAGAAATGCCTTTTTGAAAAATGAAATTTACCACACTACAATAAACTCTTTCCTCGATAAAGCAGAAGGAGAGTGGAAATACATGCACTAAAGGCGGTTGATGAGTACAGATAATAATATGAACTGAATTATCAAATCCCTTTTGGAAGGTTTGTGGAAAACCCAGAGATAATATGAAGAAAATTAGCAAAAGCTTGTTCACGCATTGGGTAAGTTAGAAGAATTGATTTTGTATGTGTCGTTAATAACATGTTTAATAAAAGACAATAATTTATGATAGAATGTAGAAACAGGAATAAATTACTAAAACAGTAAATAATCTTATCGATGATGAAATGTTCTTTACCTCGAGAACGTCCATTACTTTTATACAGTACTTATTTTTTTGGGTAATATCTTAGTAAAACAAACACATGCTCGTAGACATACACACACATCTCTTTATATCAGCATCCATATCGATCAGTTCATTGCTAGGTTGTTCTGAACCACATTGTTGCTCTGTTGACTGCCAGATCTCATGTTTCCTGCACTGGTCCGTTATTAGAAGTATTCATCAATGCGTATTCTTCAGCAACTTCCGTTTCACTTGTCAGTTTTTCCTTTCTTTCTTCCAAGGATATGCCTCCAAATGCTTTTATGTAGCATCTATACCATTTCAACAGTCTATTAACCGATTTTGTGTCCTTGATATCTGACCTTTCAGAAATCCCCATCTGCTTAATCACGTGATTGGCCATTGCTTAATTGAATCTTTGTGTTATTCTGCAAAATACTATACGAGTTACCTCGAGGTTCTAAAGTGCGTATTTAAGTTTCTTGCCTACATAGGTTCAAGGCCATAGTATATGGAAACAGGATAAAACACTGAGTAATCTACTTAACGAATCTGGATACATACTTAAGAGAAAAGGAAAAGAACGAAAAAGCGATGATAAAAGGTTCAAGATTTGCTAGAGAAAAATAAGAGATAAGGAGTGTAAGCAAAAAATACGTCCAAAAAGATGGGATTTTATAATAGCAGAGTAAGTATTTGCTATCTGAGGAATAATAAGTTCAAATCATCGTTTTTTCTATTGTCAATATACAATAACATTTATTGTAAAGTCATGCTTCCTATAAACATTCAAAATAGTTAAAACTGTTTTGTATTTTACTGTTAGCCAATATAACATTATAATATGTAATTTATTTGATCTATTTCAGATTTTAAATTCGAAAGATATATTGTTATTCTTGGTAAAAATCTACTAAGAAATTACAAACACATATCTATATATATGTATATTGATTGTTTAATACTTAGTTTTCAGTCCTAATAGGGTTAGAGCAGTACACATTTGTATTAACAAGTGATCTCTACAATTATATTGTAGAACTTTTGAATATTTTTAATTTATAAACGAGTTATTTCGCTACCTTGGTTTCCACCACGAGTGGTTTCTTCAGGCGATTTTTAATAACTGATTTTACCTTTTACCGTTTTCTTTTTAAGAACGCTCTTGTAACGGTGGTTTATTTGAACGTTCACGTGGCAGAGAATTTCTGAATGCGCATTGTTTAAATTCAAACGAATTATGACGTTTTCATCCATGGTTGTATGAACCTAAGAGGTATTTCTTAGTGTGGATGCATTTTGTCATGATTTCTTTTCTTTCATTTATGAGTATGTCATAATTTATAACATTTCTTCTTGGCACAGTCTACATATTTGTCCACCATTGTAAGGCTTGGCTGTTTTTACAATGCTCCACGTTATGTGTGGAACTTTTTTATATTTTGATTTCAATTTCCAGACGTGGTTAACCAATATTGTATTGCTTTTTAATTTTTCTATTTTGAATGTAGACCTGTGGTTGAACCACCTGGTTTTAAAAGTGTCATTGGTTGAGCCCAAATATATTTTGTTTTGGCCATCTGGGTCATGTACCACTGCTTTATAAATTATTTCTTTTGTGTTGCAGAAACCTTGAAGTGCACATTTTTTTTATCCCAGCAGTTGCAGTCTTTGTTGGTGGTTTTGTTTTGTACGATGCTATTTATGTTCCTGGCGTTTTGTTTTTTTATGAAACTATCTAAATTATTAGTGCAATTATAACTTACTTTGATTGTGTTTCCGTTGAATATTCTGTTTAATTCTGATTCTTTTAGATAGTGTTTATCTATTATGTTAAAATATATATGTCCTATTTTAGTCTTTACTTCTAAATTAAATGGTGGCTTGAACCAGATAATGTTTCGTTTTCTATTGTTGTTTTTGATTTGTCTGTTTGGTTGAGAATTGTATTGTAAAATGTTTTCATGACCATAATTTTTTAGTGCATCTTCATATATATTTTTCTTTTCATTAAATATTGATTGTTTGACGAATTATTAGATAGCCTGTGTTCTATGCCTTTGTAAATGTGTTTAATTATATTAAAACCACCAACAAAGAAGGCAACTGCAGGGACAAATATAAATATATATATAAAATTGAGATTTGTATCCAATGAATATAATGTGAATATAGTAATAACAGATAATGATTTATGGCTGAATATTATCTCAGAAGTTTATTGGTTTATATTTATAAATATAATTTTATATATAATTTTATATATATAATTTTAATAATTTTATAATTTTATATAATTATAATTTTAGAAGAGATGCGCTTCGCAATATCGTAAGAGGAGATCTGATTTATCGAATAGCAGAATGTTCGAAATTTTTAAAATAAATATTCTGGAAAAAATTCTCGAAAATCAGACCGATTGATAGAATTAAGCGCTGCATAAAAATAAGAAAATTTAAAAATAAATAAATGTATCGCCGTTTTTAACGTCTACAGTAATAACTACTAGTATGCATCCGTTTAATTCGCGAGATAAATGTAGCGCCATGTTTAGTCAAAATTCAGTTCCTCGTGAAATTTGAGTGAAGATACTGGTTTATGGCTGAATATTAATTATCTCAGAAGTTTATTGGTTTATATTTATAAATATAATTTTATATATATATATATAATTTTAATAATTTTATAATTTTATATAATTATAATTTTAGAAGAGATGCGCTTCGCAATATCGTAAGGGGAGATCTGATTTATCGAATAGCAGAATGTTCGAAATTTTTAAAATAAATATTCTGGAAAAAATTCTCGAAAATCAGACCGATTGATAGAATTAAGCGCTGCATAAAAATAAGAAAATTTAAAAATAAATAAATGTATCGCCGTTTTTAACGTCTACAGTAATAACTACTAGTATGCATCCGTTTAATTCGCGAGATAAATGTAGCGCCATGTTTAGTCAAAATTCAGTTCCTCGTGAAATTTGAGTGAAGATACTGGTTTATGGCTGAATATTAATTATCTCAGAAGTTTATTGGTTTATATTTATAAATATAATTTTATATATATATATATAATTTTAATAATTTTATAATTTTATATAATTATAATTTTAGAAGAGATGCGCTTCGAAATATCGTAAGGGGAGATCTGATTTATCGAATAGCAGAATGTTCGGATTTTTAAAATAAATATTCTGGAAAAAATTCTCGAAAATCAGACCGATTGATAGAATTAAGCGCTGCATAAAAATAAGAAAATTTAAAAATAAATAAATGTATCGCCGTTTTTAACGTCTACAGTAATAACTACTAGTATGCATCCGTTTAATTCGCGAGATAAATGTAGCGCCATGTTTAGTCAAAATTCAGTTCCTCGTGAAATTTGAGTGAAGATACTGGTTTATGGCTGAATATTAATTATCTCAGAAGTTTATTGGTTTATATTTATAAATATAATTTTATATATATATATATAATTTTAATAATTTTATAATTTTATATAATTATAATTTTAGAAGAGATGCGCTTCGCAATATCGTAAGGGGAGATCTGATTTATCGAATAGCAGAATGTTCGGATTTTTAAAATAAATATTCTGGAAAAAATTCTCGAAAATCAGACCGATTGATAGAATTAAGCGCTGCATAAAAATAAGAAAATTTAAAAATAAATAAATGTATCGCCGTTTTTAACGTCTACAGTAATAACTACTAGTATGCATCCGTTTAATTCGCGAGATAAATGTAGCGCCATGTTTAGTCAAAATTCAGTTCCTCGTGAAATTTGAGTGAAGATACTGGTTTATGGCTGAATATTAATTATCTCAGAAGTTTATTGGTTTATATTTATAAATATAATTTTATATATATATATATAATTTTAATAATTTTATAATTTTATATAATTATAATTTTAGAAGAGATGCGCTTCGCAATATCGTAAGAGGAGATCTGATTTATCGAATAGCAGAATGTTCGAAATTTTTAAAATAAATATTCTGGAAAAAATTCTCGAAAATCAGACCGATTGATAGAATTAAGCGCTGCATAAAAATAAGAAAATTTAAAAATAAATAAATGTATCGCCGTTTTTAACGTCTACAGTAATAACTACTAGTATGCATCCGTTTAATTCGCGAGATAAATGTAGCGCCATGTTTAGTCAAAATTCAGTTCCTCGTGAAATTTGAGTGAAGATACTGGTTTATGGCTGAATATTAATTATCTCAGAAGTTTATTGGTTTATATTTATAAATATAATTTTATATATATATATATAATTTTAATAATTTTATAATTTTATATAATTATAATTTTAGAAGAGATGCGCTTCGCAATATCGTAAGAGGAGATCTGATTTATCGAATAGCAGAATGTTCGAAATTTTTAAAATAAATATTCTGGAAAAAATTCTCGAAAATCAGACCGATTGATAGAATTAAGCGCTGCATAAAAATAAGAAAATTTAAAAATAAATAAATGTATCGCCGTTTTTAACGTCTACAGTAATAAATACTAGTATGCATCCGTTTAATTCGCGAGATAAATGTAGCGCCATGTTTAGTCAAAATTCAGTTCCTCGTGAAATTTGAGTGAAGATACTGGTTTATGGCTGAATATTAATTATCTCAGAAGTTTATTGGTTTATATTTATAAATATAATTTTATATATATATATATAATTTTAATAATTTTATAATTTTATATAATTATAATTTTAGAAGAGATGCGCTTCGCAATATCGTAAGGGGAGATCTGATTTATCGAATAGCAGAATGTTCGAAATTTTTAAAATAAATATTCTGGAAAAAATTCTCGAAAATCAGACCGATTGATAGAATTAAGCGCTGCATAAAAATAAGAAAATTTAAAAATAAATAAATGTATCGCCGTTTTTAACGTCTACAGTAATAAATACTAGTATGCATCCGTTTAATTCGCGAGATAAATGTAGCGCCATGTTTAGTCAAAATTCAGTTCCTCGTGAAATTTGAGTGAAGATACTGGTTTATGGCTGAATATTAATTATCTCAGAAGTTTATTGGTTTATATTTATAAATATAATTTTATATATATATATATAATTTTAATAATTTTATAATTTTATATAATTATAATTTTAGAAGAGATGCGCTTCGCAATATCGTAAGAGGAGATCTGATTTATCGAATAGCAGAATGTTCGAAATTTTTAAAATAAATATTCTGGAAAAAATTCTCGAAAATCAGACCGATTGATAGAATTAAGCGCTGCATAAAAATAAGAAAATTTAAAAATAAATAAATGTATCGCCGTTTTTAACGTCTACAGTAATAACTACTAGTATGCATCCGTTTAATTCGCGAGATAAATGTAGCGCCATGTTTAGTCAAAATTCAGTTCCTCGTGAAATTTGAGTGAAGATACTGGTTTATGGCTGAATATTAATTATCTCAGAAGTTTATTGGTTTATATTTATAAATATAATTTTATATATATATATATAATTTTAATAATTTTATAATTTTATATAATTATAATTTTAGAAGAGATGCGCTTCGCAATATCGTAAGGGGAGATCTGATTTATCGAATAGCATCGAAATTTTTAAAATAAATATTCTGGAAAAAATTCTCGAAAATCAGACCGATTGATAGAATTAAGCGCTGCATAAAAATAAGAAAATTTAAAAATAAATAAATGTATCGCCGTTTTTAACGTCTACAGTAATAACTACTAGTATGCATCCGTTTAATTCGCGAGATAAATGTAGCGCCATGTTTAGTCAAAATTCAGTTCCTCGTGAAATTTGAGTGAAGATACTGGTTTATGGCTGAATATTAATTATCTCAGAAGTTTATTGGTTTATATTTATAAATATAATTTTATATATATATATATAATTTTAATAATTTTATAATTTTATATAATTATAATTTTAGAAGAGATGCGCTTCGCAATATCGTAAGAGGAGATCTGATTTATCGAATAGCAGAATGTTCGAAATTTTTAAAATAAATATTCTGGAAAAAATTCTCGAAAATCAGACCGATTGATAGAATTAAGCGCTGCATAAAAATAAGAAAATTTAAAAATAAATAAATGTATCGCCGTTTTTAACGTCTACAGTAATAACTACTAGTATGCATCCGTTTAATTCGCGAGATAAATGTAGCGCCATGTTTAGTCAAAATTCAGTTCCTCGTGAAATTTGAGTGAATTATACAGAGCGTAGTTCTGGGCGATGGTATATAGAGAACGAGTGTTACATAAATTACACGAGTCCACTGTCAGTCGCTCTGGCCAGAGTCAAATAGATAAAAACATTTGGGAATGGCTTGGCTGCAGAATATGTCGGAGAGTTGTCAGCTTTGACAGATAACTGCCTCCGTATCTTCTGTCTGGATTTAATTCCATAGCCTTTTCCGTCTTTGGATATAACAGCAAAGCAGCGCAGGTTTAACGCCTGAGTTTTCTTTCGTCCTGATGGACTGCTTTCTTGGGCTATCGACCTTCATCTACCCGAAATAATAGGAATATATAATAATAAAATAATAATAAATAATTATTATAAAAATAATAATAATATAATAAGAATATATTAATAATAATAATATAATAATAATAATAATAATAACATAATAATAACAATAACATAATAATAATATAATAAGAATTATTATAATAATAATAATAATAAATATTTTATAATAATAAAATAACACCAACAACAACAGTAAAATAATAATAATAATAATAATAATAATAATAATAATAATAATAATAATAATAATAAGGATGATACAATTAGTAAGGCAACATGAAGAAAGAAAGAAAAAATATTCAATAATAAAAGAAGGCAGTAAATACAAACAAGAATTACAGTTAGTAGATTCTGTAGAAAAGCAAAACAGTAGCCAAGAACCAACTATTGCGGCAAAAAATATGAAAATGAAAGCCAAAGATAAAGCTCTTGAAAAGATGAAACAGCGCTGGCAAGACAAACCTCTGCATGGCCAATATCCAGTACGTGCCAATAAATCCAATGTTGACAAAGTTAATACTCATCGATGGTTACGTGCATCTGGATTAAAGTCTGAAACTGAAGGATTTATACTTGCAGCACAAGACCAAAGTCTTTTCACGAGAAACTTTCAGGCAAAAATTATGCATAATAATATGGATCCAAAATGCAGGTTTTGTGATAAACACCAAGAAACAATAGACCACCTAATCTCAGGCTGTTCTGTGCTTGCCCCAAACGAATATAAAAATCGCCACGATAGAGTTGGGCAATATTTACATTGGGCAATGTGCAAACATTATGGAAAAGCTGTAAACAAACACTGGTATGAACATCATCCAGCACCGGTTACAGAAATAGAAGATGTAACCATTCTATGGGATTACACCATCTACACAGACAGAAAAATTGAAGCAAACAGGCCAGACATTATTGTTAAAAACCAGAAGGAGAAAACTTGTCTATTAATTGATATGGCTTGTCCAGCGGATTGTAACATAGCAATCAAGGAATTTGAAAAACTGTCAAAATATAAAGACCTGGAAATTGAAATAGAAAAAATGTGGAAATTGAAAACAAGAGTTGTGCCAGTGATAGTAGGTGCACTTGGAATGATAAAAAATGGAACAAAACAACACATTGAAAGAATCCCTGGAAACCCCAGCTTAAGAGATATACAAAAAATTGTATTATTAAGTACAGCCCACACACTAAGGAAAACGTTATCTATGTAATGCTGGGGATGATAGGGAGGATAGAAAAACATGAAATGGAGACATAACAACACGCCACTACCTGCCTTAGGTCTCCCCGCAGACTTGGTTGGTAGTGAGACCAATGCAGAAATCTAAATATGATGAAAAATGACATAATAATAATAATAATAATAAACCAATTAATAATAATAAACCAATTACATGTCTTCCGACAACATATAAACTATTAATATCTATTTAAACAAAACAGACATATTTATTCTTAGAAAGAAATGACATGATAACGCTTGAACAAAAAGGGTGCAAACGTGGCTGTTATGGTTGTGAAGACCAATTGCTAATTAACAAAATGATCCTGGAAAACTGCTACAGTACAAAGAAAAATCTTAGTACTGCCTGGATAGATTATCGAAAGGCATTCGATAGTGTGCCACATTCCTGGATTTTAAAGACTTTAAATATATACAAGATATCGCCCGTCATCATCAATTTCATCAAACAGTGCATGTCTATATGGAAAACAACCCTTTACCTCAATCATATAAATGGAACCAATAAGTCTGATGAAATAAACATCAAAAGAGGTATATTTAAAGGTGATTCTTTATCTCCCTTACTATTCTGCATATCATTAATAGCACTAACCAGTCAACTTAATAAGACAGAATGCGGTTATAAAATAGGCCAAAAGAAAATAAGCCATCTATTTTGCATGGATGACTTAAAGTTATATGCTAAGAATGATAATGAGCTGGAAGGTCTTCTGCAAACTGTAAAATGCTTCAGCGAAGACATTGGAATGAAATTTAATTTGAATAAATGTGCTAAACCTACAGTTTTACGTGGATCAATACAAGAAACATCCTCAATTAGCTTAGACACTGCTGTAACAATAAAAGAATTGAAACCAGAAGAAGCTTATAAATACCTATGTGTAAATGAAAGCGAAAACATTCACCATAAATAAATGAAAGAAATAGTGCGTAAAGAGTACTATAGAAGGCTACGAATGATATTAAAAACTGAATTAAATTCACAGAATAGAGTTATGGCCATTAATAGCCTTGCAATCCCAGTTGTCCAATATAGCTCCAACATCTTAAACTGGACTCTAAACGACATCAGGCGAATGGATGCTAAAACAAGAAAGCTTCTTTCTAAGCATAGGATGCATCACCCAAAGGCTGATGTAGACCGTCTATACATACCCCGTAAAGAAGGTGGAAGGGGTCTTATTCAGCTGGAATTGTCATACAAGACAACAACTATTGGCTTACTAACATACATAGAAACAACAAAGGATTGGATGATACAATTAGTAAGGCAACATGAAGAAAGAAAGAAAAAATATTCAATAATAAAAGAAGGCAGTAAATACAAACAAGAATTACAGTTAGTAGATTCTGTAGAAAAGCAAAACAGTAGCCAAGAACCAACTATTGCGGCAAAAAATATGAAAATGAAAGCCAAAGATAAAGCTCTTGAAAAGATGAAACAGCGCTGGCAAGACAAACCTCTGCATGGCCAATATCCAGTACGTGCCAATAAATCCAATGTTGATAAAGTTAATACTCATCGATGGTTACGTGCATCTGGACTAAAGTCTGAAACTGAAGGATTTATACTTGCAGCACAAGACCAAAGTCTTTTCACGAGAAACTTTCAGGCAAATATTATGCATAATAATATGGATCCAAAATGCAGGTTTTGTGATAAACACCAAGAAACAATAGACCACCTAATCTCAGGCTGTTCTGTGCTTGCCCCAAACGAATATAATAATCGCCACGATAGAGTTGGGCAATATTTACATTGGGCAATGTGCAAACATTATGGAAAAGCTGTAAACAAACACTGGTATGAACATCATCCAGCACCGGTTACAGAAATAGAAGATGTAACCATTCTATGGGATTACACCATCTACACAGACAGAAAAATTGAAGCAAACAGGCCAGACATTATTGTTAAAAACCAGAAGGAGAAAACTTGTCTATTAATTGATATGGCTTGTCCAGCGGATTGTAACATAGCAATCAAGGAATTTGAAAAACTGTCAAAATATAAAGACCTGGAAATTGAAATAGAAAAAATGTGGAAATTGAAAACAAGAGTTGTGCCAGTGATAGTAGGTGCACTTGGAATGATAAAAAATGGAACAAAACAACACATTGAAAGAATCCCTGGAAACCCCAGCTTAAGAGATATACAAAAAATTGTATTATTAAGTACAGCCCACACACTAAGGAAAACGTTATCTATGTAATGCTGGGGATGATAGGGAGGATAGAAAAACATGAAATGGAGTCATAACAACACGCCACTACCTGCCTTAGGTCTCCCCGCAGACTTGGTTGGTAGTGAGACCAATGCAGAAATCTAAATATGATGAAAAATGACATAATAATAATAATAATAATAATAATAATAATAATAATAAGAAGAAGAAGAAGAAGAAGAAGAAGAAGAATAACGCGATTGGGATTACAACGAGAATGACGTGCTTTTCTGAGGCTCCTGAAAACGTAACGTTTTTTTTTTTTACGTAAACATTAATTTCTCATTTCACTATATTAAACATAAACATTAATTTTTCCCTTCGTATATAATTTTAGTTGTATGTTTCTTCTTTTAATGATCCTTAAATAGATCTATTAACTAGTTTTCTAAAGCAAGACAACGATAAAAATATGACGAAAAGCGCTAAAATCTGTTCGATCTAAGATATTCTTTCTTAGAAAAAATATGTAATAATTTCTTTATATTTATCCGTTCATTTTATATATTTGTTTATTTTTCGATAATCTTACTCTCGTTGGATTTAATGAAAGAATAACACAGAATACAGTGGGTGAACAAATTATTTTAAAATTTTACTGTAGTGAACTCAAAGGTATGTCCACTTTTTCTTTCCTATTAAAAAAAAACTTTGAATTTTTTTTTTTTTCTTTAAAAGTAAACATTAATTTTTAATTTTACTATTTTAAACATAAACATTAATTTTTTCTTCGTATATAATTTAAATTGTATGTTTCTTTAAATGATCCTTAAATAGATTATTACGACGAAAAACACTAAAAAACCGTTCGATCTACGATATTCTTTCTTAGAAAGAATATGTAATAATGTATTTATATTTGTTCTTTCATTTTATATATTTATTTATTTTTCGATAATCTTATTATCGTTGGATTTAATGAAAGTATAACACAGAATACAGTGGGCGAACAAATTATTATTTTTAAATGTTACGGTAGTAAACTCAAAGGTATATCCACTTTTTCTTTCTTATTAAATTTTGAATTTTTTTTTTTTTTTTGCAAGGACAAAGGTTAATAGTAGCAATAATTGTTTTTTTTTAACAATACTCTCTAAGTGCAGTGATGTTTTTTTTTCCGTTGTACGGCCGTTACGTCCAAGTTTGTTTGTTTTTTTCATCCAGCGTCTCTCTCTTTGAATTTTTCTTTTTCTCAATATGAAATTCTGTTTTAATATAAACAGAATTTTTTCTTTAGATATTAGCGAAATTTTTTTTTTTTAATGAAATTCTGCTTTATTTTAATTTATCTGTTTGTTCTTTAAATTAACCTAAATAAAATCATCCGTATTATATTTCCTTTAGCTGTCGATATTTCGTAAATTTTTTTTTTTAACTATTATAATTTTCTTAAAAACAAAACAAAACAAGAAAATAAATTAAATCCGATGAAAAACAATTTATATGGTATTATTTTATAGAAAGTCTACGTATTTATTGATAAATTTATTTTTATTTATTTATTGATTTAATTTACTTATTTAATTTATCTTATTATGATAATCCTATTTTTTTGGACCAACGACTTTATTGAAAAAATAGAAGATAAAGTGGACGAACAAATTATTACATTTATTTATTTATTTTTTTTTTTTCAACAAACGTCTCTCTATTTGAATTTTTCATTTTCTCAATATGAAATTTTGTTTTAATATAAACAGGATTTTTTTCTTTAGATATTATAAATTTTTTTTTTTTTTTTTAAACAAACTACTCTAGTAATATTGATGTTTTGTTTCGTTGAGCCGTCTTTCTCCTTGAATTTCAATCGCGTCTATGTCAGATGGTGCTTGGCAGCCCATTTAGGAGAAGGAAAACTCCGAACAACAACCCGTAACTCAAGGTGTTAATCGTGCCGAGGAGTGAATGGCTACTGCGTTATGAGGTCACAAACGATTCCCTACAGGCTTCGGGACCCTGTCTGTAAAAGACCGTTACCCAACGTGCCGGGCAACTTTGGGTGGACTTTTAGACCCGTGCGTCACTCGTGGGAAAAACATGAAAAATACAAATAGAAATAAAAAGTCCAGTATGGCTCTTCCAGTGGATAAACAGGGAGCCCGTCCTTCAGGAGGGAACCTACCTGAGGTCGAAAAATCTGCCATAGGAACAAACTCCTACACAAAGAATGTATCTTCAGGTCCCCACAACCAGGATAATCCTAATGATGGTCCTGAAAATTCACCAGCTAGATCTACAACCGTATATTTAAAGAAAGAAAGAATAAAATGGTCTCGTGAGGAGTATAAAGTCGTTATGACTGCATTTCATGAAGCGTTACTCAAACCTCAAAAAAACATGACTCGCCAAACATATGACATTTGGCGTGAAAAAGTTAGAAATAGAAAGTATATTGACGAAAATAAATTGGCCAATGTACGTAGGTACATTATTCGTAATAACCGACTGACAGAGGCTGAAATTAATGAAATTAAAAGAATTGTAACAAGAAGAGTCGAGTCAACAAAATATGAAAAGGAACCGGAACCAGAAATAAAAAGTAATAACATCAAACAAATCACAGGTCATAATGTAGAAACCGTGAAACACGCAAATCACTGCGAAGATAATGATGTAAGTTTAAAAGTGCTGGAAAGGTGTGATCTGAGTCTGAGTCAGTTAAAAGACAAAAATAAAACGAGTCCAGAACACATCGAAGATAATTATTTGACGGAAAATAAGAACAATGTACAGGAAGCCAAGATAGAAATAAAAAACCATCTAAGTCAAATACAAAGTATTACAATGGAGGAACGTGAAAAACTCCCAAAATTCCAACCAACAAAACAAAACCTCCGAACTATTAAATTGTACAATGCAGCACTGAAATCAATACTGGATGAAGACCCTCATACAAATCTTAATGAAGTAATATATGCATCAGCAACAGCAGCAACAAAAAAATTAAATATCAAAATAAAAACAAGGCAGTCACGTAGACGTGAAGATCCACCATGGAAAAGAAAAATTGAAAAAGAAATCGAACAACTAAGAAGTGAACTGTCAGTACTGGATGAACTGAGTAGAGGAATAAATGTAAGAATTAGGAAAAGAAGAAGAGCCGAAAAAAAATATAACATCAGGAATGAAAATGACGTCTTATCAAATAAAGAAAAAATAAAGCAAAAAATCCAACTGAAGGCTCAAAGAATAAGACGCTATGAAAAAAGAGCAAGATTTTACAGACAAAACAAGATCTTTCAGACTGATACAAAGAGATTTTACAGGGAAGTAGGTAAAAAAAGAATTGAAGTGACAGTACCCCCCAGAATGGAAGAAGTCACACAGTTCTGGGAAAAGATATGGGCTTGCCCTAAAGAACTTAGCAAGGAAGTACATTGGATTACGCAGGAGATAGAACGAATGACAAATAAACCCGAACAGACATGGTCTGGAATTACAGAAGATGATGTTAAATTTGCACTAAAAAAAGCACACAATTGGAAATTCCCAGGTATAGATAAAATTCCTAACTTTTGGCTATATTATTTAAATGCAGCACATAAAAAAATAGCCAAAGATCTCCAAGAAATGGTTGACGATCCCACTAAAATTCCTGCATGGATGACCAAAGGAATTACATTTCTTCTACCCAAGAATGGTGACACAAACAACCCGAAAAACTACAGACCAATTACATGTCTTCCGACAACATATAAACTACTAACATCAATTTTAACAAAACAGACATATTTATTCTTAGAAAGAAATGACATGATACCGCTTGAACAAAAAGGGTGCAAACGTGGCTGTTATGATTGTAAAGACCAATTGCTAATTAACAAAATGATCCTAGAAAACTGCTACAGTACAAAGAAAAATTTTAGTACTGCCTGGATAGACTACCGAAAGGCATTCGATAGTGTGCCACATGACTGGATTTTAAAGACTTTAAATATATACAAGATATCGCCAGTCATCATCAATTTCATCAAACAGTGCATGTCTATATGGAAAACAACCCTTTACCTCAATCATATAAATGGAACCTATAAGTCTGATGAAATAAACATCAAAAGAGGTATATTTCAAGGTGATTCTTTATCTCCCTTACTATTCTGCATATCATTAATAGCACTAACCAGTCAACTTAATAAGACAGAATGTGGTTATAAAATAGGCCAAAAGAAAATAAGCCATCTATTTTACATGGATGACTTAAAGTTATATGCTAAGAATGATAATGAGCTGGAAGGACTTCTGCAAACTGTAAAATGCTTCAGCGAAGACATTAGAATGAAATTTAATTTCAATAAATGTGCTAAGGCTACAGTTTTACGTGGATCAATACAAGAAACATCCTCAATTAGCCTAGACCCTGCTGTAACAATAAAAGAATTGAAGCCAGAAGAAGCTTATAAATACCTAGGTGTAAATGAGAGCGAAAACATTCACCATAAAAAAATGAAAGAAATAGTGCGTAAAGAGTACTATAGAAGGCTACGAATGATATTAAAAACTGAATTAAATTCACAGAACAGAGTTATGGCCATTAATAGCCTTGCAATCCCAGTTGTCCAATATAGCTTCAACATCTTAAACTGGACTCTAAACGACATTAGGCGAATGGATGCTAAAACAAGAAAGCTTCTTTCCAAGCATAAGATGCATCATCCAAAGGCTGATGTAGACCGTCTATACGTACCCTGTAAAGAAGGTGGAAGAGGTCTTATTCAGCTGGAATTGTCATGCAAGACAACAACTATTGGCTTACTAACATACATAGAAACAACAAAGGATTGGATGATACAATTAGTAAGGCAGCATGAAGAAAGAAAGAAAAAATATTCAATAATAAAAGAAGGCAGTAAATACAAACAAGATTTACAGTTAGTAGATTCTGTAGAAAAGCAAAACAGAAGCCAAGAACCAACTATTGCGGCAAAAAATATGAAAATGAAAGCCAAAGATAAAGCTCTTGAAAAGATGAAACTGCGCTGGCAAGACAAACCTCTACATGGCCAATATCCAGTACGTGCCAATAAATCCAATGTTGACAAAGTTAATACTCATCGATGGTTACGTGCATCTGGATTAAAGTCTGAAACTGAAGGATTTATACTTGCAGCACAAGACCAAAGTCTTTTCACGAGAAACTTTCAGGCAAATATTATGCATAATTATATGGATCCAAAATGCAGGTTTTGTGATAAACACCAAGAAACAATAGACCACCTAATCTCAGGCTGTTCTGGCCTTGCCCCAAACGAATATAAAAATCGCCACGATAGAGTTGGGTAATATTTACATTGGACAATGTGCAAACATCATGGAAAAGCTGTAGGCAAACACTGGTATGAACATCATCCAGCACCGGTTACAGAAATAGAAGATGTAACCATTCTATGGGATTACACCATCTACACAGACAGAAAAATTGAAGCAAACAGGCCAGACATTATTGTTAAAAACCAGAAGGAGAAAACTTGTCTATTAATTGATATGGCTTGTCCAGCGGATTGTAACATAGCAATCAAGGAATTTGAAAAACTGTCAAAATATAAAGACCTGGAAATTGAAACAGAAAAATGTGGACATTGAAAACAAGAGTTGTGCCAGTGATAGTAGGTGCACTTGGAATGATAAAAAATGGAACAAAACAACATATGGAAAGAATCCCTGGAAACACCAGCTTAAGAGATATACAAAAAATTGTCTTATTAAGTACAGCCCACACACTAAGGAAAACTTTATCTATGTAATGCTGGAGATGATAGGGAAGATAGAAAAACATGAAATGGAGCCATAACAACACGCCACTACCTGCCTTACGTCTCCCCGCAGACTTGGTTGGTAGTGAGACCAAAGCAGAAATCGAAATATGATGAAAAATGACATAATAATAATAATAATAACATTGAAATCACACACATATATATGAGTGGGTGTGAGAATATATGATATAGGCAATGGAATATTTCCCCTTGTTTATTCATTACTAGTCTTTCCAATAAACATTGCTGTTATAATATTTAAGTAATCAAGTAAGTATATTCCCATCATGCCCATGTCTGTATGGTTGTATGTCTACAATGACCGAGATTCACAAAATAAGTAACTTATTATTTGTGAAGCCAAGCCCAAAGATGTTGCTTCCCAGTCAGTGAATGTCTACCATTGATTGACTTATTCGTTATCTGCTGTTTACATATTTGTTCTGTTTTATGCACATTATTCAAAGTGAGAAAATATTTTTAAATTGTAAGTTTAAGGGGAGATATAATTGGTTTAATGATGTTTATTCTCACTAATGAAATAATAACTGAGGGCAGAAATCATACATTTCCAAAGGGATTTGCGCGTTAGTAAATATAACGAACGCAACCGGAATTGGAACTCGGAACTCCAGAACTATTATACATTTCCCAACCTGCACATCTAATACTTATTGCGCCTGGTATAACCGTTTACGTATTTTGCTACTGACCGAAATCGAATTTACGTAATTGCGCTTCAAAGTGACGCTGCCGTAAACTGCAAGTTTATGGTTAAACACATGTCTTTTTTCATTATGCAATTTCGTCTAAATTTCTTCAAAAAATTGTAACCTGAACAATACCTCATGTTGCCAAATAGCAAAATTTTAAAATTTCACTCTTTTATTGTTTTATATTTTCAACATTGAAATTGTCAAAATTATTATTATTATTATTATTATTATTATTATTATTATTATTATTATTATTACTTCTAATGTTATTTCTTCTCTCTGATTTATATTTTATATTTATCAATTTATATTTTGAGTTTTCTTTTTTTATAATTCTCTTTTGAATGCAAAAAGGCGTGCGTTATATTCGCATGCCGCTGAACATGCATCGCGTTTTTGTCATACAGAATTATACGTGATTCCTAACGTTCATTCCAGATCATAACTATCAATGAACAAGTAATTCTGTTACTACGAAATGTTAAACTAAAAAAAGAAAAAAACATTATACTGTTATCAGAAGTATTTGTCCGAAATATGAGCGTGGCCGAGTGATTAGAACTTTCACTTTCCGACTATTTAAGAAGCACACTGCGCCTCCTTGGACTCACTAGCGACTTCAAATATAAATCATCGAATCAATAGCTACATATTACGCTAGGAAGTTCGGGTGATTGTGTGGCGCCAGCAATTTTTTTCTTCATAATTCATCTTGCACTTTTATAATTCTGCCATTCGTCCATGCATGTAGTACTGATGCGATATCTAGTCGGGCACACTTGCTATTCATCTCGGGGTCCTTACACTGGAAATAAAATGAGACGTTGATTATTATTTTGAAAATATTTGATGGCGGTGCTCTGAAGAACATATTTTCTGAGTAAATTATTTTCTCTTTTGATAATTATGGTGTTTTAGGTCGAAATTTTTTTATTTGTGACAAAGATAAACTAGCCCTGATGAGTGAAGACATCATAACAGTGTCTTCTAATAAGTTTGAGATCAGCATAAACCTGCCCAGTTAAAGATATAAATAAAACGCGCACGCGCAAACACACACACATTTATGTTTGAAATAAAAGTTCGAAATTCATATGAGTCGTTTAATCATTGCTGCAAAGTAAACTCGCTTTGTCAGCGAGCATATAATATAACTAATTTTCTACACCGGAAGTTCACTTAAAAAGAAGAAAGGGAAAAGAAAAGAAAGCCAAAAAGAGAGGTAAGATAATTTTAGAACATAAGCGTCTAGACGTTGTAACAGAGGGTCGCGTAGACGGAGGGAATAGAGAAATGGTGAAATTTCTTCAAATTCGTTCTTTGAAAAGGACATTTAAAGATTACGTATGTGTAAAGATATGCGTTGTGGTACAGTGGATATCGGCTCGGAACGAGAAACCGGGGAGCCGAGTTCGAATTCCAGTTGAATCCATTGCATTCACTTACGCGCAAATACCCTTGGAAAAGGTACTAATCCGTCTCTTCCTTTCAGTTATGGGTTAAATAGCAGGACAGATTGGGTTGTATAGCCTTGGCCAGCAACCAGTCTCCCGCAGAAAGCAATGGCAACCTTCTGCGGGATAATCTTCTGCCCAGTCAGTCAGGTCTCTTTCGAGACATGATCGCCCAAAATGTGTATCACGTATGGCACTTAACTGACTGACTGAATATAATAGGTAAAAACATGATTAAGGCTTCTACTGGGCATAAATTGAGGGTCTAGTTTTAAATTTTTATGAAATAATCAACTGATCCCCCACTTAATAATATAATACATCTCTTCCCCCTCTAGCTATGAGTCGAATAACAGGACAGATTGGGTTCTATTGCCTTGAATGGCAACCAGTCTACCGCAGAAGGCAATGGCAACCTACTGCGGGATAATCTTCTTCCCAGTCAGTCATGTCTCTTTCGAGACATGATCGCCCAAGCGTGTATCACGTATGACACTTAACTGACTGATGTGTAAAGAAATAAAAAAGAATGTCACAGAAATGGAATGTGGGAAAGAGAAATGGTTCATGAGATGAAAAATGGAAAAAGGTTGAGATGGTGAAAAAGTAACAGAAGAGAGGGAGAAGGAAGAGAAACGCATAATAAGAGAATAAGAGTAAAACGTTTGTTAGATAAGTAACCGTAAAAATTGTTACTTCGCAGAAATGATTATACTACAAATGCGTTTTTCGAAGTTTTATTTGAAAAATTAAACATATTTGGCTCTGTAAATAGATAATCCTATTTACATCGAGCCCTTTGACCGGATCAGTTTTAATACTAATAAGATAATATTTCATAAGATCTACTTTGGGATTTTACCTACATACCATTTTCTGCTTATATATATATATTAATGTATACTTGGGGAGCAAACTATCTTTTAAATATATTTTATTGAATACGGCTGACAAGGAATATTTAATAGATTTTTTTAATTGAAAGTTTAATTGATTTTTTTTTAATTTTACGTCACCACTGTTGTTATTTTCATCATGTTTTCGTTGTTACATATAAATTTGTTTTGTTTTTTTAAATCTATCTCCCAATATATATATAATTAATACAAGTAGATAGATTGCCACAGCGGATTCATGTTACTATTAGTATGCCGACTCTAGATTTTCATAGATGGAATCTCTGGCAATCATTCCGTCCACTTGTTTCTAAAAAGAGAGAACGATCATATTCGGCTATGTTTGTTAATTCTTCTATGTGCCCTGTCCCTTCAGGACGTAGGCGATCGTGGATCTCCACGTCTCCCTATCCCGTGTGGCTCTTAGTATGTTTGCTCCTGTTACACCACGCAAACCCCGTTCTGTCATCCACCTGATCAGGCCCTGCAAATATGTTATCTGCTGCCTTCCTCTGTCCCTTTTTCCCCTCCATCTGGCCAGTCAGTATTAGGTTCTCCAAGCTCTCCTTTCTCATTGCGTGTCCCAGGAACTTCAGTTGTCTCTTCCTGATGCTTAGTAGTAATTTTCTTTTTGTTGCCATTCTTTCCAACACATCTTTGTTGCTTGCATGCTCTGTCCACGATATCCGCGGCATCCTTCTGTAGACTCACATTTCCGCTGCTTCAAGTTTTGTCCTCATTTTCGATAATATTGTCCAGCATTGAGTAAAACAATTCTTTAGTATATTTTTAAGCTTTGAAGCGTTTTTAAAATTCAAGCTATAATGCCCCCCCCCATTATATAGAGCATTGAATAGTCGTTTCGCACAAATTCTAATCCCAAAGTGAATGAAAAAAAGAGGTATCAAAGAAAAGTCTATTTTGCACTATCTTAGTTATAGTCGATATTCATTGACATCAAAGGTGTTTCCGGCAACATCAGAGATGAAGGCATGAGCAAAATAGTCACTCGTAAAATAAAATAAAGAGAACATAGATTTCATTCATTTGTGAAAAATCCCCGACAAAGAAATATACTGAAAATTACAAAAAAAAAATATGTTTTAGGGTAAAATTGTTGGCGTAATTGCTTTTTCATAGCACACGCATATTTGTCTTGAGGGGATATTAGCGATAACAGAAAAATGATGATCTGCCAAAGAACAGTGGTACTTGTTTCGACAAAAGTTACGTTTGAAAAAAGCAGAATAACGGATGTACAATCTTTAGATCTCATGCATAAAATTATTTCCCTCAAATCCTCCCCATTGTCCAATATTCATGCACACACGATCAGATGTTTGTATAGGAAATTGTTTTTTTTTTATGTGTATCCTTAACAAATATCCACATCAAGTTTCATAATTACACAGAGTATAGTAGAAATATCTTCCATATATACCTCCCGAAATGCCTTTCACAAAATGGTGAGACACTGGCTAGATGAAATCTCGATTGTCACAAATATCTTACAATTATGTGAGAGATCTTTCTGGCAGGTGTACGTGAGAGATCTTTCTGGCAGGTGTACGTGAGAGATCTTTCTGGCAGGTGTACGTGAGAGATCTTTCTGGCAGGTGTACGTGAGAGATCTTTCTGGCAGGTGTACGTGAGAGATCTTTCTGGCAGGTGTACGTGAGAGATATCTGCCGCACATTGTGTATTTCTGCAAGATGATCCATAGGGATTTATGATTGTGTTCATATATTTTATGGGTTTCTTGAAGATAACATCACTTGATGAATTCCGAATGCAGCAATACCTAAAAAATCAATTATTTGACTTTCAAGGAAGTAAAGTTTAGGAAGTAAATAGCAGAAATATTAGAAAAAATAATAAAAATAATTAGTCGTGGGTAACCTATTTTTATTATAATAGAAATATTTTATAAATTCTAATCTAAAATAGTACTGGCTCTTTGTTTGATACATGCTTACAAGGAAACATCTAAAATTATTATTATTTTTTTTTAGAATTTAAAGAACTTAGATATTAGTCACTGTTCATGACAATTCCTTTAATTTCTTTCTTGTCAATAAAAAAAAGAACTTATATACTCTCCAAAAATTAAACTGACTTTTTAAAAATAAATATTGCTTGTAATATTCATATGAAAATAACTTATTTGAATGAACACGTAATTCTTAGATACGCCCGATGTCTATACGTACACTACCTGCCATAAATCTTAGGCCATCCCAGTGTTTTAAAATAATGATGTATTTCATACAAGTTTTTGGTATTTATTACCAAGTGAATAAATGTAAATGAAAACAGAATGTTATTGTTAATGCTGCACAATAACATGTGCAACAAACGAATTAATAAATATTTAATAATTACCTATATTACCTTTATCAATGAAAGAATTAAGAATATTTAGAGTGATTCAGACGAGTTCATGTTTGCTTTTATGCCTTGTAAAATTTCGCAAAGTAATAATAGCAAAAGAAACATTCTATTTTCATTTAGACTTGTCCACTTAAAAATAGTATGAAATAAATCATTTCTTTTAAAAACTGGGGTTGCCTAATAATTATGTCTAATAGTGTATGTGTATAGTAAGCTTAAATAATTCTGCTAAAATTTTTTAGTTGTAAAGAGCGTATAAAAAGTGTTTCATTCGATACGACAATAATGTTTTGCAAGACTATGTTAGGGAGACGATGCAGATCGATAACCCAATGTCAATGATATTTACCATATCAAAAAAGGATAAATAAATATTATGCATTATCAATTCTGTTGTATTTCAGAAAATGGTGGATAATCTTCTCAAAAATAAAAATAAATGTAAAGGTAACATGAATGTTGTTCTACTTTTCTACTATTCTAAGAAGCATGGAACGACCTCTTAATTGTTGTTTTTCCCAGCTCTACTCTGACCCAGAGTGGTAACATTTGTTAGGGTTCCAGCTGTGGACAAATAGTTAACCCCGAAACTGGGGTCAAAACAATCTGAAAGTATAAAAATACATTTTATAGAAATATATATATATATAAATAGACTTTTATACATAGTTGATGGAAAAATATTACCAACAACACATTTTTGAGGAAAAGATTGTTCTCAGCAAAATATTTTTAGTACCAAACTAGAAGATTTTTAGTTTTTTGAAATAAAAAATATTAAAAACAAATTTTCATTAAAATCTGACTAATTCAACCAACTCATTAACTCTGAACATTAGAAATATACCTTAAAACTACACCTTTTTGGCATTACATAACCCACACTTGTAAATATGCTATAGAACTAATCTCAAACTTAAAACGTCCCCAACAAGGCAGGACCGGTAGGGATGCGCCGGGGTTTTCAATGAGAGGAAATGGGTACAGATGAAAAGATAAAGATTAACGGAATTTAAAAAGACAGAAAATGTAATTAACGTTGCATGTACATTTTTGGAAGATTGTAGCTAACAATTGTAAGGGATTACCACAGTCAGGAAGTACAAGGAAATAATTTTTGCGAGTAGAATTGGCGGTTATATTTAACTTTTCCAACATTAAAAGGGTGGAACAGAGATGCCAATCTGGTAGGACATTTAAATTTATATGGACAGAGCACCAGGAAAAAAAAGCTAATTCTAACAGTGTCTATAAAAATATTTATGGAAAAGACAGATGGAATCAGACGTAATATCGGTAAGAATTATATTGCATATCATTATTTGAATTTTGTCGACAAAACCGAGATAAATAGCAGCAGAGCCCAACCAATTATTGCAACTGTATTCTATATACTAATGATACATTTATAAATCTGCAAGATGGATTCTGACGATTAAAGTTTTTGTCTCGACACAGAAACCCAAATTCCCGAAGACTGGATGTAACTTATAAATCCAATATGTTTGTTACACTTTAGGTCAGTTGAAATAGTGAAACTATGGATGCGCATGTGCTTGCGTTCAAAGGAACTTGTGTCAGCCATTTGTGTTGTGGCGAAACTTTGTCACCAAGTTGTTGTGATTTGTTTGGGCTAGGAAGAAAGACAGGGAAACAAGAATGTAGTTTCAGTGTATTAGAATAACAGAACATATATAATAGTAATAGTGCTAGTAATCAGCAAAATAGAAGTGTAAATCCGAATAGTATCGTTACGTTGCATCACGATTCCCTAGACTGATACACGACTGTCTCATAGTTGCGTCTCCGTAAGTCCCGCAAGTTATTGACGGGGGTAATGTACATTCTTATAATTAGGGTACCATAACACTATAGTCGTTAAAGAAGAGGAGATTTTTGGTGGAGGCATTAAAATTTACCATTTCCCCAGTTAACCAATGATTGGAGGTTTATTTCAAGAGCAACAGCAAAAAAATGGTCGTGTCATCTGGACTGATGTCTAATTCGGAAATGGTTACATAAGGACGATCATTGAAGAAAACCAGAAACAACGTAGAACCGCGAATACTGTCTTTAGAGGCACCCACGCATCTCTGAAATGATGTGGAATCTTGCTCGTTCAAACTAACTTCATGCCACGATTCGAGATTAACTGTTGTTAAAAATTACCCAGAAATACCGTAGTCCTGGAGTTCGCACAGAAATTCAGCATGGCAAAGCCTATTTTCGAGATATCCCAGCGCAGCAGCTCAGACTTCGCTATTACTATCAAGAGCCTAGTATACATATTCAATGATAGCTTTTAGCATATTAGAGGTAAATCTGGCGAAGCGGAAGCTATATTTTTTGTCAGAGAGTAAGTCGTGAGAGGTGATATGCTTAGCTACGACAGCACTATTTACAGGCTCGAATACTTACTGAAAAGCGGTTGGAGGCAGATAGCGTGATAATTAGAGTTTTCCCCAGATTGATTAAAAACGGGAACTTTAGTTGAGGTTTTTTAACTGGCAAGAAATCAGGAAGCACAACGGCAACAGTTGTAGAGTTTCGAGAGTACTGAAGCCAGCTCAGGGGAAAATATCTTTAGGATAACGACTAGGATTACATCACCTACGCTTGATTTATGTGAGTCTAATTTAGAGATTTATTGAACGATGGTATCATGCAAAAATGTGTAAGCGAGGAAGATGTCTTCATAAATATTGAAGTGAAAAGCTCACAAATACTTACAATCACAAAGAGACATTTGGAAATTTGAAGATTTCAATGCTACAGAATTGAAAACTGCGTGGAAGTCAAATAATGATCTGAAAATTCATAAAATATTGTGAACATATGCATCAAATAGATTTTGTTGTAATCGTGTTGTTTTGTGTAGCCTACAATTTTACTCGTATTTTGTGTTGGTAACACACGGTTGTATGTCTTGGTATATTATTTGGTTATACGTAATATAATTGAACCATGGTAAATTCACAGTTGCATCACTCTGTAGATTCGTTATTCGCTCATGACTATTTATCCCAGATTTCTGTCTGTTGCTTATATAATTATTTTTGTGGTCAACTGATTGCCAGTGGAAAAATCGATTTTTCTAGTATTACCCTGTATACTGGCGAACAGTACATCTTTCTACATTACATTTTTCCTTCATAAAATGATAGAATTTTATAAAATTATTTTAACACTGAAAAATATCACAACATTGCAAGAATGTTTATTCACAGCAAATTTCTGTTGAATGGAATAGGTCATATAGACTTTTAACCTATGAACTTAAAAAAATATGAGCTCCTAGGAAGTTTTGAGGAAAATAAAAAAGGATAGTTATAATCAGAAAGTGACTTGAATTTTTTAGGATATAATGAGGAAAAACGACTTGGAATATTTGACACTCACTGGGCATACGAGTCAAAAATAAAACAGATGAAAGTAGTCTGAACCTTATCTCACAAGCTGGTGCGAATGCTGGAAGAATGTTTAATAAGGGGTTTACGAAGAGACAAATTATGCTTAAGGTTACGAGAGATAGAGTTCTGTGAAGGATCATGATCCTAATTGTTCTGTAGGGAAAAGGCATATAGAATAAATAGCTGATAAGTACTTTATAACAATTTCTTAATAAGAAGGTGCACGTTCATGTCTCTATACACGTGAAGTAATTACTTTTGATGGGAGTTTTAATATATTGATAATAAAAAAAAGAAATAATCATTGAAAATAAATCGCTATTAATATAGAATCAACAAGAATATTAAATTTTACACTTAGTGAACAAATATTATATTATTCTGAATTCAATTAAAGAAGTAACGTTTTTAAGTAGACAATACGAAAATAGTTGAAATACAATAATAAGTTTATTCATTCAAATGATACAGTATATCTAACAAACAATGAATGCAAGCGAAATATGCAAAAGACGATTGAAGGAAAATAAACAAATAATTAAAGAAAATTACATTTTCTAGTAAAGCCGTCTATTTTTAATGACAATAGGAAATAACAAACAAACCAACATTTCAAATAATCTCTTTATACAAACAGTATTAGCTATGTTCATGTGAAATTAATAATTAAAGTTAATAATGAAATCAATAGATGTAAATTTGAGGTCAAAATTCGACACACATTAAGTTTGAAATAATAATGGTGGTAACTTCATGTTTGCAACAGAGACGAAAGGGAAAATAGTGAAAGAAGTTAATTTACGTTTCAAGTATTTTGGAAACAATTTTCCGTTCAGTTAAATGAAACCCAAATGCAGTCACTTGAATATGCAAAGAACTTCAATATACTTATACTTGAAGAATTAACATCAAAAATCATTTCAGAAAATAAATAAACAAAATATAATTGCTATCATTTGCAAAGCATCTGAAAACACCACTCATGGTAGAAACATAGGTCGCGTAATAACTCGCTTACAAATGGAAAATATTCAAAATTCTACAATATAATTGTATTGAATACTTTATAATAATATATATACAACTTATTTATAAATGGAATTTTGTCTGTGTGTGTATGTGTGTGTGTCTCTGTGTGTGTCCGTTACCTATAGACTCCGAAACGGCTGAAACGATTTTCTTGAAAATTTAAACAGTTGTACTGTAAGCGTCTGCAAGTGTTCTTTTTTAGGTTTTGTGTCGAGGTACCCCCGATAAATATTGAAAATCGATAATCGAAAAAATCGCGTTATAGAAGGATTGGTCTGATTTTAATCAAATGTGATATACTTGTAGACAAAGACATAAGAAACGATAATCAGAAGTTTCAAGGTTGCAGTTCTTACAATAGTGCAGAAAATCGGTAATATATATATATACAAAAGGCAATATGTTTGTGTGTTTGACTGTTATCTGCCTGTATGCCTGTATTTTGTCCGCCCTTTTATTTTAATGTTTGCTTCGGGTTTGGCTCTAAGTAGGTATAATTGTAGTTTTTAGTCTCAGCCATGATACCATTTACTCAGAGGACTTATTTAGCTTTGAAATTCAGTTTACGACGAAAAACGTATTTGATATTGTACCAGGAAATCAAAATGTATGACAGATCTTTCAACAATCTGATAAACATTCATCAAGTTTCTCGAATTTAAAGGCCTTGATAAACTAAAGACATCCTCTCCTTTGTATGTAAATAAGTACAACAAAATAAAGTTTACGTTTCATGTATAAAGTCCGCTCAGAGTAGATTTTCTTTCTATTTTGTTTTATATATATATATATATATATATATATATATATATATAACTTTTGCTGTTTTCAACAAGTGGCACACCCAGAACTGTGTGCGTTTAGTTTTAGATAGTAATGCATGCATCTATTAGAAAGTAATATAAACAAGCTTGAAATTCCATGTATGCCATTTTGCCTAAGTGTAAACAACTTTGTTTCACATACTGTTAAACATGTCGAATTTCGTGCCAAAAAAATGTATTTGCGTGAATTTTCAAGCGCTAATGTATTCAAAAGCAATCTGCAGCTGAAGCATACAAACATATTTTTGTGATTCACGGCATTTTGCTCTGAAAGAAACAACATACAGAGATGAGCTTAGACGCTTCAAAAATAAAGATTGTGATACTGAAGATAAAGAACATTCTGGCGAAACATCTATAAGCATTAGGGAAGATTCGAAGCAAGGATATTGAGTGGTTTACAGTATGAAACCGAAAGACATAAAACGGCGTATTGCCACGTGTGAAGAGCTGCTTCAACGAGAAAAAGGAAGGGTTTTTCCATCGTATCCCAACTAGAGATGAAAAGTGGATAATTTGCGTTAACCCTAGCGTAGAAGGTCGTGAGAAAAGCTCGTTCCTGCATCAATATTGGCGGCAAAGCCGAATACCCATGTTTTGAAGCTTATGATCATCATTTGAGAGGATCGGCTGAGTTTAGTTTATTAATTGTTACTCAAACCAACTAAACCGTTACGGGAGATCACTATTGACTACCACTGATACATAAAAAAAAACCGCCGTTATACAATCACAAAGTCTACAATATGATTTTTCAACATGAAAATACAAGGCCAAGTATTGCAAAACGAGTTAAAATCTATTAGGGAACGCTTCAATTGGAAGTCATATCCCACCCGCCGTAATCACCAGACATTGCTCCTATCGATTATCACTCGCTCAGATCGATGAGACATGGCCTGCCTGAGTAGC
Organism: Ascarosepion bandense; assembly: GCA_037127315.1. Taxonomy (NCBI): domain Eukaryota; kingdom Metazoa; phylum Mollusca; class Cephalopoda; order Sepiida; family Sepiidae; genus Ascarosepion; species Ascarosepion bandense. The sequence goes on along the minus strand of JBBBDQ010001347.1, from coordinate 3,241,742 downwards.
ACTATGAAAATACCAAAAAAGTGGGTCGACTCGTGGTTAGCCTCAAAGACATGTTATTTTCCATCGTGTAATTCAAATTCTGCCAGAAAGTTGGGAAAAGTATAACCACAGCCATAAAGTTCTAAACAAGTTACATGAAATAATAGGATTTAGAAATTCTACAAATTCTACAAATTCCAGTATTAAGGGAAATTTTGACAACAGGTAAATTGAATATGTAAAAGGCTTAAAATGTAAGTTTAGATTAATTAGATAAAAACAGAAGGTATAAATTAGTCGTAGCAGCATAAACGTAACCTCATGTGATTTAATGCACCTTTTAGTCGCAATGTCGGAAAAACATCGGAAGATTTTTACTAAATTTAATTCACAAGCTATTTATCCATTCTCCTACGCTAAAAGATTTTTTCAAGAAAAACAAGGTTACAGTTAGCTATATTAATCATAGCATAAAAATATATCAAATAACCACATGTCCTACCTGCAAAATAAGAGTAACTCTAATATAATTAATTGGATGTGCGTTGTGCTGCAGTGGATAGCGACTCGGAACGACAAATCGAGAAACTGAGTTCGAATTCAAGTTGAATTCCTTGCGTTCACTTACGCACACATACCCTTGGGAAAACTATTAATCCGTCTCTTCATTCATGTTTTGGGTTTAATAATAAAATAGATTGGATTTTATAGTCTTGGCTTGCAGCCAGTCTACTGAAGAAAGCAATGGCAACCTACTGCGGGATAATCTTCTGCCAATCTTTCGAGACGTGATCTCTCAAAGCTTGTATCACGGATGGCGCTTAACTGACTGAATATAAATAATAGTAATTCTATTAAAAATTAAACATGCAAAGAGCGGATAAATTATCACGACTCAACGGCCAGCTAATTAGACATGGTGTAAAACACAGTGCAGATATCAATAGGAAACCACTCGATTATTTATCCCACGTATATTTATATACTTGCACAACAATACGACAAACACTAACGGCGTAAAGGAGGTTAAACCTAAGAACATTGACTCTTCGCCCGGTAAGCAGAAACATGCGCTACAGGTGTCACCGGACTGTCAACTAGCGATCGTTAGCATTAATGGCGTAAAAGAGAAAATATTCCCAGAATTTATTCCTCGAACGGAATGGAAGTACATGAGCAACAGGTTTCACCAGACTGTTTTGCTGCGACTGGTAGCAACAAAGAAAATTAATTCTTCTTACGTGGAATGTAAGAACCATGAACTTTTAACATATGAAAAATATTAATAAGATGACTTGACTAAACATAAACATTTTAGGAATATCTGAAACAAGATGGACTAAAAATGGAGACTTCATCTTTGGCGAACACATAATTATATATGCAGGGGCTGAAAACAATGAAAAAGTAGTCGACATTATACTGGATAAAGACACAAGAAAATTCGTCATGTATACTGCCAGATATCTGAAGAAATTCTTGTGGTTAAACTGAAAGAGAAGCCTCTAAAAATATCGGTAATTATGATATATGCAACGACAACACAAAGTACCATAGAAGAAATCGAGTCCTTCTACTCCATGCCTGATTATGCCAAGACACAGTGAAAATCACAAGACATTAGAATCACCATGGGAGATATCAAACACAAAGTCGGCCAAGGGAGAGAAATGGTCGGCAATTTCGGACTAGGACACCGCAATAGCCGTGGTGAGAAATGGGTCGAACTGTGCGCAGTAAATGACCAGATAATAACTAACACCTGCTTCCAAGAGCACCCAAGAAGACTATGAACATGAAGAAGCTTACAAAGAGAAATTAGGAATCAGATTGATTATATTACTATCAACAAGAAATTCAGAAACGCAGTCCTTCACTGCAAACATTGCCCAGGTGCTAATTGCGGAAATTTGCTGCAAAATAAGGATAAAACTAAGGCGATTAAAGAAGCCTAACACAGCCTAAGTCTGCAATAGAAAATGTATATGGACAGTTTGAAAAAAGAATACGAAGGACAAATTGGAAACGAAAGCTCAAAATGGAACTAAGAGTGGCTCTAGTAACAACGGCAAATTACATCATGCCGAAGTAAAAAGCACGTGGGAAAAATGAATGGATTACTGTAGAGCATCCTGACCTGATGCAAAAGAGACTAGGTATAGAATGTAATACAAGAAACTACACAAGGAAATAAGGAGCAAATATAAACTAGCTAAAGAAAGATGGCTCAACGACAAATATGCTGAAGTAGAGAGGCTGAGCACAACAAATAATGGTGATATGCATAAAAAATAAAGGAACTAACAGGACAAAAAACCTGCTCAGCAAAAGAACTTTACACTAGAAAAAGAAAATAATATTTCAGAAAAGGAATGATTATTTTGCTGATCTTTTCCACAGCAAGATAGAGCAAGAAATAATACACAAATATTCAGAAAATAAACCATAAATATACAGATAATCCAGAAATATTGAAAACTGAAGTGGAATCGGCAATGGCCAAATTAAATAGAAAAAATAAAACAACCGCAGAGCGCAATGACGCCCTTAGTACATTTTGACGTAGATAGGCTCACAGAAATATAAAACAGAAACCACAACAGCGTTAATACACTGGAGGAACAATGCAGATCAGTTTTCATAGCACTGTCTAAGAAGTCAGGTGCAAAGGAATGTGAACTCTGCCGAACAATCAGTTTAATGAACCAAATAACAAAGTTCATAATCCGGATTCTGATGAACAGAGTGCGCAGCAGAATTGGTCTAGAGGTAGGACAAGAACAGTGTGGCATACTGGAACAAAGAAGGCAATATTCATTCTCAGAATGCTATCTGAAAAAGTAAATCTTGGTTTTATAATCTACGCAATGGCATTTGAAAAAGTGCGGCACAAAGAGATGCTTGACATCCTCGGCATTTTCAGAAAAGATGTTTGGATAATCAAGAATATATATTGGTAGCAAACTGCTTGCATACAAAGAGGAAGTGAATTCAGGAAATATACATAAATAGAAATGGGCGTAAGACAAGGTTGTGTTTTCTCACCAGATATATTTAACTTAAACAGAAAAACGATTCTGAGAGAAATAAAAGCCCTTGCCAGGATTCGTCATTGTCGGCCACAATCTCATCGATATAAAATACGCAGATGACACAGTGCCGATAGCACACACAGAAAAGAAAATGCAGGGCCTCCTATAGAAGGTAGTATGATAATGCAAAAAGGAAGGACTGAGCATAAACTTAAAGAAAACTGAGTGTATGGTCATCATCAAAAACAAGACGCCAACATGCCAACAACAGGTAAGAGAAACAAAACTAGAACAAGTAAAGAAATTTAAATACCTGGTAATCATGTTGACAGAGGATAAAAAGTGCGATGTTGAGATCGAAAAAAATTAGCATGACCAAGGACGCATTTGAAAAGCTGAGCTGAGTACTGAAAGACAGCAAAATCTCATTGAAGCAAAGAAGAGAGTGCTGGATTGCTATGTGATATCTATTCTTTTGTATGGCAGTGAATGTTGGACGATCACCGCAAAAATGAAGGTGAGGCTTGATGCAGCAGGAATGTGGTTTTACAGGAGGATGCTAAGGATACCATGGGCTAAGCACGTGACTAACAACGAGGTGTTGGAGTGGAAGGAAACGAGGAGAAAACTCATACGTAAAATAAGAAAGAGACAAATGAGGTTTCTGGGACATGTAATGAGGAAGGGCGGGGCTGGATAATTAAATACTCACAGGATGGATAAAGGGAAAAAGAGACAGGGGAAATAGGCGCGTGGCCTACTTGATCGGCCTGACCAGATGGAAGGCAGAGCGGGGTTTTAAAAGAGATATCCAGAGGAATGATACCAAGTGATTGAATCAATGGATGGCCATGATCGCTTACGTTCTGAATGGACACGGCACATGAAGTAAAAACGGAAGAACTTTATTAAAAAATAATTGTCAGTAACAAAACTTAAGACCTCCCCATTCAATGAACTGTGCATGACAGAAAAACTAATTTACAGAACTACGATCCATTCTCATGTCAATGTTACCTTTATTTGGCACAAATTAAAACCAATGATTTTAAGCAGTAGTAAATGCCGTAAAAGCACTGCCCTGTCAAAATATTTTTGGCTATTTAAAAACAATGTAATTTAGATTATTATCTGGGATATCATCGCAAAAACAAAATCGTATAAGGGAGTAAAAAAAAGATGAAATTTATGACATTTAGAAAAACTTATGATCTTAAAACATGTAAATAACCCAGATTTACTAAATAGAACAACCTAATTAATAACTGCACGCAATCACAGAAACATATCTGCTCAAATACCAGGAATAACGTTGATAAATTTCTGTAGATATTGATACATTAATTTTATTATTGATATATTTTCCTTTCTATAATAAAAACAAATAGTCCTTTTGACCCATCAGCGCAAAACGTATAACTTCTACCACAATGATATTCTACAAATTAATTTCATTTTTCATTCATTTAATTTTACGAATTTACTTACTAATTTCATGTTTAAGTTTGTGTACAAGTCAAATTAAATTATACAACTAAAAAAATAGCATCCCAGCTTTATCACTATGAACAATGCGAGAAACAAAAAATTAAAATTCTGTAATGGTAATTTCTTAATAAACTCGTGATGAATGCATAGGACATGAGATTCCGAGTCCTGCTACAGACACACACACACACATATATATATATATATATATATATATATATATATATATATATATATATGTGTGTGTGTGTGTGTGTGTGTGTGTGTGTGGATAAATAAATAGAAACAGCATGAGACAGATAGAATTCATTCGTGTCCATTTCATCCCTACGAATCATTTGACTTGAACTTCCTGTTTTTTGGTACCAGAATGGTGTCCTGCCGAACTCTGCAACTAATTATTTAAATCATCGTTAAGAGATGAAGATTCATTTTGAACATCTCAGATTTCTTATAATTTCTGGGTGGTTTATTTTAGGCAACGCTACAGATATTTGAACATTCCTTCAAAATTGAATCCGTTCTATTTAAAATAAGTTTCTTTTCTCTTTGCCTTTTTTAGGGAACTACGTCTTTTAGAGAATAAACAATTTTTCTTTCCGCTCTAAACGTCATACATTATAAAATACACGCTGTTTCTCTCAATTACTTTTTTCTTGTGTCGTTATTTATTTTTTCTTCATTTCATAATTACTGTCTTTTGTTTCTACTTGTATCTTTTTATTTTTTTCATGTTTCCTTTCAGTTCATTTCAGTCATCTTTATTTTTAAATTACTCTGTTTTATTTCTATTTTAGAAAATTTTCACTTGCTCTTCAAATATTTTTTCTTTGTTTCGAAGAACGATTGGTGTAGAAAGCATAAAAATATTGCCGTTTCATTTAATCTTTTTTAATATTTGCTTTCAATATTTCATGTAAATATATACACACTATATCTTGCTTCTGTCAGCGATTCATAAAATACTACTATTTCTTTAAAATTTTCAGAAAGAAACAAATGTTGATTTTATTTGCAATACATGTCTTCAATATTGTAATAAATATCAATTTAAATTGCATACATGAAACAAATTAAACCGACAATGCTATTGGTCAGTTTAACTTGCTGACTGCTTCCGAAATATCTTCATGCCATTTGCTGTTATCTGTATATTTGTCATCAGTCTTTTAGAGTCTACTTGAAGTCATCAGTGGTTTTTAGTATTTGAAATATCCAACCTATAATATGTTATGTTGATTTTCTAAGTGGAATTTAGATGTGGCATAACAACAAAAGTATATGGCACCCAGTGAAAATTCAGCTGCCTATTCAGTCAAAATAGTTATAGCACAAGATGCCTGCAAGACATTAGACCACATGTTTATCTAATGAACCGGGCATATAATGCGACATTAGGATTTCCACGACATAATTTGACCCAAAATATTTTGCCATTAATATTCTCATTAAAATCAAGTGTTATATTGAAACATAAAAATTATACGCCAATATTAATTATAGATTAAAAAAGTAAATTATGTATAAAACAGTTATACTAAAGTGTCTGAAGTTTTTTTTTATTTACTAATTCTACAACCTCTTTTATTTCTGATGAATGCAAGGTGGAGAGCATGACTGCTTTCAGTTCAATTCCAGAACAATGTTTCGGATTTGGAAATGTTTATCACTAGTCATATACCTTGGGATATTTATTAGAGGGTCGTGAGCTTTGTTCCAGATTATTTTATCTCGACTAATGAATAACTATGTTATCTGCATAGCCGGCCTCATATTTAGCACATTGGCCTCGAAAATCATGTAGAAACAGGCAGTACTCTATTGATAATACTGACAATTAAACTTGAATTCCCACTGACATTTTCTAATTGATGACTTAATAATAGAAGAGAAAAATAATAAAATAAAACTGAATGTTCAGTATGAATTGGGTTAATTTTAAGCTTATGAATTTTTTGCTGATGACTTAGAACCATATTTTTTTTTCTTCTGAATTTCTTTTCAGACAATAAAAAATTACTGTTACATATGCTACTAATTTACTCATAGCGGGGTGGAAAAGAGACGTATTAAAACGTTTCTCAAGGGTATTTTAGCAACAGTAAATATAAAGACCCCGAATTAGAACTCGGCTCTACGATCAAAAATTCCTGTTCATTATCTATTACAACAAGCTCTCCTTCAAGCCTGCAGCACCCGATATTCTCAAGCAGTCTCCCATCGAGGGTGAATGCTGATTAACTTTGGCGATTGTACGAGAACCGATGTTTTAAAGTGTCATGACCTTAAGTTCTCGGTTTAGAATGTATATCATTAATTTTATAGTTTATCTCCTTTAAGTTCCCGATGGATTAATGGTATATTAATTATTTTTAACCCATCAAAAAATTTGGCACTGATTGGAATGATTCAAATATTGTATTCAGTAGAATGAGGAAAATGAGAAATATACAGTATTAATTATAGTTTTCTAAAACAAATTTAGCACTATAGGCTTAAAACATATAAGTTGGTAGTAAGTGTTTTTTAATAACCTCTTAATTTGATGAATGCATATATCCGATTGCATTTAATCACGATTGAAAACCAACTGAATAGATATCAGTCGGCGATTCTATATCTTAGCTATGTACAACCGTCGGAAGGAAGACTTTTAGCGTGTGATATAACGTGTGACCATACGCCAGTAACTGAGAGTGTTTTAATCCGTTACTGAATGAACGATGCATAGACGCTAGAGTAGCTACTGTTTTTTTTTAAATATCAGGTTCTCCAAGACCTAATTACTAATTTTATGTCCCAGGAATTTTAGCCGTCTTTTCCTGATGCTCAGCATTAATTTCCTTTTTGCTTGTATCCTTTCCGAAACCTCAGCATTGATCAAGTGATATCCGCAGCATCCTTCTGTAGATCCAAATTTCAGTTGCTTCACAATATTCCTTCATATTCACTGCCATATGGAAGAACTGATATCACATAGCATCCATTACTTTTTTCTTTGTTTCTATTGAATTTTTCCTGTCTCTTAATTCTCTATTCAGCTTCTGGAATGCGTCATTTGCCATGCCATTTCGACTCTGTGTCGTACGTTCCATCCTTTGTTTGAATATTTACTGTTCAGTAATGTAATCAGATAACATTCTCGTGGCACCCAAGTTAACTGAGTGTATTTTTATATTAAAAAACTTTATTAACTTCATTTTTTTTAATGTCGGATTATTTTGTTGATATAATTAGGGCATTATATTATACATTATATACTAACTTTAAAATTATCACCCTGTTTTAGATTAATTAAATTTTTAACTGTTTTCATAAATTTTATGACGGAATTCACTAGATTACTGTAAAATTCATAAATTATCAAAAAAAAAAAATGTCCCTAATGTTGTTTGTAGTTATTTTATTTACTCCATTCGGTTTTGTGGATTTTGTATGCATTTCATTTGATATAATATAGGAAATAGCTATGATCTCTGAAGTTTTAAAAATACTTTGGTGTAATATTATTTATTAATATGTATATTCTTCATTAATATATATATATATATATATATGCAATTATAAGTTTGCTATATTTACTTATAAAACTGCTCAATATCAGGAACAGAACGTGTGCAAATAACCGGAAGAAGAATTTGAAATATCGATATGTGTCAATTTATCGTCCAATCTCATATTATATATATATATATATATATATATATATATATGTGTGTGTGTGTGTGTGTGTGTGTGTGTGTGTGTGTGTGTGTGTGTGTGTATAGCCTTTGAAATTTCACTCGCCCGATCGACTCAGTCGATGAAAATGGGCGATTAAATTTTATTGCTCTACTCTCCCGCATTCAATTAAAAATCTCGCAAATATAAAAAAGGAAATCTGATTCTTTTTACCATCAAAATGTATGCCATTGAAAATTTACAATTTACTTAGAATGATCTTAAATGATCTTTTATCGTTCCGGTCAGTGTAAACATACGTTTAATTAAAGCTTCCACAGTGGAGCCTAAATGTATCCGTCATTTTGAGAAAATCAGACTTGTTATATTTTATCATCTATGAGATGGAGGTTGTAGTCAACCAAAGGAAAGAAATCACGAATTTAGGTACCTCTACACACTTGCCAAAGAAAAAAAGCATATGATTATGTTAAAAAGGCTCAAACTTAATAAAACCAAAGTTTTATGATCAAAAAATTTAGGCTATTAAAAAGAGGAAGGAACAAATTTTGCTGTAATTATTTTTAAAAAAATGTAAATCCTTTCTAACACGTTCGAAATTTTAATTAAAATTTCATTTTCTGTTTTTCGTCTGCGATATATATATATATATATATATATATATATATATATATATATATATATATATATATCGGGTGCTTATCATATCATAAATTATCACAGAGTATTATATGATAATTACACGATGATTTAAAAAATGCATGAAACTCAGAGTCGTGCGTAAAACGTAGGATAATACGTATATGTATTATTATGTGAAATGTAAATATATATATATATATATATATATATATATATATATATATATGCAATTTTTTATATATATTATATTCTTTATCTATTTTATATGCGTGCTACTTATTTGAAAGCGTTCAATATAGGCGATAGAGCTAACATACTGACACTTATCTAACAGAATATTTGTATTAATATATATTTCTGCTCTGTTATACAGAAGACTGTTCCATTCGGTATTGATTAATACTTATATATTAATATACATATACGCATATTAGCACATATATATTACTTAATATTTACCTATATCCATATATATATATATATATATATATACAATTCCTGGTGAAGAATATCAAACAATTGACGACTTTGATTTGATTTCCCTGGTGTTTATTTTGTCACATGAACAGTGCTCAGTACAATATTATTGTTGAGCTTAATATTAGCATGTAATTACAAAATTAAATGGGCATTGCGGCAAGGAAATGTATATGTTTCGCGATACAATCTCGTCTTCAGGCAATGTTTGATGTTGGTTGGGAAAACGATTTACATTTGATTTACATTTACAGTGAAATGTAATTCATTTTCTTAATCAACATACAACATTGCCTGGGGACGTGATTGTATCTCGTAACATAGAAATATCTGTGTCGCAATGTACGTTTAATTCAAAATTATATATATATATATATATATATATATATATATATATATATATATATATATATACTGTAATGGTTGTTACAATGTTTTTAAATTCATAGTATCAGTACACAAAAAATCACCTGAGGATGAAGCTAACAACATAATGGGCTGGCTTCGAAACATGAAATTTTTTGTGTAGTGATACTATGAATTTAAAAACGTTGTAATAACCATTACAGTATAACGCTCTACATTTGTATCGAACACTATTTAAAATAGTAAATGCATGAACAAAAGGTTAATAAACCTACGAGTTTAACAACTTAGTTACAATACTATATATATATATATATATATATATATATATATATAAAGTATGCCTAGTGAGCAAACGAACATACCAAGGTTTCCCCTAAGCGGATCGTTAGGGAAAGCTGGCTAACGAGGAAAGAAAGGAAAACATGATAAAAGAAAACTCAATAACTCACGTGAGTTATTGAGCTTCTTTTATCATGTCGTTGGTTTCTTTCCTCGTTAGCCAGCTTTCCCTGACAATCCGCTTAGGTGAAACCTTGGTAGGTTTGTTGGCTTACTAGGTATATTTTATCTATTCTACTCTACCTAAGTATAGGGCGCTTTTTTTGTTAGTTGATTCCTCGTCTCGGTTTTTTTCTTTGGGCTACGTGGTGACTTGCTCACAATACTTTTGACTGATGTTCATGTGTTTAGATCTTTCTTTTTTATAACGATTTTTCCTTACATGTAGATCCGCGGAGGGTTTTTCGACACGAGTATAGTTATAAGTTTGTTTTTATACATGTATAGTTATAAGTTTGTTTTTATACATATATATATATATATATATATATATATATATATTAAAAAGTGTCTACATTACCTTAAACAAATACAGAGAAGTACGTTAATTTTTATTTAAATATAGCTTAAAACTCTATTTATATACACAAACGCTCTCTCACACACAAACAACCGACAAACACACAAAAACACTCAGAGAAACGCACACAGATATATTCTTGTTTATTCATTTAATTTTACATCATTTCTTGCTTTTTTATTTGTCTCATTTTTCTAAGCCCAATTATTAAATAGAAAGAGCAGTTAAAGTCTGCAAACCTCCGCCAAGTCAATATCGACGCCATTTCAGCGATTACAACAGATGATTAAGAAAATGAGAAATAATGATAGCAATGAACTCAAGAGTGAAAATGCAATAAAAAATGTTTTTAAAAATTGAACTCGACCGCTTTCAAAATCAAATGCACACTTAACACGAAACAGGGTAGATAATTTAGTATTTAATATCTGAAAGATAAATTAAAATATTACTAATAAAAACGGAAAAATAACTCAGAAATTTATCCTCTACAAGCTCAAATCTAAAATAAATTTAATTCGTTCTAGTCATACGGCCAATGATCATTGAAAGTTTTATCCAAATCAATGCAGTGAGTTTTGAAATTGACCACAGTCAATCAAACAGACAAGGGAAAAATCGAAAAGACAAATTTAACCCCGTAGGATAACTCGGCAGTATGACTGAGGTGATAAATATATTTAACAATGAGCATACTTAGTAATTTACCTGTGAAATTCAGTTTTCGTCATTAATTCTTATATTAGAATTAAAGTGAATGTATAAACAGTAAAAACCAAATAAAAGTAATTTTTTTGATTTACATTAGTAAATATAATTAATTAATAATGGTCGTGTGCAATTCAAAGTATATAGTTATAGTCGAAATAGTAATGATGAATTAGGTACTTTTTTTAAACTTATAGAAGTGAAAGTAGAAGGATAAGCAGGATAAATATACCATTGACTCTTGACTTAAAGAGGTCAAAATAAAGTATTCAGGGAAGATGGAATGTGGATTTTTTTTCACAAATAATGAAATGCAATTTTCAATATTATGTCTAATATTTACCTTCAGGAGAATATATAATAATTAAATAACAAACTTAAATTATTCAAAATTAGAGGCACAAAGATAATATTATCAGTAACTCAAGCAGAAGGAGATGTTTATAGAACGGTGTTAACAATTGTCTTTCCTTCTGTCACTTTGTGGCTGTTTCAATCAATTATTTAGATATTCAAAACTTTCACCTTCCCACAGACACATATTTCAGAAACATCTCTTCATGAGTTTCTCCATCATCTTATTCCTCTAACTCGTCAACTGGCCATTGTCCGCTTGATTTTTCCGGTGAATTTATTCTTACCCCGTGGGTAATGATGAAAACATTGGCCTTTGCTCAACACTTATGAAATCGAAGCCCTAGAGAAATCACCCCGAGACGAGATTATATTTTCGTCAGCGTATCAACAGACGCCATGTTTGATTTGAGCAAATGACGTTGTTTATGCAGAGAAAATCGATAAAAACAAAAACCATTCATCCTGAAAGCCTCCGGCTGCACTTGCTACTGCGTGTAATCTCCAGTCTACAAACGCAATGGCAAATTTGAGGATCACTGTTGATATTTGTCTTGACTGAAAATCTTGAAAATGCATGCACTGTCGCCATCAGCGTTAAACAGGCAAGGTGCATTGCGATCGGAATAAAATGTTTACGTGTTATTAGACTAAATTTCGCTATTAGGTGTGCAGAGATTTCGAGAAAAGAATACGGTTTTCAGCTGAGTATTCGATCTATGACATATGTAAAGCGATTTTGTACACATAGAAATACTCAGGAAATATATTGATGATATATGATAATGGCTGCCGACACACTGGGTATGATTACTACTAATACATGTTAAAACAACTATTTCATTAATGATTTAAATTGTGTCACTTATTGTAGATTAATTCATATATACGAAAATATATGTATATGAATAAAATTATAGGCAAAACGCTATACTATTTTATTTTTTAGATTCTATTCCTAGAAACGAAAAAAAATAATTAAATATTGTTTTTCAGTTTCAAATTAAATAGACGAAATATGCTAGAGAGATTGATAATTTTTTTTAATCTAAAATGACTCTTAAAAATGCGGAATGAATTTACAAATATTTCCACAAATACTACAGGTTTTATTTTTAACAGCTATTGTATTTCATATTGATATTGTATAACTTCTACTACCGACCTAATCTAGGCCTATTTCTACATGCTTTATTATAAAATGAACTGGTTCAACCTTAGATATGTATAATAAATTGAAGGTTTTAGTGTATGTCTAGATCTATTACTTTTAGGCCAGCTATATATGATTGAAACGTGAGTAAATCAAATTCTCTTCAGGTTCAACTTTCATGTTGTTACGGGCCAGAATTGTAAGTAGAAGCGACCAGTTTTCACAGTAAACGAGAAAATAAATACGCTGTGTCCAACTCTACAACATAGTTTGAACAGACAAGCAAACGTCATTCTATATTCAATTGAACTATATAAAAAGTAACTGACTGATTTTAGTTTATCCATTGAAAAGTATACAGCTATGGAACAAAAAATAACGCTAAAATTACCGAAAAAAACAGTTGATATCGCTTTACAACATACACTGGTGAATAATAGAAATAAAAATGGCGGGACAAATATTCTGCTTGTAAAACATTGGAAAAGCCAGCAAATTAAAAATGTATAAAATCTTCATAAAATGCGATTAATATGTGTTCTGAGAGACCTTCTGAACAGAAAGCCAACCTTATTTTGCTTGTTTTTAAGAAAGAACATTCCTTCTTTCTCCCATAAACGAATGATGAGATTAAAATAATTCATGAAATGTATAGAGATTAAATAGTAATAGTAACATTAGTTAGAAAAAAATTCATATATGTTTTATATAACTTTAATCCAAAAGGAAAAAGCAGGTAGGTAAATCCCAAAAACCCGATCCTAATTAATATAAATTACGTTAATATTAAAAATGATCAAGGTCGAGGGCTCAATGCAATTTATATATAAATTAAAGAGCCAGTTATTAAATAAAACAAAATTCCGATGTTCAAATTCGTTGGATGGCCATTTCTGCGAGAAGATTCTCACGTCCTCAGCAAACGAATTTTATTTAAAAAAAACAAATGACAAAATGAACAACGATGTTATACCGGCGGAAGTTAAAAAAAATTCTTCACGGAAACTTAAAGGTGTGGGATTAACAAGAAAGCAGACAGATATATCTGTCTATTTTTATTTTTAGATTTATTGGAAACCCCTACCTCTTAACTGAGTCGAGAAGTAAAAGTTGAAATTTAGTCTTGTCTCGGCGAAAGAAATGGTAGCGGTGAGAAGAAAATAAAAAGAAAGAAAAAAGGAAAAAAGAAAGAAGTAAAAAGGGGGAAGGGGTGGTTGACAGGAAAGTAAGCCAAAAATAGAAAAAATCTATTTCCATAGAAACAAGGGAAATTGCTATCAATTGTGTTGAAAAATATATCATAGAGCTTTTTAGTTTAAATAAATGGGACACATTTTATAGAAAAAGATTTTTAGGAAAGATTTGACATACAAAGCTAAATTTAAATATAAATTTCAAAACTAGATTTAAATTAAACAAAATTTTAAAAAATTTAAATTGATAAAAATTAATAAAACATAAAAAATAATAATAAAAATAAAGAAATAAAAAACATTAACTTGAGGATTATATCAATTAACAAGTGCCCCCCCACACACGCATATATATATATATATATATATATATAAACTAAACAACACACACACACACACACACACACACACACACACACACACACACATATATATATATATATATATATATATATATATATATATAAAATAAAATAAAATGAAATAAAATAAAAAGTAAAAATATATTGGTACATATACATTTATAACAAAGCCCTGGGAAGTTAAATGATTAAAATTGTTATGACCAACAAAACTGAAATAAGAATCTTCATAAAAAAACAAAAAAAATATATATAAAGGTGCAGGAAAAAATATAAAAGTGCAGGAAAAAATAGGGGCTAAAAATTGTCAAAGCATTCTTACTTGTTAAATGATAGATATTAAGATAGGAAAATGGAAGAAGAAGGAATCTATAAGGCTAGGATAAGTCATTGGTAGTGAGATTCAAATGTACTAGTTAAAAATTAAATTAATTAATTAATTAATCAACTAATCAATTAGAAATTTATTTATTTTCATAGACTAAACTTCAATTTCAATCGTAAGTATAAAAATTGCCAATTTTTGCCTTATGGCGGCATTTGCTAATGAATTCTTTTCTTAAATTCAAGAGTAGGTGCAGGTTAGGGTATTTTAATATTTTTATTTTTTCCTGTAAACATAGATTGCATCTATCGTAAAAATTCCTAGAGGTACCAGCTGAGCCTATCAGTTTCCAACTAACTATGGGGTTTAGCCCTTCTTCCTTCATTTTCCAAAATCTTCGTGATAGGGCTGTTTGGTATTTTTGAATTGGGTTAGAAAAAGAATACCTATGGTTGTAGTAACGTTGCTTAAAAACCACCTGGGATATACTAATATAGGGCTAATTTTTTCTGTTGTTGGTTGGTGAGATTTGAGCTTCGTAGATTACCTGGGTGGATTTACACTTGCCTTCCACCGAGCAGATACTCACGGAGCTAAAGTTGCATTCATTTGAAATTCCAGACTTATAATTGATATTATATAAGTCCTTTAGAATCTGCTTATTGTGAGAATTAATGATGTCGTCCATATTTGGGGTAGAGAAATAGCTAATTTTTAATCTGTTCCTATTAAATATTTTCCGTAGGGGATTGTTGCTATTGAAATGTTTGTCCATTAACCTAAGAAAATATTTTCCCATATTAATATTTATTAGTCTACAGTATGGAGGGTTTTTTGACGTTCGAGGATAAACGGTTAATCTTATTATTTACGATATTGGGTATCTGTTTTCAAATAGTTTTTAGTGATTAGATGAGATATTAATGTAAGAGGGTAAACTTACATTAATATAAACTTACATTATATGAAGAGAGATTATGTTTACAGTGATAATACTAAGAATTGTTGCTTTGAATGTTTCACGAATTTTTAGTTATATGCTGGTAATATTTACCCTAGAAATCCACATATTCTGTGGTCAATATTAATTTTTGTGAATAGGGTATCATCCCATTTAAGGCATAGGCATTTAGGCCAGATCATTTGCACATTTGCAACATTTTAAGTTCTGATGATATACATCATCAGAGATTAATCTCTGATAAACAATGGGAAAATTATCAGTTTTAGAAACGTAAGTAATATGTCTCTACTTTTTAATATAATCTCTAAGAAATGCAGGAAACAAATTAGCTTTATTAAGATATATATTTCTTCCGACACATCATTACACCCTGATAAACAAAATGAAAATGATCACTTTTAGGAACATATCCAATAATTCTTTACATTTCGGTAACAAATCACTAAAATGTATGAAAATATTTGAACATATTCAGAGAAGTAATGCAGGATTTTCTAAAAATCATGAGACGCATCATCAAAGATAACACTCTGATAAATCAATTAAAACTTACTAATGCTAGAAACCAATATACCTATTCTGATCGAGACCATCTCTATCAAAGGGAGTTGACTATTCAGACATCAAAGATATAATACAAGAATTCTTACAGATCATGTGATGTGCATCATCAGAGATATTACTCTGATAAACAAAGTAACAATAACCACTTCTAGAAACCTAGCCAATATGCATCTACAGTTCGATACTGTTATGTGTTAACTGTAACAGAAGGAAAAAAATGATTGACTAAAACTCAGAGACAAACATTTAATATACAAAACACACCAAATAAATTATTTACAAATATACATTTCTTTTGTATTCAAAACAAGAAACATAGAGTTTACTACTGGCAAGTGTTACGAAGAGAGAACGGTAAGGTAAGGAGTCAAGTATCTTTACCAAGTTAAGTTGGCGGGGAGGTTATGTGCTATACTTTTTGGAAATCCTCAAATGAGTATGTAAAGAAATATTTTAATTATGGTCAATGAAATAGTCAAAAATCTATATTTACCCTTATAGTTCCATGAGGTTCTCTTTCGTGTTTTTGTCGGTCAGCAAATTCTTAATGATCCTTCGGCTGGATATAAATGCTGAATGAAACAGGAGTTCATTACATCAGCAGAACCTGGTAACAACTGATTTTATCTTCCCAAAACCTATTTTTATAGGGGCTAACACCTAATCTGCATACTTCTAGAACCTTTCGAACTCTCTAGATTTAACTGGAACATTCTAAACCCTTACAAAATGTTCTATTTCTAATTTCCCTATTTTTACGCTTACTTTATGAATTAAAACTTTTTTGGAATGACACTTAGGACTCAATAGAATACATTACTATAATTTTAAACATTATTATTATTATTATTATTATTATTATTATTATTATTATTATTATTATTATTATTCATATATAAGTGCATCCTCGTAACAATACCATCACGGTCAAATGTATATAATTCTTTGGACATAGTTTGGGTGAGATATCAAGAGAAGAAATATTAAGTACGACAACGGATAAGGGCAAGTGGAGATCTATGATCAATCACTTCCTAAAGGGGCACGGCACATAAAGAAATAGAAGAAACTCCTCTTGCTGCCTTAGATTTAGACATCCTGCAAAACAAATTGGAAAAAACTGATGGATCCATTGTTTTCCTCTTGTAATCGTCTGATCTTAAGTCGCATTAGCATGGCTAAGGGGCTAAGGTTGTATTACAAATGTTAAGTGGAGTATTGAGAGGCAGGAATATTTCGTTGGAATCAAAGAAGTGAGTAGTGGATTGTTACGTGGTGTTTTCCCATCAATATTGCAGCAAATGCTGAGTAATCTCATCAAAGATGAATGAATGATTTGAAACCAAAGAAATGTGCGTCTACATTAAGTTTCTGAGGATACTACGGCCCGAACATTTTAGTATACGACGAGATTTTGGAGAGAATGCAAATGAAAAGGAAACTGATACTTAATATAAGGAAAAACAGTTACTGTTTCTGGAATATATAATGAGGAAGAGGGATTGGGGAATGTGATATTCACAGAACGGATAGAGAGACAGGAGAAAGCAACATATGTCATACTTGATAGACTTGAGCAACTGAATGGCAGAACAGGGGTGCGAAGAGAAATGTTGATTAGAATTACAAGGTATAAGAAGATGTGGAAGGCCATGATCCTCTACATCCTGAAAGAACACAACATACAGAAGAAGCATAAGGAAATATATAATGCAAGTTATCCTAACAATCTTGGGATACGCATTATCAGAGATTAAACACTGGCAAAAAAGTAACATTAGAAACGTGACCAATATGCCTATACATTTCAATACAATCTTTGTCAAATGCGGAAAATTGTTTATTTAATACTGTATATATTTTAAATATTTCCCTACCAAACTATGCTATGCCACAATTAGTGCGCATGGGGTTACAGCAAGAGAAAAGACTGGATACAGTGAATATTGAAAAAACGACAAAGATGAACGGGATTAAAGAAGACAGAATATGGCAATTGACATTCAGTCAGTCAGTTAAGTGCCATGTGCGATACACGCTTTGAGCGATCATGTCTCGAAAGAGACATGACTGACCGGGCAGAAGATTATTCCGCAGTAGGTTGCCATTGCTTTCTGCGGTAGACTGGTTGCCGACCAAGGCTATAGAACCCAATCCGTCCTGTTATTTAACCCATAACTGGAAGGAAGAGACGGATTAATACCTTTCCCAAGGGTATTTGTGCGTAAGTGAATGCAAGGAATTCAACTGGAATTCGAACTCGGTTCCCCGTTTTCTCGTTCCGAGCCGATATCCACTGCGCCACAACATTACATTAACTTTTTCAGAGATTGTAGCTACTAAAGAAGGAAATAGAGGAAAGATAGTTTCATTGGCGGAAGAGCGTAGCTTTACATGTGACAGCTGAATATATATATATATATATATATATGTGTGTGTGTGTGTGTGTGTGTGTGTGTGTGTGTGTGTGTGTGTGTGTGAGTCCTTGAGTGTTTCCTTAAAACGACTGAAAAGCTTTCTATTGTATTTTCTTGTATGAGATTCTTAAATTTTCTTTTGCGAATGAGTGTTCAAATAATTAGTTTAAACTTCCGTTTTTTCGTTTGTTTTTTTTTGTGGGGAGGATATACATATTTCAGTGGAGGATCCATTTGATGTTAATCAATATTTCATTGAAATATATAATGCATTTCTTTCTTTAAATGCTTACTCAGGTAATATTGCCTGAAAAATAACTTAGAGGAAAACAAATGCGAGTGGATAATCTAACTTGTTTACCAACTTATGCATGGCAAAAGTAAATTAGCTTTCGACCTAAATAATAGTAGAAATTAATCTGAGACTGCGTGTGGTGCTATAAATCAGCTCAGAATGAGAAATATGAAATCAGTGTTTAAACTCCAGTCAAATTCTTTGCATTCACTTTCACACAAATACGCCTGGTATATGAATCATTCTATTCTTAAACCAGTTATGTGTTAAGTAGAAAGACACACTGCGTTTTTAGCTTTGGATGGAAGCCTTCTACAAAAGGTGACTAGATAAAATCAGTAAACTTCTAGCAAGTATGATCCGCCCGTTGCGATAATTGGGTCCATGAAAATTTCCAGTGAGCGAATATCAATAATGTGAATTGAGCGAACATTCTGACGGAGAAATATTTTAATATAAATTCTTGTTATTTCACAAAATGAAGGTAAAAACAGCGTCTTTGTTGAATGGTAAATAATGTTATGTTAGATTAAATGTAAAATTTTATGACACTCCTATATCTAAGAATTTTTTGAACGTTTTAAATTAGCGTCTATTATGAAGATTTTTTGTTAAATGGATTGCCTCTACACCGATTTAAACGGTGGCATCAATTTACAAGATAACCGCATCTTTCTTCTAGACTTAAAAAGATCTTAGCAATATAAAGATATACCACATAATATGTGGCATAAAAATATTGTCATGAAGATTTTATTCATACAAAAATATGCTGAATCATTCACAGCTGGATCATCTTCGTAATCTCTGACTAATCATTTGAATTCATTTAATTCTACTTAGACAAAGCTTAATATTCATGGCCGGAAAAAAAAGAAAAACGGTGTTTATGCTACTGAGACTTTTTTGACATTATTTATTTGCAATATAATTAAAAATATGTACCAAAGTATATGCGATATTCATTAATTCATAAAAATTATTATCATTTTATAAAGAAATATACTTGATAATTATTCATCTAAACATTTTAAAACCGTACAAAATTATCCAGATTTCTGAATCTACTATGATGTAATACTTATATTTAAGATTTTACAATAAAGAAGTATGAATACCTTTTTTATTCATAGCTGAAAAAAATTCTATTTGAAATAGTCTCTGAACAATAGACGAAACTTAAATTTTGCCGGATATTAAACATATTCTTCTTTCTCGAATCATTTCACATGTTAGAGTATATTTTGTTTAATTTTTCTAACTTTATAATCGTTACTAATGATCAAGGATGCCTAATAAATAGAAATCCAAAGTTTGAAATTTTATAGGTTATTTATTCGATTTTGAATAACAAAATTTTGTAAAAAGATGAAGTTGTTGTTACCGTTTCTAGCAATGACTCGAAAATGTTCCAATCGATTTTATGTTGTCAGCCAAATGCTGACTGATCTACAAATTTTATATCAAGAGGTAACAGTACATTGACTGAAGCTATTACTGAAAGTTCTGTGAAAGGATGGGCAATTGATTTGACCCTCATAAACTGATAAGTGGTAATGAGTTAATTATAGTTGGTTCATATCTTTTTATAATACCATAGATTTTTATAAATTCATGAATAAAAATGTCATGTTTATTCTTTTATAAATTAGTAAGTGATGAGCATTACTTTGCATTAGTACATTCGCATATTTTCATAATGTCGTAAATAAAAGAAAGTGTAAAAAATCAAGTGTTTAATAAACAGATTACAAAAAGAAAAAATATAAATTAATTATCATATATTTGGGTTTTATTACAAATCTAATCCTCACTTTTTAAAACCATGAACATTGCCAGGGAATTTCTTTAGTATACAGTAATGATGATTTCAAGAGTAAAGCACATCTTTTTAAAACGATGTTTTTACGGGCACGAAATATAAACATTGCCGTCTTTTCTTTTTTCAGGGAAGGATTCTTCAGCACCGCTTTGTCTAGGAAGACACAGGAATAATGAGAGAAATAGGTTTTGTGCAACATATTATTCACTATATAAAATTGTTATTATATATATATATATATATATATATATATATATGGCAACTATCCAGGGATACATTTGCTTGTGCTTAGTATGCAAGACATATAGATAAACAAAACCTCCACCAACAGAGATGAAGTATAAACATGTTCATTTGACTCAAGTAGAAAGTGTTTACTATTGACACAATATTAAAAGAGATTTATTATATCATGAGTAAAGAATAAACATTGCATTTAGTCTTAAGGATAATGTAAGCATGTGTTTACATTTTTAAACCAGCAAAAACTGGGTTAACATTTATTTCTGCTAAACAGGCTACATTGTCTCAAGTATAAGTCGTGACAATACTGTGTAGCTTAACAAGTATAATGCCTTATGACCATAACAACGTTGCTTGTATAGTGGATTATCCATTCTTTTCTAGTTTATAGTGGGGAATCCGTTCTAGTGAGGGGTAGTATTATATTGTTGAAGATTACCGGAATTTGGCCTCGTTGTAGACAGCCCACTATAAGTCATAAAATGATTATAAATCAAGAAAAGCAAATTCAGTTGAAAAATAATATTTTATATATACACATATCAATTAAGGTTTTTACAAATTAAAGTAATCCTTTGCATATGGGTCCAACGGACGTTAACGTGTTCATGGCAACAAAATGCTGAAAAGAGAATTAATGCTTAGCAATGTGGGAGCACTGTAAGTAAGGAATATCTTTGATGTATTCGCTCCTTAGGAGAGTAAGAAGTTTTGAGACAGGGTGAAGGCGACGAGCATAGTAAGCCACTTGACTTGGTCAAGGGAGATACTACTTACTCTCTTCTCTCTGGGTCTATCTGCCCGCGTCTGTCTGGCGAAGCTTTCTGTATCGGCTTTTTATATCTTTTTTTTGGATCGCAGCAGATCATTTGGGAATTCATAATCGTATTTGTTTCTGTTCTTCCCATTGGCGGAAAAATAAAATTCGCGTAGGCTCGCCAACTGGAAATTTAATATTTAATTAATTTTTAGTTTTCAACCGGAAACTTCTGCCAGAATACAAAGCTACTGGAAGCATGGATGTGAGTGAGGTGTCTTTCGAGTTCGGATAGATGAGCTCTAATTCCTGTCGGGTTTATTCTTGACGAGCTTGTAGGAGCATACCTTTTCCCACAATAACTATGAGAACATTAGTCAGACTTCTATTAGTAAATCATTATTATCAACAATTTTTACAATCTGAAAATAATTTCTAGATTTAAATAATGTGTAAAAGATTAAGCCGTAAAAAATAAAAATACCAGTCAATCAAGTATAAGCCGTAACGATATGTACACTTTTATATGCTATAATCTTTAGAAATATTTAAAAATCAACGCTATTTGTCGATAGAAAATCATTGTTGTAGTAAGTACAAGTTACCTCCCTTACTATCATGAATGGACTGATCCTTTCGTGATAAGTAGTAGTAATTAATTCTCAAAGTGGAGAGGATAATGACTTGTCTGAGTAATGAATACTACTAGCATGACTAACTCTGTCGAGTTAAGTGTTGTGTCATACTAGATCCCTTTTCACAATACTAACTAAAACGGTTTATATAATTCGATAAATTAAACGCCGTAGTCGGGCCTTCGGTATGTAATATAATAATAATGAAATCAACATATACATAGGCGTGGCTTTTCGTAGGGCAATTTTAGCAGGACAAACATTGTAAATTTGTCCGTCTTTCCAATTAATGAAGATTTAATGTATGACCGTCTATGAGTTTATAATGACAAATAGATATTTGTCAATAATGATTTTGTAATCCTCTTGTTATAGACGTATGCATTTAATTTAAAAGCGCAGACATTTTCTAAACCCTTCTGATAAAGTTAATTTTTTGGTGTGTTTATTTTCTTTTTTGTTGGGTTTTGATAAAGGTCTTTGAAAATTTTACTGATAGAAAGTAGAGATTTGGAATCTAAAAAAATATTCGCTTCAATCATTTCAGTAAATCATCCAAAAATTTTAATTTGAAAAAAATAAAAGAAGTTGTTTTGAAGACATCGACTAATGTAAAGATATATACGGTGATTTAAAATTGGTGAGTAGGTATAGATTTCCGAGGTTTGTTTAGTTTTTGTTTCGTGTTTTATTTATCTTTACTTCTTGTTAACATGAATCTTTTCTGTTGTGGTAAAGAGTGATATGAAGTATTTCTATTTTAATACAAATAAGATAAAATCAAAAGCAATTTTTGCTTGTCCTTTTGAGAGAGAGATAAATATTTGACGCTTGACTGGAATTAAAAAAAATATTCCTTTACTTTTTCTCAATGATGTCAGCTCCTTTTAATTCATTGCAGCATAGTTTTGTTGAGCTTAAGCCAAAATTACTAGATTTATAAATTTATTCACAATAAAGTAGGTAAGGTTTCATTGAATAAAATTTGAGTAATACATTTTAGCTTACTCGCCACCGATTTGGTTAAGATGTTTTACTTACGTTCATTTTTCGACAAATTTAAGTAAACACACAAAATATATTTCCTGCCATTCACTTGTTGAAAGATTAAATCTCTTTGAATTTCTTACAGATTCTCAAATAAACACCATAAATAATACGATTTGTACAAATCAGCAACGTTTTTCATATGTTTATACTGATTTTGCTACAATAAGTTAAGTAAGATCTATTCATGTTAGATTATTAGCGAATACGGATTTTGCAAGGCAGTAAAAAGTGATGGGTGCATATTATGTTGATTTTAATGCTTCCAAATGTAAACTACTCTTTAATGACCATCTGAGAGAACCATGTGTGCCTTATGATGACATATG
Organism: Ascarosepion bandense; assembly: GCA_037127315.1. NCBI lineage: Eukaryota > Metazoa > Mollusca > Cephalopoda > Sepiida > Sepiidae > Ascarosepion > Ascarosepion bandense. Next base: position 3,218,047 of record JBBBDQ010001347.1, on the reverse strand, counting down.
CTGGTGTTCAGGAGAGTGATTGGTTTCGTTTTTTTGGATAATGTTCTCGATTTTCATGAAGTGGAAGGAGGAGATCCAATCCATTGATAAGTCAGTTGTCAGGAATTCTGGTCTACTGAGTCTTCTTTTTAAAGTCCGTCTATAAGTCTACCTTTCGACCATGTCTAGAATATTGCTTCCATGTATAGATTACTGTTCTTGCCATATAAAAACATAACCTTAATGAAACCCCCCAAAAGTTAAGCAATATTTTTAACTCATTTCCTTATTTTCCATCACTGTGAGGTTGCCTCCCTTTTGTCTTTTCTATACATACTTTCATGGTAATTGTTTGGATAAGATTACTGATATGCTGCCTAGAATTTTTGAATTTATGTGCAATTCTAAACTGTCGACGAGGTCACACCCATTGAACACATCATTGAAAAAGTCCTGGGCCTGACATCCCGGTCCTCTAAAAACAACTACATACGATTTGGCTGAAGTACTAAACTTCAAACAGCAAGTGACAAACGTTGGGCCTAATAGGATTATTAGTTTATAACTTACAGTTATTTAGGGGAGCTACTGCTGCATATTTTAAAGACAATGGAAAAATCTGAATTGCGTGGTTTAATAAAGCATTCCTTTCTGTTAGAAAAAAATATGTTTCAAGCAAAATAATGGCTTTATAAGTGTTACGCAGACGCTGCACCGTTGGAAAGATGTTATTCTGATGTGTTCAAAGTGGATACATAACAAGGAAAGAAACATTGTACTACTAATCTTTGTAATTACAGACTCAAAGTCAACACTTTCATACTCAACAAATTTTCGTTCAAATATAACAGACACTTTTATATTCAACGACATTCGTTCAAATCCGACAGACACTTTTACATTAAACCAAAACTGACGCAAATATAAAAGAGACTTTGCCATCAAACAAGAGATACCCAAATTGTAGGAATTGTTTATATTTTATATATATTGTCAAATACAAACTTTTCATATATTTATAAAACTTTTCTTATTGTATTGTATTTTTGTGGATCGGATAGCCGGCTTTAAAACCACCGTTTAATCCGGGTTGTTCTGGATCCCCACAATTTCAAGGTATGATAGGAACGACTGAATTGAATCAAACAAGTGTCAATAAATACCCTAGTTCTGAAGATCGCACAAAAGGCCAGTATGCTCCCTGTAAAATTTTTTTGAGTTATCAACAGCTCGAACAGGCTTTCATGGTTTTATAAAGAGCCTGGTATATATATATATATATATATATATATATATATATATATATATATATATATATATAACAATGTATGTCTATAAATGTGGATCATGAGTTGTTCTACGCATCGTATTTTGGCTTTACTTTCAGGTAAAAATTAAGACAAAAATTTTTCAACAATTGGATATTTAAATGAAATTAAATCAAAGTAAATTAAAACCAATATATGAGGTTTATAACGGTCCATGAATAAACTTAATAGACATTTATTGTCTGTTATATTTGACAGTATGTGTTTAGTAAATTGTCTATTGCCTCGATACAATATATATATATATATATATATATATATATATATATATATATATATATATACATTCATTCAGTGATAGTCGTTTGTTCATCACCGGTAGACTAGGAAATCATACTTATTGTCAGAGAGAAGATTGTGCGATATGCAATGCCTAATTATCTAGCCCTTGATAATAGCCTTGAATACCTTACCAAAATAGATAATTGGCTAATAGAACTATAATCATAGGTTCATAAAAACAAGAACTGCAGAGAAGGACTTTCAACAATATGAAAAGAAGAAAGCAGTGTTGGCAACGCTTATAAAGTTTGGAATGCCCTGGAAACAGTTTAGAGCGACAGTTCTTTACCAGTCTTACAGGGGAAGCATACAAATTATGTTAGAGCACAGTAACGTGGTTATATATATATATATATATATATATATATATATATATATATATATATATATATATATTACTCAGTTGAGCTTCAGTTCCAGTTGAGAATTTGGGTTTGGATGCTCCAGTCGAATCAAGTGTGGTGTTGGAAGAGAAGTTGTGACTAAAGCACTAGACCTTGTCTGCCTGCTGCAGAATTGGGAAGGATCTTTGGAAACACACTTGCGATATGCTATACGCTGCATCATTCTATCAGTAAAAGGAGCTTACTATCAATTAAGACTCGCTTAAATTCATTACGAGCAGATACATAAAGTCAGATGAAATGATTCCTGTGGGTGATGGAAGCGAGCAAGAAGAAGGTAACCAAAAGACATGAAAGAGGTTTAAGACGGATTTTCCTAGCCGGGATGAATGCATCAATGCCAGCTTTTACTAAGGAGAAGACTTCAGAGATGTAGTTTTCAACATGGAGACAAACATGTTTTTCCAATGTATATTGCAAATAAATTTTCAAACGAACCACAGTATATTCCCTCATAGCAGTGAGATATAATGCTTACTGGGTTTAGCAGAGACAGAGAATGAGACAGAGACTCATGCAAAAGTGAACAGTAGATTCAAGAGAGAACTCCTTAGCCTGATAGAGATGTTTGCTGACATAAATATAAGTTATAAATTTACAAGATTCTGATGAAACAAAATGTTAATAGGGAGGAGTGAGCATCGGAAGACTACATATGCAGATCCCAGCCAAATTTATGATTTTGATTTTGATTTTTAGCGAAAACCAAAATTAAATTAATATGTATGATTTGTCTCTATTCTTTTCACATACTGCTTTGATTAATAACTGGTTTCCAGCGATGCATTTTAGTCTCTCTGGAATCTCCATCTTTCTAATTCCGAACTCCAAAAGTCAGGTTTTTGTTATAACTGATTTCGTTCAGGTCTAAATTATTTTATTATTTTGTAATATACCAGACATTAAATACTAATCAATTTTCAAATATTTAATGGCCTTTTCAGATGTATACTTATTATGTCTGTATCCAAATTGCATGCTGCTCCCTTTGAGTTTATTTCTGGAAAGCTAAACACAAGCAGTTCAGTTAACAAGCAGTACATTATATATATATATATATATATATATATATATATATATATATAAATGTTCTTTATGAATAAGCATATATATATATATATATATATATATATATATATATATATATATATATATATGAGGCTTATTAATAAAGACCATTTAAAATAACCATATGGTAACTGTAATGTTAATATTAATCGTTACTTTATATGGAAGCATTCGGCATGTAATAACAAAGCAGCCAGCCTTACCCCTGGTTAAAATTCTAAAATTCTTTCTATTAGAACAATCAGGAACATGAGTTTCTTAAGAAAGAGAATTCTTGAAAATCTCAATTCTTGGGCATGACGGTAAACTGCATCCGGCAGCAAAGCCTCTGATTGAGAGATTGGGAGTAGCATGGAACCACCTCTTAATTGCTGTTGTTCTCAAGTTCGCCCCGACCCGGAATTGAAGCACCTGTTAGAATCCTAGCTATGGGCAAATTGTTAACCCCTAAATTGGGGTCAAAACAAACACTATGAAAGTATAAAAATAGACTTTAATAGAAATATATACATCAAAATAGACTTTTATGGAATATCATACATTTTTGAGGGAAATATTTATCAGCGAAACATTTTTGAAAATAAACTAGAAGACATGTTCAGGTTTCTAAAATAAAAAAAATATAAAATACAATATTAATAAAATGTAACTAAATCAACCCTTTCACGATAACTGAACATTAAAAAAATACCTTAATCCCCCACATTTTTGGCATTAAATTAACCACAGTGGTTGATATTCCGTTAACAAAACTCAATCTCAAATTCTTGGAAATCTCAAAACTAAGGATTAGAATTAAAGCATCAGGAAAAAGGGTTCTACAGTCATATGATGAGAAGTTTATGGACTGAACATGTAGGCACCGACTGACGATGTTTAAGATCAAATGTAATCATGAAGGACTTTTATACCGAACATCAGAAAGAGGCAGCTGACATTTCTAGGCACACAACGAGGTTTGAAGTCTTTGAAAGGTGATTCTCATAGGACAGATTGTGAGCAAGAGGGAAAGAACAAACTAATGCACTGCCGACGACCAAGTAGAATTGTGTAAATAGATGGCAGAAAGTTGTTCAGGAGAGATAACGACAAGAAAAAAATACAGGAAGCTACAAAGAGAAAGGTGATTGTTGAAAACCATGATAGTCAACGTACAGAAAAGACATAGTAAATAGAAGAATCAGTTCAACTATTGTTGCAGGTATTTCAGTTACTGATAGAGGTTTCGTTTCTAACTTTTTATTCGACATTTTTATTGTGCCATTGTTTTCTCTTAGATATACATGTGCAATCCATTATAGTTCTGTCTGGTTATAAAAATTCTCAACTGATGTGGTTTCTACTATTTACTATAGTGCTTTTTTTCTGATACTGTAGAATCTGTCTACGAGGTTCAACGAAAGAGGATTCTCCATGATATCTACCGATTTTGCTCTCTGTAAATAATTTGTAATAATTGATATGAGAAAACGTTCTGATACATTTAAATGTGAAGGCATTTTTGAACAAGTTGATTGCAATGAATGTCCCGATATGCATATGGAACATACATAAGCGTCTGATAATCTTACATCTGTATTTGATCTAATTTATATGTTAAGCCGTCTTTTCTTATGTAAGATAGTTTTTGTAGACAGTGCTTCGGGAAGAAACATTAAAGAAAACAAATTAATTGCGCATGATCAAAACGTTAACTTCAGTGACGCGTTGAAGATTATTTCTTATTCTGTTACATTTTCTAGAGTTGAGTGAGAAAACAGTCGTTATGTAGAGAGTAATTGACAATCTGATCGTGTTTGGCGTCGTCGCTGCACGCAAAGATGCAAATCTATTAGCTCAACTTTCGATGTAAAAAAATGATTGTAATTAATTTTCAATTTCTATCCTGTCCCATTCTATGCTTTATGAAAACTACAAAAAGGAGAAAAGAAAACGAGCGTTAATAAAATACAAACTTAAGAAAAAAGAGAAGAAAATGCTGATAGCGTCAGAATATTGGGAGCAGCCATATTGACTTTTTCTAGTAATGGAATCAATGTCAAGTGCTGTAATTAGAAAAAATATGTCGTAAAAGATGTTATGCTGTCTGAAAACTGGAAAATGTATATCTTTTAAATTTTTTCATCGTCTGCAAATACACGCTGGCTTCAATGTTTATTACATTCATTCTGACAAAGCGAGCATAAAATCGTTTTTATAGAGGACTTATTTTTCTTTTTCCTCGTCATATTTGAATTCTGATATTTTTTTATTCAGTCTATATCTTCTCTTTCAGTTCTCTGACGTTGTATGCATTTTAAAAAATAATTTAAATATACGTATACATTTTTTTATCTTAAGTTCACTTATAATTTTAAAATTCTTCTGTATTTTATAAAAGCCCATCTCAATTTATTAAGTAGTATTCAATTTAATACACATGTCCTGTAACCTAATTCCGTTGTAGATACACCACATGTAGTAGTGCCGTGTTTTATGGAAAAGATAGCCGGAAAGTTCTAAAATGTCTCCACTCTATTTTGAATTCAAAATTTCTCATCTCGTAGACTGCTTGCCAAACACGATTATAGATTAAATTCTTCTCTAGCATTTATCCATATCTGGGGAGTTGGAATCATAATTCTCCAAGGGTATTCGCGAGTAAGTGTACTCGGATGGAATTCGAAGTTGTTTTTCTGATTTTTAGTTCTAAACCGATAATTACACTAACACGCATCCAACGCTTTCTAATTACCTCATTTTATTTTATAAATTATTAATTATTAATAAATAAGTATACTGAATATCTACGACAGTTAGTTTTATAATATCCTAGAAAATAATAAACTCACCAGATTTTACCGAAGGTTACAAAACACATATCGCAGCATACTATGGAACTATGTTAGCTCTGTTGTTTAGACTCTTGCAGACTTACCAATCTAGACTGTAACTCTGTGAAGTATTTTTCAAATATGATTTTAATCAATGTCTAGACGATGTTCTTTTGTTTTTATTACGAGTTTTATTTTTCCTAATCTTATTTGTATCGAGACCTTCGGAGAAGAATCTCTTCTGCAGGCGTAGAGAAAGGATTGATACGTTCCTTTCACATCTGTAGTTGTGTAAAGGTATGGCACTGTTTGATTTGCTATACCTGTAGGCTGTCCTGTAGAGAATAGGGATACCAATTCCATTAAGAATGGAAGCCGCTCTTGTTTTTTACCAAGTAAGATTTTAAGGTGAGATCTGCTAACCTATTCACAATTTAATTCAACTCCAAGTAAGCATGATATAGTAGATTTATAATTCTTAAGTTTGCATATATTTTTGAATCCCTTTCTTTACTATTCATTTGATTTTTTTATAATTTAATTTTGATTTGTATAAGTATTTTTTTTTTCATAAATTCAGTTTTATTTATAGTTTTTACATTTTTTTCTATTTTTGATATTTTGAAAAAAAACCCTTTCGAGGCCCGAACAGTTCTAAAGTTGTTCTCTCCTTTCACTGTGAATATTTTAAGACTATTAATTTGGAGCAACCCTAATGCTTCACTCGTGATTAATCAAATAACTGATATTGCGAACTTCAAACTATTCTCACTTTTTATACATTTCGATTAGTCGGCTTTTTATTTTCAAACTATTTCTTTATAATGATCTTACATTTTTTATATTCCTCACACCACTTCCCTTAAAAGGATAAACGTTTGCGAAAGGTGGATGATAAGGATAATTAGGAAGACCATTGTTACTAATAATGATTTCCTAGATAGCAAAAACTAACTTTCTTTATCAGCTTTTATTTGTTTGGATTCTTGATTTGATTCCAGTTTTTTAATGTATTTTATACTAATTGCTTCTTTTCTTTATACAGTGAAGTTCATTAGTCATTTGGTAAAAATACCATCAGATGTTTTGTAGGTTTCATCTTTCTTTACGTTTTTTAAGAAATATATTTAAAAGATTTTTCCTGTGAAAAGTAAAAAAATTACAAGATAATAGGCAACATATTATTTGTTTCAAATGAAATAGATTATTGACATCGTCCAGTTATTAGTCGAGACAAAGAGTGGGCTCAGTAACTGTATAGTGCGTTATCTCCTATATTCTGTATATGTATTTACACTTAAATACCACACACAAACGCGCGCACACACACACACACAGATATATATATATATATATATATATATATATATACGCAAAAACACATACACATATATATACTGATATGTAAAAATAAAGAAAAATAAAAAATGTTTCGTGGAAACAACGAATAGATTATATCGATAGAGTCTAGAATAAAGGCGACAATACTGAAAAATGGAAGAGACAAAATGCCTGAAAACAAACTCACCTACTCAATAAAGCGCAAAGATTATTGAAACCGAGTAGAAACGCTTATCAATGTTAAATTCTATTAAAAGACTGTTTAATCGTGCCTCAAGTTTCAGGCAATATGATCTTCAGAAGACTTAAACGATCCTTTACACAAATAGTCTTCTCTGCAAGTCAAGTTTTCACTTTATCTCTCTTTCTCTGCCTCCCTCCCTTCCTCTCTCTCTCTCTCTTTCTCTCTCTCTATATATATATATATATTATCCCACGTCTATTGAACGACTCGTAGTTTCATGCAATATGCAGATATTAGGTGCTTAATTTGAACTGATGGATTGCTTGCATACTACTTAATGAATGAATTATGGCAAGCAGGTTTTTTAAGTAAAGTACTCGATATCGGGAAAAAACAGAACATCGATATGTTTAGTTCAAAACATTGTCACTTTGCAGGTTCATGCCGGTTTTAAAGTTTCGTGAGAACACCGTGACGGTGTCTTTACACATCAGAGCTGTTTTTTTTTTGTGTGTGTTCCTTTTTTTCTTATACATATATAGACCTAGGTGTAAATTTATATTTTGAGGGAGTGGTCTTATTTACGATTGGTTGTTATTTTTATTTGTGTTTCTTATTGAGCAGATGTTTTTTTGTTTGTTTGTTGTTTTTTTTTTTTGCTATTTCATTGTTTTTAACGTACGCTTAAGTGGCTGTTGACTGAAAATATTGTCATCGTTAGCCACTAAATTTTCATATCTTTCTGGCAGTATTTAAATTCCGCTGAGGAAAAACGAAACGTTTTTTAAGCCTAACCTTGAGTCAAAACATTTTCTGGCATCATGAGATTGAAAGTGCTGCTCAGCAAGGCCGTGTACCACCGATTGGAACAGGTAATAATAGGACAGAATAATATCGGCTGAATACTGCTGATGGAGTAAAACTTCACATTTAAGCATTTCCAAGAAGATTTTCAGCTGTTTTGCAACATCTATCCTAGCGTTATCAGGCTGCAAAACATTTTTGTCATGTCTCTGCTTTAATGACGGCCGATTTTTTTCATGCTCGGCAGAAATGCATGAATTGTAGTTGATAGACATATACAGTGATGGTTTTGCTCAGTTTGAGCAGATCGTAAGTAACAACACTCAGCTGATCTAACTAAATGCACTAAGGATTTTTGGTTTTGCCGCCTATGTTGATGCACGGACGGGTTTAACCCACGGTTTTCTTAGGATTATCATAGTGTATATGTTGCAAAAAAACTGTTGCCTTTCTGCTGTTGAAGCAGCTGTTTACAAGTAACAGGAGGCCGTTCTATGTCTCTTGTCTTCAAATCGTTCAGTGTCCAATTTTTTATTCTTTCTTAATGCCTTCAAACGTTTCGAAAATAAATTTATGATCACCTAATCATTCTGCAACTCAAAGCTTGCGCCTGATATTGATCTTCATGAAGTACAGCCTCCAATTCTTCATCTTCAAACGTTTTCAATGCAGCCGTGTCTTATTTATCTTGAACATCAAAAAAATTATATTTGAAGTTACTAAACCAATCTTTGTATGCTGTTTCAGAGAAAGCATGCTTGCCGTAAATCGCAACAAATATTCTGTGTGCTTCAAATGCAGATGACATTTGAATAAAGTAGTGTAATAAAATTACCCAAAAATACATTTTCTTTGGCACGGAATTTGACATGTTCAATACTATGAAAAACAAAGTTGCTTATACTTTGGTCTATTAACATACACTAAATTTCAATCTTGCTCATATTATTACCTAATAGCTGCGTTGCCATCTGATAGTACATGCACGCAGTTTTCGAAACGCCATCTGTTGGGAACCAGCGAAAACGTATTCAAAATCCTAATATATATAAACAAATACAACAGTTAAAATAACAAAAATAGTTAAAATAAAAAAAATTATATATATATATATCCTTTCTCAGATTTAATGCAACTCTTAGGGGTTAGCGACTCTGACTGATCACGGCCGAAAGCAAGAGAATGTATCTAGCTTCACTGACGTGCTGTGATACAGCAAAACAGGCTTGTATGTGGATACCTAATATATATATATATATATATATATATATATATATATATATATATATATAATTTGTGTGTTTAGGAAGGATATTTAATAAAAGCGTTTGATATGTATTGGGTTTTTATGGAAGTACCATATTGTGTTTGATGTGAGTTGAGGTTTTTGAAAATGTAATCTTATATCTTCTCTTCATCTACAATGTGGTTTAAGAAATCATTATTAGCACACACACACACACACACACACACACACACACACATATATATATATATATATATATATATATATTAATGCAGGTTTCATTGAATAATATAGACAAGTTTTGTCTATTAATTTTGTGTAGGATCCGTTCATACCGTCTGATAGACTCCGTCACGTTGTATATATATAGTGTTGTTTGGATCAACAAAAGGCACTTCAGTAGTACAAGCTAGTAGAATTTTTCTTAGGATGTTGGGATTAATTTTGAGTGGGGGTAATGAAGGATTACTGTAAACATTTCTTATAATTATATCAATAGTTTCACTGACAGGTACATTAGTAAAAAGGTTTTCCACATCAAGTGAAGCTATGATTTCATTATTAGGTTTTTCACTCTTGAGGATTTGGATTGCCTCTAGGGTTGACTTTATGCTGTATTTACTCGGAAGGTAGGGTGTGATAAGCTGGTTAATATGTTTAGTTAACTGGTATACAGGAGTAGGAATTTGGGATATGATAGGGCGGAGAGGATAGTTAGGTTTATGAGTTTTTATGGTTCCGTATATGTAACCAGGTTTATAGTCACCAATAATTTTAGGGAGTTTTAAGGAATTGTGATCAGCGTTGTTGGCACTAATGAGTTTATTAAGTTTAGATTTTAGTTGGTGTGTCGGGTTTTTGTTAATTTTTTTAGCACCAACTAAAACCAACTAGAAGAAATAATACTCAGACTATCCAAAATCACCGCAAAATCTGAAGCTGAACACCGTGCTAAAATTGTCAAGAAACTTAATTCACTATACAATGGCACGATCACTCTTCCCAAAAAATTCGATAAATTCATAAATCTTTCCAACCACCAACTAACTAAGCACCAAGAAGAATTACTCAACCTTGGACCTAACTGCCATATATACCGTAAGTATAACCAGCTTACTAAAAAAATTGAAATAGAAACGCTCTATCAAAGCATCACTAAATTACAAGATGAAAAACTTATAACCGTTAAACCCGAACTGAAAGATCTACTTAAGGCTGAGGCAATCAAAGATCGCCATGATAAAAGCAGAAGCTCCTCAAAAATTCTATCGAAACAACTAAAAAGTGCCGCGCACGAACTACGCAACCACCTTCACATAATTGTAAAAAAAGCTGACAAGGCTAACATCTTTGTTGTACTTAACAAATCAGATTACAACACAAAACTCAACCACATACTCCATGACCACACAAAATTTTAAAAAAATTAACAAAAACCCGACACACCAACTAAAATCTAAACTTAATAAACTCATTAGTGCCAACAACGCTGATCACAATTCCTTAAAACTCCCTAAAATTATTGGTGACTATAAACCTGGTTACATATACGGAACCATAAAAACTCATAAACCTAACTATCCTCTCCGCCCTATCATATCCCAAATTCCTACTCCTGTATACCAGTTAACTAAACATATTAACCAGCTTATCACACCCTACCTTCCGAGTAAATACAGCATAAAGTCAACCCTAGAGGCAATCCAAATCCTCAAGAGTGAAAAACCTAATAATGAAATCATAGCTTCACTTGATGTGGAAAACCTTTTTACTAATGTACCTGTCAGTGAAACTATTGATATAATTATAAGAAATGTTTAAAGTAATCCTTCATTACCCCCACTCAAAATTAATCCCAACATCCTAAGAAAAATTCTACTAGCTTGTACTACTGAAGTGCCTTTTGTTGATCCAAACAACACTATATATATACAACGTGACGGAGTCTATCAGACGGTATGAACGGATCCTACACAAAATTAATAGACAAAACTTGTCTATATTATTCAATGAAACCTGCATTAATGAAAAAATGCTGCCAAAATACACACAATATATATATATATATATATCAGCATGCGGTGTAGATACAGAAGAATTAAAATGAGTATCCTGTAGATACAGTAGTAGGATAACTTTCTAAGAGCGCTCTATAAATATATGTATGTAAATACATATAGAGCAAATATAATAAAAACTAAGGCAGACACGTTATTTCATGGTAGATCGCAAGTTTAGGCCTATTTCAGCTGAACCATCATTAGCTTCCGTCTTTATTGTACAAAAGAGTTTACACGAATGAAATTCACAAAGACCTAAAAAAACGCATAAAAATAAAGTTCACTCCCTGAAAAGAGAAAATTTAAGAAAATATACATCATTACATCAGTTTGGCGAATACACACACATATTCATACATAAGCATATATATACGCAACATATAAATCAAAAAGTATACGTAAAAGCGGATGTCAACTAAACTCTAAAGATACATTCAGCATATCAATTAGACTGCTGACCCGTAGACTTGAAACGTAAAGAAAGTGGGTTAGGTGTGTGTGTGAGAGAGAGAGAGAGAGAGAGAGAGAGAGAGAGAGAGAGAGAGAGAGAGATGTGGTTAAAAAGAAAGGGTAAGTATCTTAAGGGTAAACAAATGGAGAAGAAGAAATGAGTGGAATAAATTTCAAATAGAAAGAAAGGATGATAGGAGAAAATTAAAATAAAATATAAAAATAAATATATATTAACGATGAAAGGATAAAAAAATGTAGTTTCAAAAAATTAAAAATACATATTTAAGGGATAAGAGTTAATCAATCCTTTGCGACCACAAAATCGTCACGCCACTATACAATCAAAATTATACTACTCATATAATCAACAAAACAAATATAATACAATATAAAATTTACTATGAAACAACGTGTGTACCTTAATTTTTCTTATATATATATGTGTGTGTGCGTATGTATATATACACACATACACTCCCGATCAAAAATTTAAGACCACTTAAAAATCTTTAAAAATTATTTTTTTTTACAGATTGATTTTAAACTCCCCCCACTTAAGGTTCCAAACATTTTATTCAGAAATTTACATTTTCATAAAATGAGGCGATTTACACATGATCTGGTCTTATAATTTTGATCATGTGTAAATCGCCACATTTTGTAAAAATGTAAATTTCTAAATAAAATGTTTGGTATGTAGCTTTTTGTTTCCATGACCTTTTAGATTGTAACATTGGTAACCTTAAATGAGAAGAGTTTAAAACCTATCCCAAAAAAATATTTCTTTTTAAAGATTTTTAAGTGGTCTTAAATTTTTCATCAGGAGTGTATATATATATATATATATATATATATATATACACATATATACATATAGGTATATATGTGTATATATACACACATATATACACACAATCATATATATATATATATATATATATATATATATATGTTGATAGTTTAATAATTAGTTTTTGGTTCTAATAGGGTTAGACCAGTACACATTTTATTAAAAAGTGTTCTATACAATTATATTGTTAAACGAGTTTTTTCGCTACCTTGGTTTCTACCATGCATGGTGTCTTCGACTGAAGACACCTCTCAGGTAGCGAAATAACTAGTTTAAAAATGAATATATATATATATATATATATATATATATATATATATATATATATTAGAGTAAGTCGATTTTGGAACTGTAGAAAATTGCACTAGATGAAAGTTTCAAAATAATGTCAAGAGTTACTAAAAGAAATTTTTTTCTTCAAAACTTTGTATTTATTTGAGCATTTAAACTTATAGACGAAATAAATTGGGATTTTTTATCGCGATATAGGTTTCACAAATAACTATTTATGTATGCCGTTTTATTAATTGGAATTCTTTATGGTATTCACCCGTTGAAATTACCTCCCCCTAAACGATAATTTTTACTTTGTTTATACTCTTTTACGCTTTTAATTATCACGAATATCTCTTGTATCTTTTTAATAGTTAAGTCTTATTTTCATGAAAAATTCAACTTTTATAATTATTCTGATTTGTTTATATTTTTAAAATTAATATTTATTTATTAAAAAGCCTGTTTACGAGCAATCTCGGAAGTAACTACTTTAAAGTAAGTAAACATTACTACTAATTTAATGTATTTATTTCAAATTTTATCAAATTTATTTTTAATATATTTGTGGAATTTCATTTCTGATAGTACATATATGTTTTAGGTATTTCAGGATCTTGAATAACTAAAAGGATCAAAGATGCAAATTAGGGTCTAAGGGCACTTTCCAGCTGTGACCTGTTGATAAAAGTGCTGTAAAAAGTAAAAGGGAAAGAAAGAGGTTAAGAAAAAAATTAGTTTCAACATCACATGTTCAGGCTAATGTTTCTTCTCCTTCCTACTCATCCTCCAAGTGAAAAACCAGAAGAAGAATATTTGCAGCCAAGGAGACATCCAAAAGGCCCTTATAATTTCCAAGTTATGCTTTCAAGTTAGGGGGGATATATCTTCTAATCTTAGAGCTAGCCTTGTCAATGCCTTGCTCTTGGATTTGAAGGCTATAGGCCTTCTTATACCAAATATTAATATGAAAGATATTATAGATAAATGTAAAATTGATAGGGAAAAGTATAAAGTGAAAACAACTGCCCAACAAAAACATGATGAAAGTGTGGAAAACCTTATATGTATTGCAGTTGATGGGAGAATGAATAAGAACACATTGCTGTATGAGGAAATAGTGGAGGAAAATGAACAGAAAACTATGAAAAACTAATTAACCAGACCGCCATTTAACCTTTACAAAGGAGGCATCTGTAGAGGGGGTAAGAAGTCCCCCAAACAAATAACAAAAACAAAAATGCACTAAAACAAAGTAAATTAAATTTCTGTTTAATTTCGTAAAAAAATAAAAGAATTATTTTTTGTACAAAAATGAAATTGTCCATAAAGCCGTAAAAAAGGAAGAAAGAAAGGAACTGGGAATGTGAGAGGGAAAGGTAGGACGATGTTTAGCGAGCGAGATGAGAGAAAGAGAGGATGAAAGAATGTTCACTGATACGTGATACTGCTTGGTGTGTGAACTGCTGAATTCTCTCTCTCTCTCTCTCTCTCTCTCTCTGTGTGTGTGTGTGTGTGTGTGTGTGTGTGTGTGTGTGTATGCTGCGTGCTGTCCGTGTGCCCTTTTGGTGTCAGTTGGTTGCTTCTCCCTCTGGTCTGTTGAGAGTTTCTACTTTACTTTTATCTGAATGGTGAGGCTTCGGGGAGATCAAGAAATGTGTTTCTTATGTCGAGTCCTGATTGGTCAAAAAATTATATTTTTGGCCGCGTGGTGTGCTTTCCATTACGTCTGAGCTTTTGGGTGCGCCGTCCTTGTTTTTGACCCCACATGGTATGGTAAGGGGTGAATCCCCGCGAAATTGTATTTTTTGAGATACACGTGATGTGAATTACTTTTTTATTGTGTGTGTGCGTGTGGAAAATAAAATAAGAAATAGCAAAGACCACATGAATGTCAATATGTGATACGTTGAGTTCTCCCTAATAGTAGTGAAAAAGGTGTTGTTCATGCAGAGCAAGTAGTGGATGTTTTGCATGAATTCACCAGTGAAAACACTATCAAAGTTATCCTTGTTGACAACACTAATGCCAACACAGGCTGTGAAGGTGCAATATTTGCAATTTTAGAAAAAAAAAATCTTCATGCAATTGTTGCTATTTGCACCATAATGAACTACCTTTCAGAACTCTTTTCAAAAGCATAGATGGTTGCACAAAAGGCCCTACAGCATTCAGTGTTCCTCTGGGAAAATTATGCTCAAATGATTTACCACAAATATAATTTTCCACTATTAGCAGTCCTCTGCATTCAATTTTGAAAATTGGTGAAATACATGATTTAGTTGTGACCAAAGACTCCTGTATGATTACACAGTGGATATTTCTAGAGGTATACCCCCTGGAAAATTGGTCCTTTAAACCAGGCAAGGTGGTTAACTTTGGCCATCAGGCTTATGCGTTTATTGACTCGTGGCACATAACCACAAAAGCTCACAACAAAACTTCAAAATTTAATAAGTTTTATTGTATATGTATATGCCACTTGTTGGTTTGAAATTAAAAGAAATAATAAGTTCCACAATCAGCAAGTGCACATTTTTAATATGATCTAGAAGATCAAGAAGCAGCCTCATGAAATCCAACAGATCACATTAAGAAATATACAAGGAAGTACATTTTGTTTACTGTCGGAAAACCTATAATCCATAATCAAATCTGATGAAGTTGAAGTAAGAGAAGAAGCTTTAAAAAGAGTTTTAGCCATTTGGTAATTAAATATTTATTTATATATCAGTGACTCAATTATTTATTGCCATTTATAGAATCATTTTAAAGATTTTATCTAATTTCACCATAATTATTATAGTAGAGACTGGAAGTTTTTAAATGAATCCATAAATAAATTTTTATATTCTTTCAGAAAAGGTTAAAAAGAATACCAACCATTAATTTTAATGCCACACACTGGACACAATTGATAGATTTATCATTGTGGCATGTTTGAACCAACAATGACAGAAGGTTTTTCTGAATCTGAACTTCAGGAATCATTCATAAATGGAACCAAGCTTGACTTGCCAAATTTGCCCTCACTTTTCCAAGGCATGGAATGGGCAGTCAAGTTCACAACAGAAGCTTTGCAAACTGTATACGGTTTTGAAGCAAGGCATCAACATATTACAGGCAAAGTTTTGAGTCAGAAATTGAGACCAGCATTTTTTTATAAGGGAGCAATTTGACTCTATATATTAAGCACTATTAAAATAGTGTTTGTTTTTCCTTATTTGTTTGTTTGTTATATTTTCACTTATAACAGAAAAAATCATATAAGCTATTCAAATATCACTGCTTAATTCATAATGTTTTATAAAACAGATACTGAAAATGGGACGGGGCAGATTTTGAATTTGAAGATTAGTAATCATTTCTTTAATTAATATCATGTTTATAAAATAAAATGACATTCCTTGATTTAAATACTAAAATTATTTGTTTTTTTCACTAATATTCAAGCCAAATCTTGCGAAAACGAGGAGTGTTTAGTATATTTTTGTCTGCGATATTTGATGCCAAACGCTCAAAAAACCGTTGATGTATTTGATCTAATATTTTGTATCAGTCCATACACAACTTTCGGTAAGTGATATTTTTTAATATTTTAAAAAAAGTGAAAATTAACCTACCCCAACATATATGTATATATACATTAGAGAATATAGCCTGAGCCAAGAAATTGTGTTTCAAAATTATACATAGGGCTGGGTTAAATAAGCATTTAAAAGTTTGGAATCAGTCTCACTATCATTATGGAAATCTTTCCCCTGCCGGGAGAAGGATTTTTAAAGTCTCTGAATTTGTTGGGGCTTATTTTAATAGTCCCTCGCTAAATATTTACACCTTAATTCCCCTACTCTTGTTATATATATATATATTTTTTTTTATCATGGATCCCTCTCTTTTGGTGTTTATTTCGTCGTTACTGTTCTTTTAGTTTTATTCACTTTCCACCAATTTCTCTCCTGATGCAATTTTAGACGAACAGGCTTTTGAGTCTAATAGTAAATTCTTCTTTTTAATAAAATGTATATATATATATATATATATATATATATGCAATTAAGGCCTGACAAAAGAACAGAAGAGAAATGTCATTTCCCTCGTTGCTCATGATTCCCAGATTTATTACACTTGCCGAAAACATTTTGTGAAAAATCCAAAATCTATTTGTATTCATTTCTTAAAAGAAAAAATCCAGGAGTATGTCACGTTAGTCGGTATGAAAGTAACTGAAATCAGTTTGTTAGATAAGGAATTGATATCAATGTGGACTTATCTTTGATTTTATTCTTTGGGAATTTCGTGATCTGTAGCAGTAGAGCCAGCATGACGATTTGCCGATTTGTAAATGTATGAGATAGATTCTGGAGATTAACATCGATAATGATGGAATTAAAACATATTTTATCTTACTCTCAACTTTATAACTTTTACACCTGAAAGTTACGTATACATTAAACATGCGTATGCATACGTGTTTATGGATTACCTCTTGTGAAGATGCTCAACATAGTTGTATAATTCGTATTAATTACAGCAACTGCATATAAAAATATTCACTTGAATATATTCAGTTCAATTATAAGTTTGCAAAAGATTTTCTAGAGCGTATTTCTTTTTAATAAAATAAATCAACGTAATTTCAATGTTTCTTTTCATTTTTTTATTTCTCTTTTCATTTCCTCATTCTCTTTTTCTTTATCGTCTACTTCATCACATTCAGTAATTCTTCCCTGTATCTTACTTCTTTTTCTCGTCATCTTCATATTAAACTCTCTCTCTCAACCTCTCTCTCGCCACATCGTTTTTCTCTGCGTAGTGTGTCTTATGTAGAGATTTAGGATTTAATGGCAGCAATTATTATTACATATTTTTTTTTTATCTCTCCTAAATATAAAAAACAAAACGTTGCAACAAGATTGCAATATTTGTAATTTTTCTACGTGATACATTTAATTGAAGATTTGGAGATGACTTCATTCAGTGCAACTTCACATACCGCACGTAGATAACTTCAATTCTTCTATATAAAGTCTCCATTCAGTACGTTAGTAATCATGGCTCTCCACGTTTTTCTCTGCTGTCTGTTTCGTTATCTCTCCACCACGTATTTACTAAATTTATGTAGATGGGTTAAGCGTTGTTTTCATCTGTCCCTCTAACCTTCCATATGATCTGTGATGATAATATTTTCCAAGCCTTCTTGCCTCAATATGTGCTTTAGAAATTTAATCAACCTCTTCATGATGTTATGTATAAGTGTCTTTTTCCTATTTTCTCTGGAATTTTGTCATTGTTCACATATTCAGCAGATGCTATTAGAATTTTCAGAATGCATCTGTAGAACGACATTTGTGCTGATTCAAGTTTTTCTTCTGCGAGGAGATTTTCTAGTATTCACAGCCATATAGTAGAACTGATATTATATTAAAATTCAGTACTATATTCCTTCAGCTAAAGAAATTCTTTAGTTTAAGACCGCTTAACTTTTGGAAATCAACATTTGCTATTCCAATGCACCTTGCCGATTTTACTAGGAAACCAACAGTCCTCTAATGCGCATTATGGAACTATTTGAGAATTAGCATATATTACAAATTGCATTTATATAAATATATATCGGTTATTGTTGCTTAGATATGTTTATAACTGTGCAAAGGAAAGAAAATCTAATAACATTGCTGTCATCATGCATATCTTATTAAGTAAAAATCGTTAATATCATTTTCTGAATTAAAAGAAGGATTTGCTTAATTTTATTTACAAATGAGAGACTTCTTCAACTTTTTTGCTTACTTATGTGTTACGTTCATTTTTATCATGCAGTTGTAATGTTGCAATCTTTCCATAATATGTCGCTATTTCCATTGCAAATGTTCAGAGAGATTTACTCAGAAAATTAGACTGTTACAAGGCGTCAGGCGATTTTCATAGAGTTGAGACACTGATATTTTGTCCGTGTTCCAAAGGTAAGAAAATTTTTCTACACAAAGATCCTTTTCTCAACCACTGTCAATTTGCGTAGTGGATTTCAAGTCATCTGCTTCTAAATTTATAATCTTGATGTCCTTCTTTTTAAATGTCATATGCTTTAAGGATTTTTGCAAACATTGCATTACGCAGCTTTCTACTTTTAGATATGAGTGGATTTTCATAAATTTGATCAAAATCAGAGCTTCAAAATATGTTCAGAGTAACTAAAATGTATACAACCCAGAAAAATCTTATAGGCAAAAGACAAAAAACATTAGCATTAAAAGTTAATTATCTTTCAGCTGAATAAACATTTCTTTTAATTACAGAAAGATGGTTGGTAGGACTTCATGCAAACTGATTTCTAAACATACATTAAATACGAGAGCAGTATTTCGACAGTAAGCCTTATTAAGACTTATAAGAGAATAAAAATTAAAATTAAATTGTCAGCTGTAGTGGCTTCACTGTATCAAAACATCTCTCAAATCTTTATTCCTAATATGGTTTCGTTAAGGTTAAATTTGCAGAACAGTTAGGAAAGGCAAAAATAGGAAGATTATATTGCACCAATATGCAGTAATGCGATAATCGTTCGATTTCCTTGAAATAATTTTACTAAAATGTTGTTACAGGGATCTAGGGAGTTTAAACCATAGGAAAACTTCACATAACCGATCAAACAGACCCCCACTCAACACGTATTCACACAAAAATATAACATATATTCACGCATATATATGTGTTTGCGTGAATGTGTATGTGTGGGTACGTATATGTGTGTGTGTGTATGTATGTGCGTGTGTTAAAATATATTAATATGTTTACTTTCTTTAGAAATCGATATTAGATTTTAGGATTAATTTTTAGCCAAAGTTCAAACGGGTTTTTTTCAAAGAATCACATAAAACATCTCCGATAGGGAATGTCCTGTTTTGTTTGAAGATTTCTCTGAGGTCAAAAGACTAAATTGTTAGCCGTTTATTCCCTATGGTTTTTGGTCCGAGGTTATGGTCGGCGTCCATTCTTATCTTCTGTCTGATAGATCCTCACGGAGACGATTAATGTTTGGGGATATCGATATATATGATGGAATTTTTATGTGTTCGTAAATTTCCTGTCTATTATGAAATAGATTCTCATATATGTCTGTATGTTGAAATAAGCACAAACACACATATCCTTGTTTCTCTCTCTCTTTCTCTCTGTCTCTGTCTCACTTTCTCTCTCTCTCTCTCTCTCTCTCACTATATATATATATATATATATCAGATTATACGCATTAGTTTTTACTTTGTAAGTTAATGTTTTTCCAATAAAATCTTTCCTACTAAACTACAGATTTTGTGGGGATTTTAAATACATATTCATTTTCATGATTAAAATATCATTTAGTTTGAGTCTATTATATTTGTGGCCTAAACTATTGCTAATCACGTGTGTGCTTGCGTCACAACTTACCATGGTAACAAGCTATATGAAATATTTCATACTGTGATTTACAAATATGTCTAACATAAATAAAACAGAGGATGCTTAATTATACCATTAACAGTTAGCCATTATGATTTTACTATTTTACATAATGTTACTAGCTTTTTAATATTAAAAAAAAAACTGTCAGTCCTTCAGCCACCGATATTAAGTTTTCTAACCTTTCAAATTTACATAATATTGGAAAATATTCCGTGGCTTTTCATATAACTTTATATGGATATTGTTTGCCATACTTTTATACCTGATTTTGTTTAAAATCTTTAATGATTTAGACAGTTTTATTCAATTTTCGTCCGGTAAACAGACAAAATCAACTTAACAGAAAAGGAATGATTATTGGCCTCTATGAAAATAAAATTTAGTGATTCGTTGCAACTATCCTTCAAGAGTAAGTATTTTCCGCAACAATACAAGCCTAAAAACTACTCCAACTTCGTGAGTTTTTATTCTAAATACACATGATCACTCGCTTTCAAAGTGTAACTCTACATTTATGTCCATGTAATTTAGTTCTACATTCAACACTATAAATTTTAACACTCGTACATTCGCATGCGTTGTGGTACAGTGGATATGCATTCGGAATGAGAGAGCGAGGGTGCCGAGTTCGATATTCCAGTTCATATTCCTGGCATTCACTTACGCAAAGATACCCTTCAGTCATTTTTCTATTTAAAATTAACACATTTATTAGTTCTAATCGAGTGTAAAGTTGACCATGCTCTATCGGTAACAACATGCGGAGAATGTTGTATGGATGAGACGAATAAAAAATATAAATTTGGATTTGAAAATAAAGTACGCTCTGAATCACCAAAAAAGTTTCAATTGGAGGAATTGGAGGCATAAATTCATGAAGGCTAATGTCAGGCCCAAGCTGAACTTGCACAATCATATGGATTTAATCATACAGCAGTTTCGAAAAGTACATTTTATTATGTCACGATTTGTCACTAATGATTAAATCATTTTAACTGATTACTGAGCCATATTTTTATAGTTGGGTTTAAAATGTAACATATATATAATTAGTGGGATGTGCGTCGTAGCAGTGGATATCGGCCTCGAAGGACAAATTGGGGGGCCGAGTTGGAATTGCAGTTGAATTCCTTACGCACAAATACACTTGGGAAAGATATTAATCCGTCTCTTCCCTCTAGATATGGGTTAAATAATAGAACAGATTAGGTTCTATAGCCTTGGCTGGCAACCAGTTTTCCGTAGAAAGTAATGACAACTTAATTCTGATTAATCTTCTGCCCAGTCAGTTATGTCCCTTTCGAGGCATGATCGCCTGTGGTGTGTATCACATATGTCAATTAACTGACATAAATTCTCCATGTGCTTCTGTCCATATATACCAGGCTGTACATCTAAATAAACGGAGAGTGATCATTAGAATGTTTCGTCATAGAAATAAGTATAAATTAAAATCAGTATTCTTTTCTTTGATTTAGTCTCCATAATGTATTTTAAAAAAATTGCTAAGCTGTTAAATTCCTCCTACCTACCAATACTAACTCAAAGATCACTCCACATACCTCCCACTACCAGAAAAGAATTTATTATATAATTCCGTTGGCCTAACTCTGCAAAAACCAATAAGGAAAAAACTTTTGAAATTTAAATACCAGAATATATTCCTAAATAAAGGGAGGGTGATCATGTCGTCATTGAAATACGTATAAATTGCAATAATTTTCCTACTCTTCCAATTAGTCACAATAAGGTTTTCTCAATAATTTTTGGCTAAGCATTTACTTCTCCACTACCTGTAACTACTACTTCAAGGTTCAAATCACTTACCTCCCACTACCAAATAATATATTGCTACTAACATCCCGCTAGTTTAACCCTATAAAAGCAAATATCTTCTAACCTCTTTCATTACTAGAGCAAACCCCCGGGCTTAGAATTTTTCTTCTTTCTTTTTTTATATAAAGTTGAGAATGCATGTCTTAAAATGATATGTTGAAATTGGCTATTTCCCCACTGATGTTTATCTGAATTTACAGATATACATATAAGAAAAATTAAGGTAGACACGTTATTTCATGGTAAATGGGAAGTATAAGCCTGTTTCAAGCAAACCATCATCAGCTTCCGTCTTTAGTGTACAAAGGATTTTTACACTAATTCGTGATTTTTAAACCGCATGCTGATATATATATATATATATATATATATATATACACCCAGATTATTTCCAGTACTAATTTTGTTATGCGTTTCAGTGAAAGGTGATCGATAAACAGGCAAAACGCCTGTTTATCGATCACCTTTCACTGAAAAGCATAATCAAATATAAAACTTTTAGTATACAATTAAACCAGAGAAATTACTTAATTTTCAAATGCAGACTCAAAAATAATATTAAGATTATGTCGTTTATAATTATAAGTATGTCTACATGTATATATGTATGTATATATATGAGTACGTGGGTATATATATATATATATATATATATATATATATATATATATATAAATTCCGAAGCGTCTCTTTATTTTGTACTGAAGGCAAGATATTTTTCAAAGTTTGTCCCGGCCGCTGGAGAACTACTTGTTAAAGAACAAATACCCCACCTTTCTGGCATTAAATAACCCACAGAGGCTGATATGCCGTTAAACAAACTCAAACTCAAACTCAAACCCGAAAAGATAAGACCGATATTAATTCAGAAATAAAGATTTGCAGAACTAAGACACCATTTCGCTAAGATAAAAAAAAGACTAATTCAGTCAGGTCAGAAAAGCTATTAAACAGTTCTTTTGGTCAAAGTCAATCGAGTGAAATGATTTCAAAGGAATATGATAGAATATTTTAAATAGAGAAATGAAAATTCAAAATGAAAAGCGTCTAGATTTATATTAAATGAAAACGTCCTCAATATATTTAGCTCAAATGTCTCACTACTGAAACTGAAAGAGTGATAACCTTAGTTTAAAAAATGCTAATACAAAAAGATTAAATATTAATTTAAAAATCAAATGATTCGAAATCTATCCCGGTCGTTGTACAGACATTTGTTTTGAAAATAGATGTCAATGAGTTTTTTTTTCATGTATCTGTACTTGGGGTTTCTGTGGGTGTATGAAAACGAATATTACTGATCGATAAGTGTTTTGGCATATGATAACTAGAGGAATGTTGAAAAAAGCTTAGTTTAAATAAATGATTATACATCATAATTTTTAATTCCTTCTAGACCAAGCCGATAATTTATCAAAACCATCGTATATATACCGATATTCTCTCCCTTTCTCCCTGTTGGTCTCTTTATTTCTCTCAATCTCTCTCCATCTTTCTCTCTCTACCTCTCTATCTTTCTTTCTCTCTCACTCCCCCCTCTCTCTATATATATATAAAGAAATGAAGACAAATCTGCAGCTATGAAAGTCGGCTCTCTGTGCAGGGCCCGGAAGTTTTTCCCACCTGAATCTATTCTGCATATATACAAATCTACCATCCGCCCGTGTATTGAATATTGCTGCCATATCTGGTCGGGTGCCCCAGCTGCTCTCCTTGGAGTTCTTGACAAAATACAAAGGAGGATCTGTAACGTGGTTGATACTGACTTGGCAGACCGGCTGAAACCACTCTCTCACCGGCGTGATGTGGCTTCCCTGTGCCTCTTCTACAAGTACTTTCATGGCTTCTGCTCCGATGAACTTAGAGCACTGGTGCCGCCTAAGCAGGAAGTTACACGAGATACTAAATTAGCAACTACGTCCCACCATTTTACAGTTAAACAGATAAGATGTAACCGTAAATTCTACTCCAACAGCTTCTTTTCTCGCGCTTCACGCATGTGGAACTCCCTTCCACAAGTCTGCTTTCCCGACAGCTACAAACTCCAGGTGTTTAAATGTAGGGTCAATAGACATCTCCTATCACACTAACTCCCAAATATTCTCAGAACACTCTCATCTACCCAACCCTTATTCTCAGTATCCTTCCCGCCTATCACCCACCCTCTGACATTTTCTATATTTAACCATTCTCGGTATCTCTACCCGCCTATCACCCACCCTCTGACATTTCATATATTTAATCATCCTTTCTCCACTCTAAGTAGCCACTTGCGCAGTAGTGGCAGTGACATGTCTTGCGCGGGGTGAAACGCTTATAAAAAAAAAAAAGATGTTTCGTCATAATTTGTAAGGTTAATTCGATGTGTGGTTGTAATCATTTGACAACTCTAAGTTAGAAATGGACAGAGTATTAAAGTGAAAATAAATTCGACGATTTTAGAAAACTATTTTGCATAGATTTTACAAACATCCGCTCCACAGACACAATTATTTCACAAAAATGGATATGTTGCATTTATCCATACAAAAGGAAAGGTGGGGGACAGGGAAAAAAGGCAAACTTTTTATCTATTTGAGAGAGGGTAACATATACAATGTTCATCACTAAGCGTGGCTGTTTTTCTATCCCAGGTGATAAGATGACCTTGGACTGAACTTTCAGTTGGTTATTCTCGAATACACGACAGTAAATTTAGGAGGCTTACTTTCACTAGAAGAATTGAATTGGTAGATTTTTATATTAATTCCGACTGTAATAATAATATAATCATCTTACAAATAATAATATTTTGGCTTTTATGACAATAATGTTGTAGACGTAGTGGGATGCGTGTTAATACCACGTTGGGAGTCACTACTGAAGCCAAGGTTTTATGTTCTTTATACGTTAGGGGTCAACACACTAGGTATAGGGAGCAGGTTAATGCTTATTTGATTTGGCCTTGTGTCAGATTTAACCGAACTCCCTACAGCTTACAAGTTTTATTCAGAATTATCATCAAAACGTTATCATCAGAAGGTTGGTTGGTAGCAAGTGGGATTGTGTGAATAAGTGTGGAATAGTGTAAGAATAAAAATATACATTTTGAATGTTAAAACAGAAATTTATTAAAAGGAATGAATAACAACAGTTATAGGAGTTAATGTGCAATTAGAAGCATTATTAAGAAGTTAAGGGTAGATTTCGTGTTCACTGAGAAAGTTAATGTTATCAAGCGTTCGTAGAAAATGTAGTAATAATTGTTGAAAGAGTATATGCGTACGGACGTATGTATGCGCGTTTATTTCGTAGGAATATTTTTGGGTGGAGGAGAAGTAGAAAGTGATCAGTAGGGAAAAAAGTACTGGAAATAATATGGTGATATACATATATATATATATATATATATATATATATATATATATATATATATATTGTGCAATAAAGACGGAAGCTGATGATGGATAGCCTGAAATAGTCCTATACTTCCCATTTACCATGAAATAAGGTGTCTACCTAAATTTTTCTCATATATATATATATATATATATATATATATATATATATATACAAAATCAGATAAATATTAGAGAGGAAATAGCCAATTTCATCATATCATTTTCAGACATGCATTCTCAACCCTATATAAAAAAGAACGAAGAAAAATTCTAAGCCCGGAGGTTTGCTCTAGTAATGAAAGGGGTTGGGAGATATTGGTTTTTATAGGGTTAAACTAGCGGGATGTTAGTAGTAATTTATTCTTTGGTAGTGGGAGGTAAGTAGATTGAGCCTTGAATTAGTAATGATAGGCAGTGGTGAAGTAAATGCTTAGCCAATAATTATTGAAAACACCTTATTGTGACTACTTGGAAGAGTAGGAAAATTATTGCAATTTATACGTATTTCAATGACGACATATACTAATGATCACCCTCCCTTTATTTAGGAATATATTCTGGCATTTAAATTTCAAAATTTAATTTTTTCCTATTGGTTTTTGTAGAGATAGTCTAACGGAATTGTAGTAGTAACTTCCTCTCAGGTAGTGGGAGATATGTGGCTTGATCCTTGAGTTAGTAATGGTAGGTAGGAGGAACTATAGTTGGGATTTTAAAGTATTTATTTTTAATACTCGGTTCTACTGAGAAGGTTGATTAGTCAGATTTTAATTAACATTTGTTGTTTTTATTCTTTTTTATTTTAGAAAACTAAAAATATCTTATATTTTTTTAAAAATATTTTGCTGAGAAATTTTTTTCCTTGAAAAAGGTGTTATGATAATAATTTTTTTCTTCAAATATGTATTATTGTTGGTTATATTTTTTCTTCAAAAATGTATATATTTCTATAAAAGACTATTTTATGTATATATTTCTATTTTGTATTTTTAGTATTTCATAGTGTTTTCACCCCAGTTTCGGGATTAATTATTTGCCTATAGCTTGGACACTAACAGGTGCTGCCACTCTAGGTCAGGGTGTACCTAAGAACCACAGCAATTAAGAGATTTTTACATGCTCCTCATAACCTCGCAATCAGAGGCCTTGCTGCCAGATGCAGTTTACCGTCATGCCCAGGACCTTATTGTTTTGAAACACAGTTTCTTCTCTGATCACAAAAGGTAAGCAAACTCAAATTTATCCAGTACCTTGATGGGTGGTCGCGTGGGAATATTAGATGATATGGTTTACAGCCACTTTACATTGAAATACTGGTCCTCGTAAAATCACCAAAGTTAAGCAACGTCGAGCCTGATCAGTAATTAGTACGATGACCGCTTGGAAATGCCAGATGCTGTAAGCTTTGATGTGCGGTTGATGTAATGGATAACAAGGCGGATACTTTAATCGGAGAGCCGTGTTTCTGTTCTAGTTAGATACATTATATTCATTTACACAGTATTAACCGTGAGAAAAGTATACATCCATCTCTTATATATGGGTGAATAGTAAAACTTTATATCACTTTAATCATTATTATCAAAAAAGAGTTTGCGTAAAAAAAGGTTTCTCATGAAATAATAAAGGCTGATATTCTGCTAAACAAAAAATTTTAAAAATCAACACACTTAGGTGCTGTATACTTGAATGTGTGGGTAGTGTAATGGTTTACGACTCGGAATGAGAATCTGGATTGCCTAGTTGGAAGCCCAGTGTGATTCGTTACTTAAACTTTAATGCAAATAAACCTGCACGATCTTGAATCGAAAAGAAACACAATCGCACAAGTTTGGCGCCTCCGCCGCATATCTACTAACACGCATTAAGATCTTACCATAGAGTATATATCCATTGCAAAGTAGCATCGCAAGCTAAGAAGAAGAACTAATATCGACTACTCACTCCACTCTACGGTTATATCGTGTTGAATACACCAGTTCCCGTCCGATCACCGATGTTAAGCAACATTGAGCCTGGTCAGTACTTAAATGGATGACCATTTGGGAATACCCGGTTCTGTAAACGTAAGGACCAAGAATGGTCCACCGGTCCTCCAGGTTTGAGGGTTGGGCGCAGGACTAACAACCCTGCCCCGTAAAAAACGTTTGTTACAGAAACAACAACAAAAGTTTGCTGCCCTATGCACCATCTGGGTGTTATTGATAAATGATGATAACTCACTCCACTAGCTTTCTTTAACAGGCATTCAAAATCGAACTGACCAACATATCCCATGGTTTTATGGCGAAGTAGTTACTTAAAAAACAAGTCACATTAATCTCGTAATCAAGACTGACATTTTGTTTGAAACTTTAATCTGAACGTAACAAACTGGTAGATAATTAGTTTTCTGAATGACCTCGGATTTAAGAAGTTGTTTCTTGAGATTCCTCTGATGACAATAGTATACAACATAAGTTTATCGGTCATTGCTACACATGATACAAAATTAGGCTATCATTTCTCTTTCAATTCGTGATTGACTAAGCAGAAGAATTTTCCTGCTGTATGTTGCAGTTTCTTTGTGCGGCGGACTGATTGACGACGAAGACTATAGAATCCAATGCGATTTGCTACTCAGCCCATACATGGAAGATGATGTGATGAATATATAAATTTCTCAGGGGTTTTTACGCCCAAGGGGATGCAACAAATTCAACTGGAAATTGAACTCGAATCTCTAATTTTCTATTCTCAGCCGATATCCATTATACTACGACGCACATTCACAGAAAATTATTTTTTCCCATATTTTGGATGTTTTTGTATACATGTCTATCCTTAGAGATTTTTAGTATGTTTTAAAGTTAATCATTTATCGTTCAACAACCTTCATTCTTTTATCGTTTCACCCCCAAACAAGACTACATAATAGAAAAAGAAAAAGGGCAAATAAGGATGGGAATACAGGTGTGATAAGAGCCGCAAAGACATACAGTGTGTTGGAGAACGAATTAGAGTCAAGTGGATAAGATATGAGTATTGACATTGCATTTAAATTCCTGGAGGTTGTAGCCGTCAGGAAAGCAAGAATATGAAAGAGAGTTCCACAGACGGGAAATGCAAGACAAGAAACTGCTAGAGAATTATATCTAACAGGTGTATGAATAAAAGTAAGCTTTTTGTCTGGTTGGTTGTATTGTGCTGTTATTGATCTTTTAATAGAAGGATTTTGGCACGAATTTAATCAAAAGTTTTACATAGTAAGTGCGCTTCCTGGCAGGTATCAAAATTAAGTTGACTTTACCTTAAGAAATCAACATTAAGGAAGGCGTGCATAAGCGTTTGCTTTTCATAACCATTTACAGTAATAAGAGATCCAGCCCATGCACACGTACAAACACGTGAACACGCACATACAAGTTAAACGTTACCCAAACTGAAGATATCCAAGTCAGTATTCACATCTTTTTTCATCTTATGAATGTTTTCAAAAGAAATGCTACTCACTTGAATTTTTCATAAAAAATATGTGAACATATGACCTCTTCTTAATATGACAACGTCAGTATATGAATTCATTTGTTGTTTACACATTTTTTGCTTACCTTCCGAATAAGAAAAATTAATTCATCAAGTGTAAGATTATAAAATTTCTAACCAAAGATGTGTATTTCCTGTAAAGGACACTTAGCTCTTGTTTGACAGGTTGTCGAGTTTGAGTGTTTAAGCACTGTTTATTAAATGAGGTTGCAATGTATTAGAAAAATGCAAACTTGCTTGCTTCCGACATTGAAAATCAAATTGATATTTGTTTTATTATTTTCCAAAAACGGAATGACTACTTAATCACTATTTTTTGCTAAATATAATATTTGCAATATTAACCTATAGCACTTTGCATTATTAATATTATTTCCCTTTTCCCCCCGTATTCTTTTGTACGATCTCTAAATTGCAGTAATCTTAGTTAATCTCACTCATATGTCAAAACAACTATGAAATTCAAACACACAATTGTTCAGAGATCAGAGTTAACTTTGTGGTAGAAATTTTGTTTACTGAAAAAGTTAATGGTTTCAAGAAATGTTAGTAGTAGTAATTTGTGGAAAGAGTATATACATACGTACGTATGTATGTATGTAAGTATGTATGAGCGTTTGTTCAGAAGGAGTGTCTTTGGATGGAAAAAAAGAAGTAAAAAGAATCAGCACCCGAAGAAAGCAAGAGAAAGGGAACGAATGTTTGGCGTCGTGTTTGAAGTTTACTTTTAGTTGTTTCGTCTCGCTGCTCCAATCTCTGACTGACTGACTGACTGACGCTGATGGAAGTCATTTATTTATAGTCATCTAGATTTTTCGCACTTGATTGCGAAGTTTTTCAGTCTTGCATATCGCTTCCATTGGTCAGAAAATCAATTTAACATCTACTTCCAAAATCCGATTTTGACTTTTTCGGTAAGTACGAGGTCAATCGTTTTTCTTTTTGGAAAAAAAAAATTTCACACGTCATTGTGAACTTTTGTAAAACTGAAGAAAAAGGTCGATTTTAATTATTAATTTCCTATCTACCACACCTTTATTAGCAGGATGAAGTCATTCACAGCAAATAACTACACATACAGAATTATAAAGGTTAAGATTTATGTCTAAATTGTATTATAGGCGTGCATTTAAATTTAAGCTTTGTAGTCCAGTTTGCGTATTGCCGTCCGATTTGTCAATCGCAGTCATACTTATAATTATTATATTTTATTTGCAGCTTATTGCTGTTATATGTGTATGTGAACTGTGTGCATTCGATGGAAATATATGAAATTAAAATCTCCGGACTTCCATCTTATTCTTCTTAATATCTTTTTGATTGCAATGTGTGTCAAATCCTCTGAACTATTAGCAGAAATACGGAGGCATTAATTTCTTTTCGACATTTATTCTGATTCTGTAATGATTTATTATATCCAGTCTCCTATTGAAATTGATCCCTGTATCATTCTGTGTCATTTTCAAAGTAAAGTTCCGTTTGAAATTTTTTTTTAATTCCTTTACAATGTTGACTGTCTCTTTGATTGTCCACAGTATTTTGTACAGTGCAGTTCGAAATCATATATAACAAAGTAAAGAATCAGACAAACAGAAAAACTTGTTGATGTATGCGGAGACAAAGAGAAATTGTTTTAATAGATTTGTGCACCAATCTTTTCAATCATATTAGAGCCGTATTGATCTTCTGTGATTCTAACAAATATGATGTTGGATTTATGTCGTCTGATATATCGGTAGAATAAAATATCTAATATTTGGTTGGTTTGGCATAAGATTTCAATAACAGAGCCTTTTTTAAGACTGACGTCAGAAACTGACGATGAGTTCAGGATACAAAATTTTGATACTACCCTGTATGATAATCTTATATCTTAGAGTTGTAAAATATGTTAAAATAATACCTTTATTCGGTAGATACAATATAAATAGTCCGTACTAGATCGCAACAGTATGAATGGTTGAGTTAGTAAGTAATTACTCTTTATATCTAAATTATTTATAAATGGAACTTTGTCTGTGTGCGTGTGTATGTGTGTGTCTCTGTCTGTGTGTCCGTGACCTATAGACTCCGAAACGACTGAACCGATTTTCTTTAAAAGTTACACAGTTGTACTATAAGCGTCTGCGCGTGATCTTAGCTAGGTTTTCTGTCGAGGTACCCCCGATAAATATCGAAAATCGATAATCGAAAAAAATTGGGTTATAGAAGGAATGGTCCGATCTTAATCAAATTTGATACACTCATAGACAAAGACATAAAAAAACGATATTCAGAAGTTTCAAGATTGCAGGTCTTACAATAGTGCAGAAAACCAATAATATATATATATATATAAAGCAAGATGTTTGTGTGTGTGTCTGTTTATCTGTCTGTATGTCTATTTTTTCAGCCCTTTTATTTTAGTTTTTGCTTCGGATTTGGCTCTAAATAAGTATAATTGTATTTCTCAGTCTCAGCCATTATACCATTTACTCAGAGGATTTATTTAACCTTCAACATTCAGTTTACGACGAAAACAACTTATTTGATATCGATACCAGGAAATCAAAATTTGACTTACATCAACTCATTTTTCTTTCAGCCTACGGTTTCGCTTTAACTGGAAACAACTATTGCTTTTTAGTCTTTCGTGCCAACGTCCAAACAGTCTGAACTCTAGGACCATAGATTAGTTTTAAAGCTTTCATTACACCCGAGCAACGCCGGGCTATACAGTTAGTATAAGTTAACTTGGTCACGTGATCGAGCCGCGTCACAACAGACAATAGTAAAGAACGAAATTCAATTCATTCATTTGTTTTGACGGGCGTTCAAATCGAAATAATTTTTATTGTAAATATTTTTTGTTGAGTGTCTATAACATTAAAAATTCTTTTGGAAATAGTAATGATTCTTCAAGAAACAATTTCTATTATTTAATCAGTAGTTGAGGAAGAGTAAAGATGCATTTAGAAAGGTTGTTTTCACGTAAATGAATGTCAGGAATTCGAAAATGGGGGCCCCGATTTATTATTCTGAGTCTCTATAGATTACACTACCCACACATCTAGAGAGAGAATCGAAATTAATTTGCTTCCAGATTATCGAATATATACAGTGATATATCTTGTAAGATAGATAATGTGCTGATACTCGTAGAAACAAATAGATTAGTTCTCTCAAGTAAAGAATTAGAAGCCTTTTTTATAATTTCCTGCCAAGCATCGAAATAAAGTTACTAAACGCAAGATTTACTAAATATTCAAAAATTTTATGAAATGAAGCCTTATTTAATAGAGAGAACAATAAAAAAAAATAATTAAAAAAAAAGCAGATTATGATTGACAGTTTTGAAAATCAATGCTGAAAGGAAAAAGAAGAATCTGTTAGAAATTTCCAAAAGCGGGGAATGTAAGAAAAGATAGATTTAAGCATATAACGATTTCAACTGTGAAATGATTAATTCTTGCCACCAATTTTGCAATGTGGTTAAATTCGTAATGTCTTCTTCCCAGAAATGAAAACTCATCATAAAAAATTACTATAAAAGTATTTATAGAAAATCTACAGAGAAGTTCTTTAATCATTTCACCCCAAACAAGGCGTTAACGCCACGGATGTGCAGGGGGTTATATAAGAGAGTTAAAGGAAATATAAGAGACAGGAAAATGATGTGAACACAGGAGTGAAGACAATTGCGAAGATAGAGAGAAAGGAAAAGAACAGGATACACGGGGTGATGTAGAAAGAGATGGAGTTAAATTGATAAGAGATGGCGATTGACTTTGCATTTAAATTCCTGGTGGTTATAGCCGTCAGGAAAGCAAGTGAGTTCCACAGGCGGGAAGCGAGAGAAAAAGGCTGCTGGAAAACAACTGTCGCTTGCATTTGGTTGATCTAACTGTAAAAGGGTGGGGCATTGTTGCCAGTCTGATTGCCTGAGGAAATTCTTGTGCAGGGGGTACCAGTGACCTAGTTCATCAGAACAGAATCCATGAAAATATTTATAGAAGAGACAGAGGGAAACCACATCCAGACGATGAGAAAGTGGCTGGAGTTGAGCTGTCAGGTCAGGACTAATCACAGACAGATTTTCCTCTGTAGCCTGTCGGGAACACTGAGATGAACAGCAGGGGCGTCTTAAGTAAAATTACAGCAGAACGAGAGTAACTGAAGCAGCGATAACAGGCCAGTACTAATAGCATTGCAGATTCTTCTTTAAATTTTATCAAGAGCCTCTAAATACATAGAAATTTCCACAGTCGGTATGTGGCAAAAATATGAAGTACATGAGTGAATGGCAGATTAAATAGCAAGATATATGCACACAGACACAGACACACACAGACACACAGACACACACACACACACACACACACACACACACACACACACATATATATATATATATATGAAATGAATTATTTGAGCATTATTTTTTATCGATACTCTTATTTCAGTAGATTTTCTGTTTTTTAATTAAACAGTATTATATATTTATATCTACCGGCCTGATTATTTACGATAAATTTATCATTTTCGTAATAACAATTTATCTTAAATAATCAGGTCGGTAGATATAAATATATAATACTGTTTAATTAAAAAACAGAACATATACTTAAATAAGAGTATCGATAAAAATAATGTTCAAACATTTCATTGCAAATTGTCGGTTGTTTATAATCAAGTTTCGTTAAAATTCGTTACTTTCCGTAACACACACACATATATATATATATATATATATATATATATATATATATAACTATAGGGGTGTGTATACAACCAATTATACACAAACGTTCTATTGCATTAGCAAACAAAATAGATACTATGCAAAAACAGTTAAATGAAGCTGTTTATTTATAAATGTCTTTTTTATTATGTAACCACGTTTAATCGGACCAATGTGCATATCTTCCTTGCTATGTTATGACAGAAGTGCACAAGGGTCGAAATGTTTTGATACTAGCAAAAATAATGAAGATATTACTTCGACTCGAAATAATGTACACCATTCTGATGATGCTGAAAGATATACATTTAGCGCGGCAAATTTTTCTGTATGCTATGTAATGAATGTGTTTTTTTACAAAGCAACATTAGTTGGCCTGAAAGGTTCCTGGAAGGGAAACGAGGAACGTCCTACGCTTAACTTCTCCTGTAGCTATAACAGAAAAAAATTGGTATATAAGCACAAACATTTTGTCACTTTAACTGGGCATGTTCATGCCGACTTCGAAGTTTCGTGAGGAAAAGGTTATGGTGTTCTCACTCATCAGGGCTGGATTGCAGTTACTTCCCGGTTTGTTTTTTTCTTGTTCTATAAATCATGCTGTGACTTTTGTGGTTTTGTTTGTGATTGGTTGAGTTTTTTGTTTATTTTTTTTTTTACTTTTATTGTACTGATATTTGACTTATTTTCAAAATTTTTATTGATTATTGTTTGTTTAGAGTACGCATGAGTGGCAGTTTGCTTAATTGCTTTAGATTGATTTTAGAATTTAGGTTATTATTTCTTGTAGTATGGATTTCTTTTATGAGTTTGATCTTTTTCCCTACCGTGTTGGCATGTTTGCTGCCTAACAGTTTATTTTTCTCTGTCATGGCTGGGTGTTTTTGTTTTTGTGTATATTTGTGTTTTTGCGCTTTTTCTGTGTTTTTATTTACATTTGATGTTTGTATTATTTTCTATTTATATCTGTATTTTATGAATGCATCATTCTGATGACCTCACACGTCAGGACATAATTTCTACGGCTGTTGTATCCCGATTTTATTTTATATTTGTATGTAGTTTAGTGTCACTTAATATTGCGCTATATGAGTGGTTATAGAGTTGGTTAACTGCAGTACAACAGAAGCAGTCAAAAGCAAGTTGCAGCCTGTCAAGCATCATAGGTATTTTTCTTATCCAGAGCCACCTATGCCTTCGTGCTTCAATACGAAATTTAAAAAAAATATAGTGTTGTTCTTCAATTGTAATCTTGGCACAATAACCTAGCAAACAAATATTAAGACTCTTAATATTAAAGAAAATGTACTTGTATTTCACTCTGACTTGAAGACACCTACTTAATTAACTGGCAAACAGGAAACGCGTTTTTATAATAGAAACAAAAACGTTGATAAATATATAACATTATGTTAAAAAGTAAAACATAAAATCAACTTCATCGAAATTTAATTTTAAATATTGTTACGTTTCTATCGCAACTGTAATGTGGTAATACTTTTAGATTTTAGTTTTGAAATTTATGTATGGTGTTATTCCTAGAATTATAAATATTTTCTTTATCAATCATCTGCTGCGACTGAGAAATTCGACTCGAAACGTTTGGGTTGATTAGCCATATAAGTCAATTGTATTATCATTGAATTACTGGATATATACTGTTTCTGTTATTATAAATATAAATATGAATCGAATATATTATTATTGCATATGTATATAAGTTGTTCCTTTTAGTTCTGGGCTTAAGATCTTAATCGTTGTACAATTTCAGCCATACACACAACATATTGTCGAACTTTGTTATCTGGCTTGATTTTGTTCATATTTTTTGTTTTATTTATCTTAGAATAGAATGTAGCCCACGTGATTAATATTTGCAGTAATTATATGAGTCTAATATAAAACCACATTGAAATAGACAGGACGGAATTAGCCCTCACCGTACTAGCAAATTAGTGTGTTGGTTTCGACACACACGTAACTGATTCAACTTTATATTTGACTGTCTACAAAACATGCTATTTCTTCATGAATTTCTTTACTTGTACTTATTGCTTTACAATAACGTTCACCCATTAAAAATTATCTCTAGATTGCTGTTGCTCCCAGGTCCGTCCTGATCCGGACTGTTAGTACCTGTTAATGTCCCATATTTAGACATATAGCTACTCCCAAAACTATGATCAAAACACTGACAGTATATCAGTATATCATCGATGCCTTCATCCCTGCTAGGAAATTCCAGCTTAAATCTCATTCGTATCCATGGTTCTCACCCGCTTGCTCGGCTGCCTTTTGCCCACCGGAATCATTTCTTCCGACTCTATCGTAACTACGCGTCGGACAAAAACCGGCGCCTTTTCACTTCAGCTCGTAATAAGTGTAAAAGGATACTTAACGAAGCTAAGATGTTGTTTGCTGCCAGAATGAAGCAACGCATAGCATGCTCTAAATTCGGCTCTAAAGACTACTGGCGACTCTGTAAAAGAGTACTTAACAAGAGCAAGTACACAATACCCCCGCTAATCAACAAATTTGAGGTCCTCACCTCCTCAGCAGATAAGGCTGAATGCTTTGCCCGCAGATTTTCGAACAATTCGAGTCTGGATTCGTCTGGAGTTTTGACACCCGACTTCTCACCTAGAACCGAGGCACAACTGAATAATGTCCACATTACACCTTCGCTTGTCTCTAAGATAATCTTAAAACTTGACCCTCACAAAGCGAGCGGTGGTGACGGAATCACAACCATAGTCTTAAAGAAATGTGCACCTGAAATCTCCTCTGTCCTTTCTAAGTTCTACAACCTCTGCCTATCTGCTTCCTGCTTTCCTGCCTGTTGGAAATCTTCCTCTGTAGTTCCTATATTTAAAAACACTGGAGAACCCTCTGACCCTGCAAATTACCGCCCTATCAGCCTTCTTCCGATCTTTGCCAAAGTGTTCGAAGCCATTATCAACGCCGAGGTGGTTCAGCATCTCACAGCACACAGGCTCCTCTCGGACAAGCAATGTGGTTTCCACCTCACCAGGTCTACTGCTGATATGCTAACGACCATCACCGAGTACATATACCAGGCACTCGACAGGAATAGCGAAGCCCGAACCGTTGCATTGGATATATCTAAGGCGTTCGACAGAGTTTGGCATGCTGGCCTTCTATGTAAACTCCGGAGCTATGGTATAACTGGACATTTGTTTGAACTAATCCAGTCATTCCTCTCTAACCGCACAATGAAGGTGGTATTAAATGGACATGACTCACAGAACTACCATACAAACGCAGGTGTCCCCCAAGGCTCCATCTTAGGTCCTACACTCTTCCTGATATACATTAATGATCTCCCTGATTCCATAAGAGCCCAAATAGGTTTGTACGCCGATGACACCACAGTTTACACTCGCCTCCTACAAAAATCTGGTGTAGGCGTCAAATCTAACCTCGCAGCCGAGATTGAAAAAGACCTCCCATCCATATTGGACTGGGGTAAGAAATGGTTAGTAAATTTTAATGCTTCTAAAACGAAGCTACTCTCAATTAACCATCATCGTCAATCTCACCTACCTCCCATTAACATGGACCAGCCTTGCCTTCCAGAGAGTAAAACACTGCGCCTACTTGGTCTCGCACTTTCAGCGGACCTCAAATGGAATGACTATATCGAATCCATTGCTAAATCCGCTGCTATGAAAGTAGGTTCTCTGTGTAGGGCCCGGAAGTTTTTTCCGTCTGAATCTATCCTGCACATTTATAAATCTACCATCCGCCCGTACATTGAATACTGCTGCCATATCTGGTCGGGTGCCCCTGCTGTTCTCCTCGGGCTTCTCGATAAGGTTCAGAGGAGGGTCTGTAATGTGATAGATACCGACTTGGCAGACCGCCTGCAGTCTCTCTTCCACCGGCGCAACGTGGCTTCCCTTTGTCTCTACTATAAATATTTTCACGGCTTCTGCTCCGATGAACTTAGATCACTAGTGTCCCCTAAATACGAATTTGAACGAGATACTAGATTAGCAACTAGATCCCAGCCTTTTACAGTGAAACCGATAAAATGCAGTCGTAACTTCTACTCCAACAGTTTCTTTCCTCGCACTTCCCGACTGTGGAATTCTCTTCCAAACGATTGCTTCCCCGACGGCTACAATCTCCAGGAGTTTAAATGTAAGGTCAATAGACACCTCCTAACACACTAACCTGCTCCCATTCTATCAAACACTCTTCCCATCTGCTCAACCCTCATCCTCGCTATCCTTACTCATCTGTCAGCTTCCTCCTGACATTGCCTATGTCTAACCACTCCTTCTCTTTACCTTCCCCTATGTAGCCCCATGCGCAATAGTGGCAGTGGAATGCCTTGCTTGGGGTGAGATGATTAAAAAAATGTATAAATACATATAAATACATTTTTAAAATAAAATAAAATTACCAGCAATATATTTTCATCGTACAAATATTGCAAGGAATGTAAAAGAAATTACTGATGAATATTAATGTAAAAGAAATTACTGATGAAAATTAAATTTCGATATTGGATATTACAGTGTGAAAGCCAAGCAGTACAGCATGCTCTTTACAAATTTCTGGCAGAGTGAATTGCGTCATGATGCTCATTTTTTACAAACAGTACCCAACTGACCCTACTATACTCTGCAATCAACAAAATAAAAAGAACTAAAAACAAAA
This sequence comes from Ascarosepion bandense, assembly GCA_037127315.1. Lineage (NCBI taxonomy): Eukaryota > Metazoa > Mollusca > Cephalopoda > Sepiida > Sepiidae > Ascarosepion > Ascarosepion bandense. Next base: position 3,179,369 of record JBBBDQ010001347.1, on the reverse strand, counting down.
AAGGTCCACGCGCAAACTTAAACATACAAAATTGCGACAATTTACTGTATATGTGCTTAGTGTATTTTATTTCAACCACGCGGAAGTTTGTAACTTTATTATTATTATCATAAGGTTTTCCAGCTTGTACTCTCCAAGTTCATCAAGTTCCTATCAATCCTGATGATCGTTAGTAAATTTCCAATTGAAACTTTCGTCTAATCTCTGAGACTAGAGTATTTTAATTCTGCTCTTCCTGTCTAGAGATATCTTGTCTCGTTGTTTTATTTTTTATTTTTGTTGTTTTGTATATTACTGTTTGTTTTTTTCTTGCTCTCTTTCCAGAGAGTCTATATCTGCAATACTCAGCCCAGTGACTGAATCTAATTACTATCTCACCAGAGTCACAAACGAATGCTTGAATCCTTGTGATAATATCAACAATTTTGCCAACTCGAACACAATGGAAATAAAGTAAATAATGATAATTCCACATCCCAGAAATTCAAACAGTTTTGTTTGCAAGTGTAATTAATAAAAGTTAATGTCACTTCAATCATCCGATTAACTAAGCTCACTGGTGCCCCTATATATAAATTTACGCGAGCCACAAGAAACTAGGCTCCACCCTTTCACTGTGAAACCAATAAATTGTAAACGCAAATTCTATTACATCAGCTTATTTTATCGCACTTCCCGCCGGTGGAATTCCCTTTCATTTATTGCTTTCCCGACAGCTAGAATCTTCAAGAATTTAAGTGTAAAGTCAATACTCATCTCCTCTCTCACTAACCTGCATCCTCGCTCTCATGCTCCTTTCTCGGTCCACTCCACTCTTATCAGTATTCGCATCCTTCTCTTACCCACTTCATGACACCCCCTATAACCTGTCACACATTCTCATTACTTTCCTCTTATGTAACCCCCTGCAAAACAGTAGCAATAAAATACTTTGCCTGGAGCGATATGATTATAAAAAAATGTTGCATTCAGTTATTTACCAAAATGAATAACAAAACCCTAATTTTTTCATTTGATAAATCTTATCGTCATTCTTACATCTGCCATTACGAATGATTGGAGCTCGATTTATAATGGAATGAAAAAGAAAGAAACATTGACCTTTATGTAACATGAATAAATGCTAGAGGTTCTTAACCCCACCCGAAAGACGATGCAGCTTTAAGATAAACAAAAGATCATGAATTAAATTTAGGAGACAAAGAATTAAGTCAGGTAAAAATGTCGGCTAAACAAGTTTCAAAGTTGATGCTTCAAAACTTTCAGAAATATAAGTGGCTGCTAAAAAAGACTGAGCTAATCCTTTTTCGAAAATATTATCAAATATCTCACATCTGATTTCTACATAATTTCTTTACTTTTAAAGAACATATTGAATTCCTTGAAATAATTTTGTTAGGCAAGCAGACGATGCTTTATAGCTGCAGAAGAATGTTGAATATCAGAAAGCATGCATTTGCCTAATTCAGTACAGAATAGCGAGCAGTGGATGCTGAAGAGTGCGGTGAAGTTAAGTTTATTGCGGAGATAGAAACATTGGCAATTTACAGGAAATTAATCTTTACCAATAAGGTTAATACATGGGACAAAAGACAATCATTGAATAAGAAACGCAAAAGATAGCATATCCGGAATCAAGAATGTTGTTTAAGAAAGACTTCTCACAATAGGCAACTGATGGGACGATGTGTGCAATATAAGAGAATGTTGTAGGGACAAATTAAATCATTTTCACTATTAATAAAACATTTTATTTACTGAAGATTTGCAGCGAATTGTCGCTGGCTGGTTTTCCCTGACCCAAAATATCCGAGCGCGCCAAGAAAAAGTAGTCTTCGGAATACATAAGCAACTATAGGGGAAATATAACTTGTAACTTGCAAAGATGTGATGCGAGTACTTACTTCTATCAATAGCCTAAAATGGACAATTATCTTCCACTCTAACAGTTTATTTTCTTGTACTTCCCGTTTGAAGAATTTCCTTCCGTTGGTTTGCTTCCTTGATAGCCTAGAATCCCCAAAGGTTTCGATATAACCTCATTTGCTATCATTTATCACCTTGAAAGTGCAACACAGATATCCAAAAGCGAATTGGGATGGCAAAGGACACGTTCAAGAAACTGATTAAAATAATAAGATACAAGAAAATTTCACTAGAAACAAAGAAGAGAGTACTGAATTGCAATTTGATGTTAGTTTTTCGATATGGCAGTGAATGCTGGACAATATCATCAAAGATGAAGGAAAAACTGGACGCAGCCCAAGTGTTGTTCTTCAGAAGAATGCTGTGGATACCATGGACCTAGTATGTGACCAATGATAAGGTTTTGGAAAGGATGGAAACGAAAAGGAAATTAATATTGACCATCAGGAAGAGACAACTAAAGTTACTGGGACATAAAATGAGAAAAGATTAATTGAAGAACCTGATACTAACAGGCCAGACAGAGGGAAAAAGAGACAGAGGAAATCAGCAGATAACATATTTGAAGTGCCTGAGCACGTGGGTGACAGAACGGGGGCTGCGAGATGTTACAGGACAAAGTGTGCTAAGAGCCACCAGAGATAGAGAGACGAGAAAGGCAATGCTCGCCTACGTCCTGAAAGGCTAAGTCACATAAAAGAATAAGAACTCTCTGTCCATCAGTTGCTGTCCTTTCCTTTTTGCAGTGAAATTGTACGCAACTACTGTAGCCTGATATTGAACTCACAACACTTTGGGTCAAGTCACTGGTATTAACCAACGCCTATATCCACTGAGACAAGTGTCATCGTAAACATTGTAATAAAGATAGGGACAACAGTCCGAACAATGCAAATAATAAAGTAAATTTTACCTCAGCTCAAAAGAAGATATTTTATCAGTAGCTTAGACCCCTACTTATACGCGCCTAGAGAGCAATAGCTGCGTTATCACAATTAGTATCTATGAATAGATCCCAAAAGACTTTGTTTGTCGCGTGGATTAAGAACACCGTGAAGGTGGGGGAAGCAAAAGTACAGAGGTACTAAAACCTTTTAAGGCAAATCAGACAAATGTAACAAGAATCAGCTGAGGTTTCTCTCTTTTGTAGCTGGTTTACTCAGTAAACATTTCCCGGAATCATTATATCTTACAAAAAGCCTAATGGATAGTTGCGGAAATGCGTAGGTGGCATACCCGTTCGGGATAGCTCATGTGACGGGAAATTATCATGTTTCTACCCTGTAGGTTTTAGTTGAAATACGTCTATCGTAAGTTGATCGAGAAACATATCATAGATAATATAAAATACTAATACTACTAATATTACTACGAATAATAATAATAATAATAATAATAATAATAATAATAATAATAATAAATTAGATGTCTCATAGTTTAACAGACTTCAAACAGTGCCAAGATTTCATTACAAATCCACAAAGAAACTTTGTCAAATTATTGTAAATAAATGTCAAATGGTACCAATATTTTTTCTTTTGTTAATATAATTTATGAAAAGGTTCCAATGTAATTCTCTGTTGATATTTTAGTTTAGATGACATTTAGAATAATTTCAGACATGAATATCCAAAAAATACTTGGCGTTATTTATATCTATAGTGAAATGAAATTTTTGTACAAGAGATAACCAACCTAATGTTAAACATTTACATATAGTTAAAGATTAAATTTAAGCTTCTTTTTCCTCTGTGTGCCGTGTTCCTTTAGAGAGTGGTCGATCATGGTTCTCAATTATTTCTTGTCCGTGGTAGCTCCGAAATGCCTTTCCCCTATCTTAATTACTGTTACTCCAGCTATTTGCAAAAATGCATCACTTAGGTTATGCATTGTTTTCCTATGTCTCTGCTGCCCTAAATACGTTCTGTGAAGGTCAAATTTTCCAGGCCGTCTTTTCTCATTATAAGCTTTGTAAATTTCAAATGTCTCTTTCTGAAGTTAAATCAAAACAACCGTCCATCCGTGCATGGAATACTTCTGTCATATATGATCAGACTGTTCATCTCAGTGTTACGCGACAGTCTCTAAAAGAGAATCGTTAATGTGATAGGTACCGACTTGGCGGTTCAACTCCAGTCACTTTCTCACCGACGGGATGTGGATTCCCTCTGTTCTATGAATATATTCATTGCTTCTGCTCCGACGAACTTAAGTCACTGGTGCCCCTGCCACAGGAGATTATTCGTGCAACCAAACTGACAAGTGGGTCTCACCCATCCACTATTAGATCAAACAAACGCAGCCGACAACTCTACTCCATCAGCTACTTTTCTCGTACTTCCAGCCAATGGAATGTTTTTCCATATCCTGCTTTCCTGACGGTTACAACCTACAGGAATTTAATTGGAATGTCAATACCCATGTCTTAACCACATGACTCCAATTCTTTCTTTCTACATCACAATGTATGTCTTTTCCTTTCTCTCTACCTTTGCAACTGTCACAACAACTGTATTCCAATCCTTCTGTTGTTCCCTTCTCTGACACCCCTGTAATTGATTCGTCTTTTTCTTTACTCTCCACCAATCTATTTTTTTCTCTTATGTAGCCCCATGTGCTTCAGTGGCATTACCAACTTTCTTGGGGTGAAACGAATAAAAAATATTAGTGTCTTTTTATTTCCATTTGCTCTAAATCTTCCTCATTGCTCACACATTCAGTCCATGGTATCCTCAGAGTGACACGCCTGCCTGTATATATATATATATATATATATATATGTGTGTGTGTGTGTGTGTGTGTGTGTGTGTGTGTGTGAAAAATCTTGATATGATTTAGCAGAATTGTTATAATTAATTACTGTTGTCAGAGCTTTACACTTTAATTGCCATCTGGCAGTTTGAAATCCGTTAAAACCTTTACAAATTGAACTACAAATTATGTCGTAAATTTGTATGGCCGTGAAGTTGGTTGAACTTCAACGAACTTACATGGATTAAAACATCAATGAATGGTGATAAAAGTGTATAACAATATAATGGCCAATCTTGTGAGGCTCAAAGTTAGTAACTATATTATATTCCATTTAAAATGTTAGTGAAGGAAAAACAGTGCAATTATTTCCTGTTCTTGCTCGAATATGCATATCACAAATATCATGTCTAGTTATGATTTATAACACGAAACCTACAAGATGACATGAAGTCTCTTGCATGCTCTCCTTTAAAATATTTTCGAAGAGAGTCACAATAAAGTGTGCTTTATCACTCAGATCAAAAAATTACAGCAGTGTGTTTTATGTAAGTGACACACAGGCTATTCAATACTAGTTACATATTACATATTAATGTAAAAGCTGTTTATTTTTTACTGCAATAGAAAATTAAGAAAATAATTTTAAACAAAAAAGAAGACTTCGCATTTTAATCCGTCTGTCCATCGATATGGCATACATATATTTTGCAAGGGATTTTTTATTTCTTAAAAATATCCCTTTCAATACAGTATTTCAGAGAAGTCCAATATCATTTTCAAAGTAAATTTTTAAATAAGATATTGCTAACTAAATATTTTGAAAAATCCAATACATATAAGTAAACCCGTTTTTAATCTATGTATTTTACTATGCATGCTGAAAATATAGTACAATTTGTGCTGCCAATTCAATATATATATATATATATATATATATATATATATATATATCCAACTGAACGCAGTTAAGTTTGGCTACTAAACTGAACGATCATAGTTAATGGTTGCTTGTTTAGTTTTTGTGAATAACATGCTGCGAAATCTCGTTTTTCTGCGTGCACTGATAGCTTGGTGGTAAGAGCTGTGATATCTCAGATGATTATTTATGCTCCTGCTAGTCGATAAAACATCGTAAGAAGGAGTAGATTTCATAAAACATTGACCACTTACATTTTTATGCAACGTACCTTGATTACCGATGTAAACATAGTATGGTTAGGCTACTAAATTGAATGCTCTCGTTTATTGACTGTTTGTTTACATTCTATGAATAGCATTCTGTGAAATCTGCCATTCCCTGGCGTGCACCAATTGATTAGAGACTAGACATCTGTCCGATAATAAATCAGACGGATTTGTAATCATTTTGAGGCAAAACGTTTAATCTAGCCGCACACATGAGCTGTGACACTGCAAAACAAGCTTGTATGCAGATGGTTATATTATTATTATTATTATGTCATTTTTCATCATATTTCGATTTCTGCTTTGGTCTCACTACCAACCAAGTCTGCGGGGAAACCTAAGGCAGGTCGTGGTGTGTTCTTATGACTCCATTTCATGTTCTTCTATCTTCCCTATCATCCCTAGCATTACATAGATAAAGTTTTCCTTAGTGTGTGGGCTGTACTTAATAAGACAATTTTTTGTATATCTCTTAAGCTGGGATTTCCAGGGATTCTTTCAATGTGTTGTTTTGTTCCATTTTTTTATCACTCCAAGTGCACCTACTATCACTGGCACAACTCTTGTTTTCAATTTCCACATTTTTTTATTTCAATATCCAGGTCTTTATATTTTGACAGTTTTTCAAATTCCTTGATTGCTATGTTACAATCCGCTGGATAAGCCATATCAATTAATAGACAAGTTTTCTCCTTTTGGTTTTTAACAATAATGTCTGGCCTCTTTGCTTCAATTTTTCTGTCTGTGTAGATGGTGTAATCCCATAGAATGGTGACATCTCCTATTTCTGTAACCGGTGCTGGGTGATGTTCATACCAGTGTTTGTTTACAGATTTTCCATAATGTTTGCACATTGTCCAATGTAAATATTGCCCAACTCTATCGTGGCGATTTTTATATTCATTTCGAGCAAGCGCAGAACAGCCTGAGATTAGGTGGTCTATTGTTTCTTGGTGTTTATCACAAAACCTGCATTTTGGATCCATATTATTATGCATAATATTTGCCTGAAAGTTTCTAGTGAAAAGACTTTGGTTTTGTGCTGCAAGAATAAAGCCTTTAGTTTCAGACTTTAATCCAGATGCACGTAACCATCGGTGAGTATCAACTTTGTCAACATTGGATTTATTGGCACGTTATGGATATTGACCATGTAGAAGTTTGTCTTGCCAGCGCTGTTTCATCTGTTCAAGAGCTTTATCTTTGGCTTTCATTTTCATATTTTTTGCCGCAATAGTTGGTTCTTGGCTTCTGTTTTGCTTTTCTAAAGAATCTACTCACTGTAAATCTTGATTGCCTTCTTTTATTATTGAATATTTTTTCTTTCTTTCTTCATGTTGCCTTACTAATTGTATCATCCAATCCTATGTATGTTAGTAAGATAATAGTTGTTGTCTTGTATGACAATTCCAGCTGAATAAGACCTCTTCCACTTTCTTTACGAGGTATATATAGACGGTCTACATCAACCTTTGCATGATGCATCTTATGCTTAGAAAGAAGCTTTCTTGTTTTAGAATCCATTCGACTGATGTCGTTTAGAGTCCAGTTCATTATTATTATTATTATTATTATTATTATTATTATTATTATTATTATTATTATTATTTAATCCAATATAGCTTGATTTTTTCAATTCATTTCTCTTATAATTTCGAATTTTGTGACAGCTTAAAACGGCCAAAGATTCGAAGAACTAAAAACAAAAATTATCTGCACTGCTGGCCATAATTATCAGGTGACCCCAGTGTTTTAAAAGAATATGTATTTCATATTTCTTTAGTATTTATTTTCAAGTGAATAATTGTAAATGAAATAGAATAGTTCTTTTGTTAATACTGCACAATAACGTGTGCAACAAATGAATTTGTAAATATTATAATAATTACCTATATTGCAGTTTCATCAATGAAAGAAAGAAAAAAAATTCGGCTTATTCGGACGAGTTCATCTTTGCTTCCTTGCCTTGCAAAAACTTTGCAAAAATAATAATAACAAAAGAAATATTCTATTTTCATTTGGCAATTAATACTAAAAATAATAAGTAATATATCATTAAAAAAAAAGGTTGGGTTGTCTAATAATTATGGCCGGTAGAGTACGTTCAGCAACTCGAACTGCTAAAAAATCAAGTTATTGATATGAAATTAAAAATAAATAATAGCGTCACACTTTATAGGATCGTAATTTCAAAAGTCATCGATAAGAAATATTTGATTCTCTTCAAGAAATATTCGGACTTCATTGATCGAATATGTAACGTTAATATTGGTCAAAATTAATTAAATATAATGTACTATATTTATTTTCAAGTAATTGATTTCGCAAGTAAATGTTTCAGAATTTGTAGGTTTCTCTTCACAAACTTTTCGTTTTCGATTTTGTGAAGATTTATCTGTTTGATAGTATCAGCATTTTATCTTTTTGATACATATTCGACAACATTGTTTCTTACCACTGTTCAATATATCCAAAGAATTCTTACATAAACTCTACTTTTGTGATATTATCATGTCAAACTTTAAGTTCGTATATAGTATCATCTTCTTTCAGGTATAATCTACGTTTAAACAAGGCACTTCTTAAAGCTATTTTCCTACATTCTCTAATATAAGGAAACTGAATAGAAGTGCTAAAAAGTGCATGAATAGTGATATTTGTCAATAACGGTATCTTAAGAAGAGAGGAAATCACTATATAGGAGTTGACATATAATCAGTCAATCCACTCCTATCATTACATACTTAAATTATATACGTATTATTTTACACCTCACTATTTGCTAAGGTTATCTAATATTTTAGTGTTTCTTAAAATACTAGTTTATTGTTTTGTCACTGAATTTAAAGCTGTACAGTGTCCTTTCTACAATCAGTTTTTAAACAAAAAATATTTTCACCCAAAACAGAAAGTAATTTTTCAAAAGTAGAAAATCTTTCGAATTCTACTATATTATTTCTTGAATAGGTTTTGAAATCAGAAATATTTTAGTACTTTATTTTAGACTTCTAAAATATTGAACTAAATTTTAAAATATTTGCAAAATACAATGTTGCACTTAAATGATTATCGAAAAAAATGGCGTACCGAAATATTACCTCGTCCCTAAAGCTAGGTTCCTGTCGCATAGCTGTTCACACTTATTAATTAAATAATACCTAATCTACTCCAAACTTTGCTTTTCTCTCAGTTGGAGTAGATAGACTAAACAATTGAAGTAGATAGACTAAACTATCGCCCGGTTCACACTCCACCCAACTCATCCCTTGTTCCCTATTTAGGATGTGGTTTCCGGCTTTCACTTTTCCAATCTTTTCACTCTTTTCTTTATTTTTTTTCAATTAGAGTAGATAGATTAAACTATCGCCCGGTTCACACGCCCTCACGTCTATTGAACAGGTGAAGAGGCTCATCCCTTGTTCCCTGTTTAGGATATCGTTTCCGGCTTTCTCTTTTCCAATCTTTTCACTCTTACGTAGCCCCCTGCGCATCAGTGGCATTACCGCCTTGCTCGGGGTGATATGATTAAAAAAAAAAACTTCCCGTTTGTGGAACTCACTTCCATTTGCTTGCTTCCGTGATTCCTACAATCTTCAAAAGCTTAAATGCGACGTCATTTCCATCTATCATTATTACTTCGACATTCATTGTACCTTGCTTTTTTCTCCCATTGTAACTTCCTGTGCACCAACGATTGCCCTGTTCAACTTAGACTGTTATGATTAGTAAAAGAAATGTGGTCTTTTTGATTATCACTGCTGGTCAAGATGGTTAACGTATATCAAATGTCTTGCATAAAATGTCATTTTATTTGTTAATATTGCTAATTGTGGATAGTGTATAGTTAATTACATTTATGCAATTTAACTAAATGGAATGAGTTAATTGTGTTTATTCCTCTGGTCCTGAAAATTTAATATGGACAGTATGATTACGGTATGTCAAAACGATTGTATTAACGGTCATTTTTTTTTATCAATGCTAATTTTTAAATGTTTTTTTCATAGCATTCTTTTATTATTCAGCCTTATTTAATCTTATTATTTTCTCTTAATTTGACAATCTCGTATTAACTGCGTCCCGACTACTACACACATACCTGCACAAAATCTTAAATGAAATACTGACATAACCTCTAGAGGGAATCAGTCTTGTATTGCTACTTCAAGAAGATTATTTCTTTCAATATTCTAGACATTACTGATGATAAATTTGTTTGATTTTCTGTTGACTGCATGTAGTTTGCAATTTATGATAGTAAAATCTTCGGTCTACGTCATAATCAAGCCTGTGGAGACATTCAGAATATTGTCTGTCTAAACAGGAATATTTATTTGACAACTTCTACCAAGTTCGTAGAAATATCGACGCGTCTCGTTCATTATCCGTAGCAATTTTTGGAAATGACAATGCGGACAGTTGAATATTTCGCAGCATGGGTTACTGAGAAATGCTCAGAAACAGGAAAATAATACCTTCCCAGATATCCAAAATTTTTCAACATTTTACCACAATATGTATTAGTCCTAATTATGTAAACATTTCCAACAATTTTACAGCAAATTTATTTTTCCACAATATACTATTGAACACCTATTAACTACTATTTAACTGTTTAGATTTTTCAGATATATACAATATTGAATATATAATTTGTAGCACACACTATGTTGGTATTTCTGGGATGAGTATTTAATCTTTCTGTTGTGGATGCCGGATGAGAAACCGCACAAAATAATGAACAAAAAACAGATAGGGAGATAGAAAGAAAAGTAGTTTATATTGAACGTAATATACAAACTTGAACGCATGTTAGTAAATCCAGGAATACTATTAGTAAGAAAGAAATATATACAAGTTTTGAAGTGAAGACGTTGGGAATAGTATATCTGTGTATATTATTATAGCTGAGTGAAGCTCAGAGCTAGTCTAAGTTCTGATGCTGTAGGCTCTGGGTACTCTCCGATAACTGGCATGGATCTCTATGAATATTCTGTCTCTCTCTCTCTCTGTGCCCAACTCTCTATGGCAGAGGTGTATGTATACGCAGTCGAGTCCATTATCATATACAAAGTGGAGATAACAACAGTTATTTACACTATATATATATATATATATATACTAGTTGTTATCTCCACGTTTCTGCCGTTGTGTTATCTGGACATTGTCAGTTATATATTGATCTGTATAACGTAAAGGGAATTCTGAACAGAACACTTTATTTAATCTATGGAGTTAGATTGTTCTTTTCTCGTTGCTCATGTCTGTGTATATCGAATTGTTATTATTTTTTATTATTACTTAGTTATTGCTCACTTGTTTCCACTAAGTCTAGATACATACTACCAGACCGTAAATGCTATTATCATGTTCTGCAGACAGGCCAATTCTTCTTAGAGTGATGTAAACCTCCATATTCAAGAAATTCACACAATTAGACCGTTTGCAATTATTGTGTCTAAAACTAATTGTAACGTGTAAAGATCAGTAGAGACTCTGAGCCTTCATGTGCTTTTGTGTGCTCGTAAAATAACTATAGGTATTATCTCTACAATCATATCATTTCTTTAGGTGTTATGATGAAACACACCTATTCCAGAGTTAACAGACTCTCCCACTTGATTTAAGTAGAAGTAGGAAGAGGAACGTCAGTCAATGTTGGCCGATAGTAGTCGATAGTTAGTCGAATACGAAAATAGTCAGCAACTTGGCAAGATTACACTGCGTAATACATATTATATCAAGTTCCTAACGTTTTGTACGTCGAACCTATTAGGATCGGCTTCAGCACAAATATTAGCCTCCACGTCAAAAATAACTCCACAACATTAGGTCAGTATTCAAGCACAATTAATGTCAATTTATAAATTTCTGTCTGGTTTACCATTATATGCACTATTTATATTCCGATTATTGACTTCATCTTTACTGTCAGGTGTATATAGATCTATTAAATCTAAAGAGAATTCTTTGTTTTATCTACGATTGCTCACCCGTTACCACTGAATCCAAATAGATACTACCCAGTCAAGAGATTGGGTTCACAATCACCATGTTACCAAAAGCACGAACAGATTCTTTAGTTTAATAGGTTTGTGTAAATCATGTGTAAATCCTATAGATAAAATCCATGCAGGAAAATCTATAATTACCTAGACTTATGAAAAAGAAAATACCCAACAGATAATCTTTTCAAATATTAAAGACCTCTTTTATATGAGACTTAAAATTATATTTTGTTTATTTGTGATCAATATTAAATCATTATATATTTTTTAATCATTTGACCCTAAGCAAGGCAGAACTGCCACTGATGCGCAGGGGTTACATAAGAGGTGAGTGATGAGAAAAAGGAACAATTTACGGGAGAGTCAGAGAATGGGTGGAGAGAAGGATGAGAACACTGGTGTGAAGAGAGCTGCATGTAAAGAGAGGGGAGAGGAAGAAGAAGCTGATACAAGTGTTGTCAGGGAAAGGATGCCAGTCAAGAAGATAACAGATAGCAATTCACGATGCATTAAAGTTCTTGGAGATTGTAGCCGTGAGGAAAGTAAGTACATGGAAGGAAATTCCACAGGAGGGAAGTGCGAGCAAAGAAACTGATGGAGAAGCAGTTGCAGTTACATTTGATCGGTTTCACCGTAAAAGGCTAGGACCTAGTCACTAGTCTAGTAGTTCAACTGAAAAGGGGCACCAGGATGATAAGCTTATCGGAAAAGAAACTGTGAAAATATTTGTAGAAGAGACAGAGGGAAGCTACATTTCATCGGTGGTAAAATGACTGGAGTTGATATACTACATTGCAGATTGAACGTTGAATTTTGTCAAGGTTTTTGTCAAGGATCCCGAAATGATTAGCACGGACACCAGACTAAATATGACAGCAGTATTCAATGGAGGGGCGGATGGTCTATTTAGATATGTGCAAGATGGATTCAGACAAGAAAAAACTTTCTAGCTCTACCTAGTGAACCAACCGCCCTAGCAGCTCATTTATCTATGTAGTCATTCCACTTGAGGTCGGCTGATAGAGACACAGAGTTTTGCTTTCAGGAAACTATCCTAATCCATGCTGATGCTGGGCAGTAGCGGTTGTCTATGGTGTTTAATGGATAGCAGCATTGTTTTGGAAGCCTTAAAATTTCCATTCATTTCTTACCCCAGTCCACCACAGATTAGAGGTACATTTTAAGATCAGCAGCAAAGTTTGCTTCGTAAGCCTCGGCAGACTTCTTATAGAGGCGGGAGTAAATGGTTGTATCGTCGGTATACATTGCCTACTTGTGAACTAATTATATCCGGGAGACCATTGAAGATCAGAAAAAGCGTAAGACCTAGAATAGAACCTTGAGGGACACCAGAGTTTGTGTGAGAGTATCTGGAAGCATGCCCATCTAATTCTCATTCATTACGCAATTTGGATGGATCCACTTGATTAGGGTAAACAAGCGTCTAGTTATACTATATCCCTTTAGCTTGCGTAGAAGGCCAGCTTACCAGACTCAATCAAATGCGTTAGAGATATCGAGAACAAGAGTTCGTGCTACTCCGTTCTTAACAAGATCCTGGTATATATACTCTGTGATGGTCGTTAACATATCAGCAGTAGACCTGGTGAAGCGGAAATCATATTATTTCTCGAAGAAGAGCTGTGAGATGCTGAACCAATTCTGTATTTTACATGTCCTCGAACACTTAGTCAAAAATCGTTAGGAGGCATATATGGCAATAATTAAAGGGGTCTTGCATACAGAAAGCATAGAGGAGGACTTCCAGAAGGCAGAGAAGCAAGAAGCAGAGAAGCAGTATTTGCAGAGTCTGGAGAGGATAAAGAAGAGTCAATGGGCACATTTCTTCATGACAATGACTTCAGTTCCGTCACCTCTGCTCACCTATTGGGGATCAATCTTCGAAATTTTGTTAGAGAACATTGAGGCGGTAAACTGAACGTTACACTGTTGAGACTCAGTTCTAGATTGTTTGGTGCGGATGTCCCAAACGAATCAAATATTGCGTTGGTGGAGAATCCGCGAGCAAAGCATTCAGCTGTGCCCACTGACAATGTGAAGAGCACGAATTCCTTGCTTAAGGGGGATTAAATGTTTGCTGTTATTTAACACATTTTTACAGAGCCGCTAGTAATCTTTGGAACCAAACATGCAGGATGCTATACACTGCTTTATTCTTTCAGCAAAATACAACTTTTATTTAGCATCATTTAGGATCCTCTTGCACTCATTACTTGCATGCAAAAAGGAGCCTTTTATTGTCAAACGCGTGGCTCCGATAAAATTTGAAGATGTTATTCCTCTGAACAATAGCAGCCGAGAAAGCAGGGGAGAACCAAGGAGACAAATAGGGTTTAAGTCTTAACTTCTTGGCTGGGATGAAGGCATTGATGCCAGCTTTGACCCAAGAGGAGACCTTGGATACACAGTCTTCAACAGGAAGACAAAACACTTTGTTCCAAGGGGCGTACACAAGAAATCGTGGAACAACTCTCAGTCTGCTCTTTGGTAGCAGTAAGAGATTCTGCTGGCCGGGGGTTAGTGGTGGGAGGAGATGAAGAAAGATATATTAATAGAAACCACAGTATGATCAGAGTTGCCAGGAGGCCAAAGATGCATAACATGGCATAAGTCATGGAAAGAAGTGAAACAGATATTTAGCAGTGAGTCAGTTCTATTACGGCTATTAGTTAAACGTGTGGGGAAATTAACCAATTGCATTAAATATTGAGTGATTGAAAAGTTCATGGTATTAACACCAGCAAGGTCTGGGACAGAGTTTCCCAGCCACTTGGCGTGATTGACATTGAAATCTCCAAGGACAATTATATGAGTGAAGGGATGAGTAGATACGGACTTATCTATATTTTTAGAGATTCTGTCAAGTACGGAACAGTCAAGAGATGAAGGAAAGCGGTAGAGAAAGAAAAGATAGCTAAGCAAGCTTAGTAGAGAGAGACGGCTACACAATTAATAATGATCTGAACATTCAAGATAAATCATCCTAGCCAAGGGGAGGTGTGCGCTGACATAAATCCATTGCCAAGCATATAGACATTAGAGTTTTTCCTGAAGAGGGGAAGTTAATCAGGGATATAGAAATCAGTGGAAAGATTAGAGGAGTAAAGTTTAGTATCACAGAGAGCTAACATGTCTAGTCAGTTTACTTGGAGTAAGGATTCAACGCTGCAAAATTTGGTACAGATAGCACGGATGTCCGAGAAAGAGATGTTAACAGGTTTAGGGGATGTTTGTGTAGCTTGTTTAGTTTTCATTCTTACTTTGTGCGATGTATTAATTAGTATTGTATTGGTAAGAAAAGGCCAAGAGTAGTAGTATCAGTTGGTTTTCAAATGCACATGTGTAGGAAGAAAATTGGTGCAGACTGCAGCAAAAAGTGGCCTCAGATTTGCCTACCGGAGGCACTTGCGTGGACAAACATCCATGCGCGACATGGCAATTATATAAACTCCGTTATTATAAAACTGTTTATCAGAGCAGCTTTTTACGACGCTACGTAGGATTTTGGGATCTTTTACAACCAGGCCGAGGGGCCCGGATTGGCAGTAAACTGCCAATCCGTTACTCTCAGAATGAAGAGACGTCGCCACCACCCACAAACATTGCAAAAAGTTTACGACAGCATTAGTATTAAAACCTAAAGAGAAAAAAAGTGAAACCCTTCCTAAAAAGGAAACAAAAGAATGGACTTCTACTCCGGTTCAAAAGAAGAGGGTGTTGTATGAAACAGGCGATAGTCGGGTCAATCTTCTCTATTTCAAAATTATATATATACAAATATTCAAAGTTTCCTGAATTAATTCAGAAGATCCCTTAATAAACACTAGAAGAGAATTTTAACATACCTATCCTTAGAAATTCTAGGAAAAATGAAAAATTAATTTCAGAACTTGTTGTCAGGACGCCTAAGTGAAATCTAAATTGACATACGTATAATTTAAAATTTATCGAACGCTATATGCAACAAAGGGAGAAGAATTTAAATTTTGAAAATGAAAAACTCAAAATATGAGTTAACAAATTTACCAGAGATGGAATTTGCTACCATTGAAATATTAACCGCCTCGATTGAAACTTTACATTCATCACGATGAATTCTATTTCCCTTTTTATTCAGTTGTTATTCTTTCAGTTGGCCTCTAGCTTCATTGACCGTAGCACAACAGAGAGAGAGAGAGAGAGAGAGAGAGAGAGAGGGGGGGGAGGTTGACAGAAAACAAGAAACCACCATTAACAGAAAGAAAAATTACAAAAGCTTTAATGGTAAAATTAAAATAAGTACTTGCTCTCCGAACGCCTATAAAAGCTAACTGAAATTTTAACTAATACAAATATAACTAAACTTGTCCAACGCTATATGCAACAAAAGATAAATGAAAAACATAGTCAGTCTGCAGAATAATTTATTAGTTCACGCAAACACACACAGAAACACACACACAGAAACACACACACACGCATATATATATATATATATATATATATATATATATATATATATATGTATGTATTGTCATCCGCAGACAGATCTGTTTTGCTGTATCACAGCTCATCAGTACGGTTAGACTTCGATTGCTCCCTAACCCAGGCTCGAAACCCGACCAAATTGGCGTCAGTAGAGTCAGAAGATAATCTCTAATCATTTATTGTTAAATATCAGAGACAATGAATGTCTATTATGTTTAATCATGAGCCGTTCTAAACATCGTATTCTGGCTTTAATTTCAGGTGAAAATAAGGACAAAAATTGTTCAAAATTTGGAAATATTTTTATGATGTTGATTTATGAATCTGGATGTCAAGAAAGCCGAAAGCTTAGAACAAGCATATTAAAAAAATCTCCAAAAGTTGGATAAATTTTGTCTGTAATTTCACCTGAAATGAAAGCCAAAATACGAAGTTTAGAACGGCTCATTATTAAACATTATCGACATTAATTGTCTGTTATCTTTAACAAAATATGTTTAGAAAAATATATATACATATTAATCTATGTTTTACTCAAGACACAATGAGTGCTCAGCTAAGGAACATTTTTATCCACATTAATCGTAACAAGATGCTATGTCTATCTCGACATCGAGCACCTTACGACAAAATCCTACTTTCCAATATATATTTTACTAGCAGCATAGCCCGGCGTTGCTCGGGTGTAATGAAAGATTTAAAATTAATCCATGTTCCTGGATCTCAGACTCTTTACACGTGGGCACGAAAGGCTAAAAATCAATAGTTGTTTCCAGTTAAAGCGAAACCGTAGACTGAAAGCAAAATTAATGGATGTAAGTCAAATTTTGATTGCCTCGTATCGATATCAAATAGGTTTTTTCGCCGTAAACTGAATTTTGTAGGCTAAATAAGTCCTCTGAGTAAATGGTATAATGGCTGAGACTAAAAACTACAATTATACATACTTAGAGCCAAACCCGAAGCAAAAACTAAAATAAAAGTGCTGAAAAAATTACAGACATGCAGGCAGATAAACAAATACACATACAAACATCTTGCCTTTCATATATATATATATATATATATATATATATATATATATATATATATATATATATATATATATATCGGTTTTCTGCACTATTGCAAGAATGGCATCCTTGAAACTTCTGAATATCGTTTCTTATGTCTTTTTCTATGAGTGTATAAAATTTGATAAAAATCGGACCACTCATTCTATAACCCGATTTTTTTCGATTATCAATTTTCGATATTTATCGGGGAGTACCTCGAAACAAAACCTAGCTAAGAGCACTCGCAGACGCTTATAGTACAACTGCGTGAATTTTCAAGAAAATCGGTTCAGTCGTTTCGGAGTCTATAGGTAATCTAACACACACAGACACACACACATACACACAGAGACAAAGTTCCATTTATAAGTAAGATTAGATCAGCAAACCAGTAAAAATAGCAATATTGGCACTATATATATATATATATATATATATATATATTAGGGAAAATAATGATTATTATCTAAACTTAGTTATAAACAACTGACAATTTGAAATGATTAGTTTTAACAATAGTTTTGATCGTATTTAAATAGATATTCTCTTTATAATCAAACAGTATTATATATTTATTTCTACCGGCCTGATTATTTATGATAAATTTTTGTTTCATTATAAGCAGAATATCAACTTCAATACGAGTATCAATAAAAAAAATGTTCAAACGAATCATTTCAAATTGTCGATTGTTTACAACCAAGTTTCGTTAACCTTCGTCAATTTCCGTAACAAGTTTATATTTATTGACATTACGATACATTACAGAGCAGAGATGGTTATTACAATGAATTCGAAAATTGTGTTTTAGGCTTAATTTGATTTAGATTTGGCTGATCGTTATTCGTGTTCGTGAGGTCTCAGACGCACCAGATTGCATTATGTGGATAGGGTCGCAGTTTCGAATCCTGCCGAATGACACATATTCTCGTAACAAAATTCATGGTAAATTATCAGGCCGGTAGAAATGAATATATAATACTGGTTGATTAGAAAAAGAATATCTACTTAATTACGAGTATCGATCAAAAATAATGTTCAGACAAATCATTTCATATATATATAAATAAACGTACAATGTGCGAGAAGCCGTGAATATTTTGTTTAGAGTGTAGATTTATTGTTGTTACTATTATTGATTTCATTTGCTTTTTGAGAAATTAAGAGTCCATTATGGTATTTGGATCACTACAAGTGTTTCGAGTCGAAAGTTAACTCTCTTCAGGAAAATAAAATTGTGACTTTATATATTGAGGTCTGTTTGCTTTTCTGATGGCCAATCTCTCGTGTATGTATAAAGTTTATTTGCATGCTTGCATGTTTGTTTGTTTCATTTTCCCGTTAAATCTCTTCCGTTTTGGGAGTCAGTCACCTTTCGTTGGCTAGAAAAAAGTTTTTAAACTGACTTCCAAAATTTGATTTCGTCTTTATCCTTAAAAATCGTATTCAGCAGTTTAGATTAAATACTACTCTATGGACTATGGAGTATATTTTGTTGTTTTTGGAATACTATTTTTTGCAAGGTTTCGCAAACTTTTTGTTTTATTTTAGCGCGTTGAATATAGTGTGTCTGTGTTCGTGTGTGTGTCTGAGGTTTTTCATGTTGTTTTGTTGAAGGAAGGCTTGAATTTTTTAAAATATTTCTTCCTACACCATGAGCGTGTCAGTAAATGCATTTTGGTAGATAAGCATTACTCAAAATTTGCCTCCACTATATTCGTGTAAATGATGGGAAACGTACAACTTCCTGTTATTGGCTAGTTTAATTGTACCTCTGTGTATGTCTGCTCTTTTATCCATGCCCCTGTTTCACCGCAACGTATATCTTTGCAGATTCATCGCATTTAAGATCATAAATTACGTTTTTAGTGTAGCAACTCAAATATTTTATTTCGAATGTAGATGTGTTTTCGAACTTGAAGTGGTTTCTTTTCATTATTATATTGCATATCCCCCCCCCTCTCTCTCTCTCTCTCTCTATATATATATATATATATATATATATATATATTTGTATATACACATTCATTCAACCAATGTATTCTATATTCCTATGTTTAGATTATGAAAAACTAAAACCATTTTGCAAACGCCTTACTTGACACAACAGTTTCCGTCCTATTAAACAACGAGTTTCTTTCTCACATTGTCATTGTATGGACATTAGACTATTAGCATTTTATGATTTGCACGGGTGCTCAGACGTTGTTTCTTTTTTTGTAAAAATATATAAAATGAATAAGTAAGAAAATAATGAAGATCTCATTAGAGGCTCAAAATTTAATAAATAACAGGTAGAATCAAAACAGCATAAAGAAAAACAATAAAACACAATAGATAGCAATACTAAAGAGAGAATAAAGGATGAGAAGTACAGGAAATTGACGGCCAGCTATTTGACAAGTTATCTTAAAGCGGCAGCTGGTGTTTAGGACAGAGTATTGCACAAGAGCTGTTTCTCGCTTTTCCAAGGGTCATTCAGTGAACATAAGATGTCTTGAAGATAAATTTAACACCGTTCGATGTTCTGTTAATTTATATTATAGTCTTTATTGCACCTGTGTCTCCTTTCTAACAATATACCTATACAACAAAAAAGAATGTTTTATTCATAATAAACGTTTGTGCATGGATGCATATATATATATATATATATATATATATATATATATATATATATATAAATAAGACACACTGAAAATAATTACAACGTCCAAAGCATTAATTCGAAATAGTGCTCACCATAAAAATAGAACAATGAATACTTAATATTAAATATACTTTAGAACATGTACAAACTACATATTACTAGAAAATTGTACATGTTCCGATATTTAAAGGAAGATATGACATCGTATTTATCAATGTTGGTATTATCATTATTAACTACCTGATGAGACATTGTTATTTCAATATCGAAAATGTACAATTTTGTCGTAGTTTGTAGTTTGTACATATTGTAAAGTATAATTGATAATGTATGTGTGTGTGTGTGTGTGTGTGTGTGTGTGTGTGTGGATGTCCAGTCCTTAAACGGCGAGGATAATCAAGTTAATATAAAATATTAAGTGTTACATCTATACAGAGAACTCAATGTATGTCATCCAGAGCAATATGATATTTATAAAGGAAAACTCAACACGCCATTTAAATTGGTTATAAATTATAATTCATTTCAATCAACTAAATTAGCTCATTTCATCAGACCACACAATATTCGTTCCATTTGTTACAAAAATCGTTGTACCTTTATATATATATATATATATATATATATATATATTATCCTATGTCTATAGAATGACTCGGAGTTTCATGTGTTATGCATTATCAGCTGCATATTTCAAACTGACGGTTTAATATATTTAAATTTAAGCTCATTCGATGTACATTAAGATTAAATAAGTTATGTTAGGGATTTTTATGAAAAGATTTTTACGGTTACATGTGAATAAAAATGTAAAACTTAAATTTAAATTTAAAATTAAAATTAAAATAAAATAAAAAAGATATTAAAATTGCACGGAGATGAAATCAAAGGGCCGTATATCATGAGTCTTAATAATTTAAAAACCTTTCGCTACATGTACATAAAAATGCAGTAAAAATTGTAATTTTAAAATATAAAATAAATAATATAAAATAACATACAATAAAATAAAAATTATTATACAAATTAAGCGGTTAAAGTTAGAATTAAGAATTAAAAATGGAAGGAGCAAATATAAAATGGGTTTAATTCATAATTCTTAAAAGTAATATTGCTGGGGAAAGAAAGAAAGAAAGAAAGAAAGAAAGAAAGAAAGAAAGAAAGAAAGAAAGAAAAAGAAAAAAAGAAAGAAAGAAAGAAAAAAGAAAGAAAGAAAGAGGAACACGTAAAGAGGGATATATACCAATCTCGGTTTAAGAATTTAAGTAAGTATTTTTCTATGACAGCCTGTAGTTATTAAATCACTTTTTTAATTAAGCAAATTTGGATTCTTGATATGGTTTAAGATGACAAGATTTTCTAAGAGGCATATATTACATTTATCTCCTTTTCCACTGTAATGTATGCACTTAGTTACGATATTCTAGATCAGTCAGTTAAGTGCCATACGTGATACACGCTTGGGCGATCATGTCTCGAAAGAAACATGACTGACTGGGCAGAAGATTATCCCGAAGTAGGTTGCCATTGCTTTCTGCGGTAGACTGGTTGCTGACCAAGGCTATAGAACCCAATCTGTCCTGCTATTTAACCCATAACTGGAAGGAAGAGACGGATTAATACCTTTCCCAAGGGTATTTGCGCGGAAGTGAATACAATGTATTCAACTGGAATTCGAACTTGACTCCCCGGTTTCTCGTTCCGAGCCGATATCCACTGTACCACAACGCACATCCGATATTCCAGATAATCATTAGATTTTTAAAGTTGTTTTTTAATTTCCTATAATGTATGGATCAAGTAGTATATTTTGTATTTTTTTTAACAATCACATGTTGCTTTTAAACAACGGTCAATTCAAAAAAGTACTTATAAATGTATGTGTGCATGTATGTGTGTCTGTCTATGGATTTATAAATTTTTAAAAATTAGAAAAAATAGAAAAAATATATATATATATATATATATATGTATATATATATATATATATATATAGGTATTGGTGTCCATGGTGTACAGTCCGTAAGCGGCGAGAATAATCCAACAAGACCAACTTAATATAAAATATTAAGTGTTATATCTATGTAGAGAGCTCAATGGATGTTATCCAGAGCAGTATGATATTATAAAGCAAAACTCAACACGTAATTTAAATAGGTTATAAATTATAATTAATTTAAATGACCTTAATTAGATCATTTCATCAAACCAAACACTGTTCCTTCCATTTGGTACACATATTTTTTTCCAGAATAAGCATTTCCTTTAACTGAAGAGAAATATAAAAAAATAAAAAAATAAATGAGAAAAAGGAAAAAAAGAAAAAGGAAAAGAGAGTAAGGACAGAGGCATTGGCGTCAGATCAGATGGGGGTATTCAGACCAGTCGTGAAGAGGTGAAACCGGTCGATAGTAGGTACTATCGATTCCAATAAATAAAAAAAAACGTAAATTAAAAAAATTTACTAAGTTTAACGTATAAGTCGAAACGAAACTTAAAAGCCAAAATAATTTACACAATCTTGCCCAAGTACACCGAAAAAGTAAGTAGTAAATTACTTAAGTTAGTAATAAAAAAATAAGACCGATCCAACCAACTTACCATGCAGAGAACATAAGGTGAGAGTTGAGTGAAAATGTTGGAAAACAATAATGCCAAATTACAATTCAACTCTTTTTTTTTTTCAGATATTGTAGGCAAGTAAACTGCTTGTTAAGTAGCTAGAACGGGGTGAAAGAGAGAAGGAAAGAGACTGAGAAAGAGGGAAAGAAAATGAGAAAGAAGGAAAGACAGACTACAGAGCATGCATCTGATGGCCAGTTTGGGGTGGGGGGGGTTAAAATGACCGATAGTCAAAGAGGAGATACCATTAAATTCTTTCAGAGAACGGCATTGCTAATAATATAAAATAAATAAAACCTGAAACCATTTATATCGAAACGAAAATTAAAAACCAAAATAATTTAAACTTGTCCACGTGCACCGCAAAAGTAAGTAGCAAAATACTGAAGTTGGTTGCTGCTTCCGACTGGTAGTTAGAAACCCGAACGCTTGCAAAGCTGCTCTGATCATCTGTTGAATAATATCGGGCTTCCTGTAGTGCATTATCGCGCATGGACGGGCGTCCCTGCATGAACCTCCGTTAGGCAACCCCGAGGTCACATTATGTTGCAGGCTGCGCCAGTCTCCATCCTTCACATGCTTCAAACAATGACCGACTGATTCTACACGAGACCTCTCTCTCTAACTAAATCATTATGAAAACAATCAAATAAAATAGCAAAACTAAACCAACTAGATAGAAAACACCCAAACCTGTCTGTGTCTCCTTCACAAACGTACGAGGTATCCACACTAACTTTTACAGCGTAGAATCATTCCTTCAAACTAACTCACCTAATATCTTAGCCCTATATGAAACTAACCTTGACCCTTCTATCCCCTCTGCTGAGTTTTACGTTTCTGGTTACCTTCCCTTCTTCAGGAAGGATTCCAATGTCAATATGTATGGGTTTGGTGTTTATGTCAGCGTCAAAGACAGTGCATTCGAGGTCGTTCATCCCTGCCAGGAAATTTTGGCTTAAATCCCATTCTGTAGTTCCTATATTTAAGAATAATGGCGAATCCTCAACCCCGCAAATTATCGCCCTTCTTCCGTTCTTTGACAAAGTGTTCAAAGCCATTATCAACGCCGAGGTGGTTCAGCATCTCAGACGCTCCTCTCGAACAAACAGTTTGGTTTCTGCTTCATCAGGTCTACTTCTGATATGCTAACGACCATCACCGAATATATATACCAGGCTCTCTACAAGAATAGCGAAGCTCGAACCGTTGACTTGGATATCTCCAAAGCATTCGACAGAGTCTGGCATGCTGGCCTTCTACGCAAACTGCGGAGCTATGGTATAACTGGACATTTGTTTGACCTAATCCAGTCATTCCTCTCTAACTGCACATTGATGTTGGTATTAAACGGACATGCCTCCCAGAACTACCATACGAATGCGGGTGTCCCTCATGGCTCTTTCCTAGGTCCTACTCTCTTTCTGGTCTACATTCATGATCAGCCCGATGCCATAAAATCCCAAGTAGGCATGTAGGCCGATGACACCACAGTTTCCTCTCGCCTTTATCAACAATCTGGTGTGAGCGTCAATGCGAACCTCGCCGCCGAGCTTAAAAATCACTTCCAATTTGTAGTGGACTGGGGTAAGGAATGGCTTGTAAATTTTAATGCTTCCAAAAGGAAGCTGCTATCAATTAACCATCATAGATAATCGCACATACCTCCCATTAGCATGGAACAGTCTTGCCTCCCACAGAGTAAAACACTACGCCTCCTTGGCCTCACACTCTCAGCGGACCTCAAGTTGAATGACGATATCGAATCCATTGCAAAATTTGCTGCTGTGAAAGTCAGTTCTCTGTGCAGGGCTCGGAAGTTTTTGCCGTCATTATCTATTCTGCATATATATAAATCTACCATCCACCCGTGTATTGAATACTGCTGCCACATCTGGTCGGGTACCTCTGCTATTCTCATCGGGGTTCTTGACAACATACAACGGAGAATCTGTAATGTGATCGACACCGACTTGACTAACCGGCTGCAGTGACTCTCTCATCAGCGTGACGTGGCTTCCCTGTGTCTCTTCTATAAATACTTTCACGGCTTCTGCTCCGATGTTCTTAGATCACTGGTGCCCCCTAGGTACGAATTTTCAAAAGATACTAGATTAGCAACTAGGTCCCACCCTTTTACAGTGAAACAGATAAAATGTAACCGCAATTTCTACTCCAACGGCTTCTTTTTTTCACTTACCGACTGTGGAACTCCTTCCCACATACTTGCTTCCCCGACAGCTACAATCTCCAGGAGTTTAAATATGAGGTCAACAGACACCTTCTAGCACATTAACTGACATCCACTTTCTCAAACAATCTTCCCATCTACCCAACACGCTTGCTCGGTATCCTTACCCGTCTATCACCCTATGTGATTGATACCGACTTGCCTGGCCGCCTGCAGTATCTCTCTCACCGACGTGACGTGGCTTCCCTGTGCCTCTTCTATAAATACTTTCATGGTTTCGGCTTTGACAAAGTTAAATTACTGGTGCTCCCTAGATGTGAATTTGCATGAGATACTAGATTGGCAAATAGGTCCCACCCTTTTACAGTGAAACCGATGAAATGTAACCGCAATTTCTACTTCAACAGCTTCTTTCCTCGCACTTCCCGACTGTGGAATTCCCTACCGCATGCTTGCTTCCCCGACGGCTACAACCTCCAGGAGTTTAAATGTAAGGTCAATACATGCTTGGGGTGACACGATTAAAAAAAACCTTTTTGCTCATCACTTTCCCCTATGTAACCCCCTGCGCAATAGTGGCAGTGAAATGCCTTGCTCGGAGTGAAATGATTAAAAAAAAATGAAAAAAAAACAAACCCACTGTCCTTCTTAGTATGTGTCCTTCATGTCTTTCTATTATATTCATATCATAATGATGTTTTATGATGAGTATAATAATTATAATTTTAATAATGTCATTCTTATTATATTAATGTCATTCTTATTATAATAATGTCATTCTTATTATAATAATGTCATTCTTATTATAATAATCTCATTTTTATTATAATAATGTCTTTATTATTATAATAATGTATTTCTTATTATTACTGAATGCATTATTAATTTCTTCGCTTTTTTCTTCTTTTCTTTACACTGTTTGTATCGCTACTTCTCTTTCAGAAAAATGATTTTGTACGTTTCTTTTTCTCATTCTTTCTGTTTTTATCTTACACACTCATTTTACGTATGATCTCAATTTTGTTTAAATTCGTGTCATTGTTTCCTTGCTGTAGGCACATCGACATAAGGTTATATTTGAGAGTTTATCTCGCTATATGATATTACAACTGAGTTGTGAGTTCACTCCCCACTGGATATCCCATGCTCTCTGCCTTGTGCAACATCAAAGCTACGCTAAAATATTGCTATTACTTCATTATTTCTATTCAATACTTTTCATAATTATTTCTATGTATAAATTGAGACACCAAAATCCGTAATCAAATTTGAATCGTAAAAGATGTTTTCCGTACGTTAAGCAAAGTATTAAGTCAGAGAAACAAATAAAATAGTGATACATTGTTACATGATATCACTCTCCCTCTATGTTAGTGAATGCGGGAAATGTTCTCACAGTTAAAGAAGAGACTCGTGGCAACAGGAGTTTGCTTCTTCTGGGGGACACTGAGAATTATGGACGGAAGATTTAGATAATAAGAAAGTATAAAAGAGAAATTAAATTAAAAATGATGGTTGCATTTAGAATCAGATAAATTAGTTAAATGTTATGGTCACATAATGAAAAAGGGTAAATTTGACAATCAGGATACATAGTCAAAGCAAGAATTACAGGGAAATGAAGAGAGCAACATATACAAAGATTCGATTGATAAAACTAACGACAAGACACAATATTTGAAGTTACAAAGTATGTGTATTTGGTTAAAGACCTTGATCGTACGCGTTCTGAAAAGATACGGCAAAATAAAAGGAGAAACAATTACTTATTTCTATTTAAAACAGAAGTAAATTTGAAATGACAGATAAAGATTAATGACTAATAAACCCACACCATACTAAGAGAATAGATCATTACTTCAACAAAAGAAAGCCCAAAATCTCACTACCTATTCGCCCCAAATGTAAACGTCGTTGATATTCGTAAAAAGCCAAAGATTCAGTCAAGAATCTACCAAAAACGTCCCTGTTCTTTATGTATATGAACGACAATCACTTTGTTTTATTTTTTGTTTTTAACTATTAATTATCTCATTATTTTTCTCTATTCTTTTGTTTTAAGCCATGCATTTATACAAATATGTATATATCTCTAATGAATTTGCAGCACAGTTGTCAGTTCTAACTTTATGTCTGTTACAGGATTAATTATATTTTAAGTTTAAGAACTTCTTCGATCCGAATATCTTTCTTGGGTTATTTGTGCCACCCATATTAAGGGAGCTAGGGATTTACGTTTTCTGGGTTTTAGCAATATCCTCATCATGGACAGGGAACTAAATCATCAATTAATTTTGAAGAAGGCTGTCATATCAGTAGCTATATATCGGGTCTGTTAAACTGCCATTTTATGAATAATTCTGTATAGTGCATTTGTATCTGGAAGGGCCACTCAATTTCATGATGATGGGTGCTGTTACGCCTGTATTTCTGGGAAAGTCAACCAATGTTTTATGCTGTGACTGTTTTATTGCAGACTGGTTATCCATCAAACCAGCAAAACAAGCAGGAAAGCAATAAAATGTAAAATAACAAAACTAGCAAATATAACCTAAAAAATTCACCGAAGTTATAGCATCAGTTACACTGATGTAAGGTATCGGGGTACCGAGTTCGAATTCCAGTTGAATTTCTTGAATTCACATAGATTTGGGAAAGTAATTAATCCGTTTCTTCCTTCCAGTTATGGGTTAAATAATAGGAGAGATTGAGTCCTGTAACCTTTGCTGGCAACCAGTTTACCGCAGAAAGCAATGGCAACCTACTGCGGGATAATCTTCTGCCCAGTCAGTCATGTCTCTTTCGAGACATGATCGCTCAAAGTGTGTATCACGTACAGCACTTAACTGAATGACTGAAGGTATCTACATTCCAACGTTCTATGAGTGAAACTCTACCTTCTCAAATCTAATCATAACCTGAATCGAATATCAATGCCACAATACTATTGCAGGTTCTCACAATCCTGGCTACTCATTCATTATAGAAAAATACGACCACCAAAATTGCCACAGTAATGGTCATCGTTCCAACATCAAAGACGGGTTTCCCCGTGGAGAGACGCACAAAACAAGGAATCTGTATATGTGTTTCATCGTGGCACGCATCCATTGTACTTCATTCGTTTTTTACTGTGTGTAATCATCAGAATGAATGGTCGATAATCTTCGATCAAATGCCAGAAACAACTGATAATATCTTCACCCATTTTTCTCACTCACATTTCACATACGCAGTGACATTTGTCCTGCTGCCTCGGCCAAGATAGAACTCACTACACCCCTCCAGTATTATTTCCTGTGCATTTGGAACCCTGGGGCAGTTATTAGCGAAATTTATAATCTTGTCAAATAGCTGAATACTTGATGCTTCGCCAGGGCTACCAAGGGTGCTTTTATTGTGACACCAACGCTGGGTGGGTTGCCTCCTGGCCCCATTCTGTCATTTAATCCATAACTGGAGAGAAATGACGGACTAATACCTTTCCCAAGGGTACCAGTGCTTAAGTGAATGCAGGGTACTCAACTGGAAAGCAAACCCGGCTCACCTATTTCTCTTTCCAAGCCGACATCCACAATGGACATTAATAGTCACCACAAAGAGTGGTTAGTCTCCTCTAAGAAAAACGACGCCGAATGCAGATATTGCAGAGAATTCTCCCTCGGCTATAAAATAAACCAAATCATTGAGGATCCCATTACATTCCCGGATACGAAAGGACAGCAGGAGAATCTCCTCGATTTTTTTTCTAGCATCCTGCCTTGACAAATGAACAGCAAAATTTTTACCTCACATGGACACGTCTTATCATTTCCTAGTAAGACTTACTCGAACTCAATGTCACCCCCTGACTTACCGTTTGACAAAACAGTTTTTGGCTGTTCGAAAGCAGACTCGGACAGCTTTCGGTTTTATAGAACGAAAGCTCATATCCTTACCGTCTTCAAACATGCTACCTAGAAAAGTGTTTCCCTTATTTCCAAACAGATTCATTCTTGAATATAGAGTTTCACACCCAGATAATATTCCCTAAGAATCAGCCATGGTTTACCCCTGAATGCACCGTCTCCATACCTTAACTGATCCTCTATTTCAAAGTATATCGCAAGGAACAGAGTAGTCTGAACCTTACTACTTCAAAAACCGTCTGAACTCGCTGTTAGGGAGTTCTGGAAATCTCAATGTTTAGCTACGCGTGAGACATCCAGGCAAATGTTGAAAAGAAAGAAATCGGATCTAGCGAATTCTAGAAGATCAATCAAATTATGAATAACGTCAAAACGGCCGTGTCCATTATTATAAATGGTCACGAGGTCATATCATTCTTGACAGAAAATAGGTAGATTTGCCTCATGATTAATACTAGACGACAAAGTCAACCCCTGCTCAATTTCCCACGCCTCACTGAGCAGAATTTCAGTAATATACTCATTTCAGTAAGAGAAGTCTCTATACATGTCAAAAGCATAGAACCCTTAAAATCCAGTGTCCTAACGAAAATTCAAGTGGTCTTTCTTAAGAATATCAACTCAGAATTATCCCCAATCATTGCAAACTTAACAGCTGTTATTAATTTTCAGTCATTCAAGATCCTGGTCGTCAACGCAGGTTTCCTCAAGGGTCACTTCTTGGATCAAAGCTCTTTCTCATGTACAGAAATGACCTACCTAATAATATACTTCGACGATTTTAATTTTCTGTGCTGATTAATGTTTTGATGATATACGAGTGCGCCTCTAAAACACTTGATTATCAGAGATTGGCATCTAACCTCCCTTTCATTCAATGACTCTAAAACCAAACTTGTAGATTTCTTCACCGCCGATCAAACCCCGAATTGCTGCCAGTCACAATAAACGGATGTTATGTCAAGGAGGCCCGTGTCTTCACAGGATATTGGGTCTCAGACTCACAACAAACCTCAGGTAGAACGTCTATATACGATATATTTGCTAAAGATGCAGGTAAACTGATCAGCTCCCTCTACAGCATCATTAATTGTCTTACTCATCTTTATAAGAGACAGATTCGGACGAAAATGAAGTAATGTTGCTATATTAAGACAGGAGCTGCCCAGAACTCAGTTTCCCGTCTTGATAATGTTCAAAAGCGTCTCAGAGTCATCTAACTTTGCTCTCTCAGACAGTATCTAGCGATTCTCTCACTGTTTTATTGCTAATACCATGGAGGTTGCTTGAACGAACTAGATTTCTTGGTTCTGCCAGATATAACCTTCACGGCTATGAACCAGCATGTAACTTACATAGTAACAAAACACCAATATTCTCTCCATTATTCCTTAAGTAGTTTCAACCCAAACAGCTTCTTCATGTCAACCAGTGCCCTGTTGACGTCCGACATCAACATTAATGTCGGTTTTATGCCATATGACATTCGAATAGGCGAACAGATCGATCAAAACCGCATTTATTTCATGACCTAACATTGCGTACAAATATACACGGACAGAAAATATATTTGTTTAGTGAATATTCAGGTTTTCATGGGTGTGTATACATATACGACATAAATGTCTAAACTAAGAGAAATAGCGAGCGCAAAAAAAGTAGATTAAATTCCAATATTTTTTAAATTTTGGTTAAATTTCTTTTTTCTTTTCTTCTGCGTCTCTATAATGCAGTTTTATTTAATGATTTTTAAATTTATTTTAAACATTTTTTTTAATTTATCTATATCATGGGTATTTTTCTCTCATTTTCTGCCCTTTCTTTAATGTTGTGGTTTTCTTTCTTCGAATCCTTCTTTCTTTCTTCTTACTTTTTTCTTTTCTTTTGCCTTTCATTCATATTCTATTCTTACTGCCGTTCTTTCCTTCTTTGTTCCTTCCTACTTTCTTGTTTCTTTCTTTCTTTCATGTTTCTTTTTTCTTCCTTCATTGTTTTCTTTGCATCTTTCTCCCTTTTTCTTCAGATGAGATCAAGTCCCAAGTAGGCATCTACGCAGATGACACTACAATATACTCCCGCTCCCGTAAGAAACCTGTCGTGGCGGACAGACATAATCTCGCTGCTGACCTTGAGCGGGATGTACACTCTGTGGTGAACTGGGGCAAGAAGTGGCTTGTCAACTTCAATTCCTCTAAGACCAAGCTGTTGTCTGTCAACCATTACAGGCAACCTCTTCTGCCTCCCATAAGCATGGACCAGATTATTCTCCTGGAGAGTAATACACTACGCCTCCTCGGACTTACCCTGTCCTCAGACCTCAAATGGAACCACTATATTGAATCCATAGCAATATCTACTGCTAAGAAGATTGGGGCACTATGTCGATCCAGGATGTTTTTTCCACCTGAATCCATCCTGCATATATACAAGTCAACCATCCGTCCGTGCATGGAGTACTGTTGCCATTTATGGTCAGGAGCCCCTGCCGTTCTCCTCAGTGTTCTTGACAAGCTCCAAAGGAGAGTCTGTAATGTGATAGGTACTGATCTGGCGACTCGACTGCAGCCACTTTCCCATCGTCGAAATGTGGTTTCCTCTGTCTCTTCTATAAATACTTTCATGGCTTCTGCTCGGATGAGCGTAAGCCACTGATGCCTCCTCAACAGGTGTTTACCCGTGCAACCAGACTGGCAACTGGGTCCCACCCATTCACAGTCAGGTCAGCAGATTCTACTCCTGCAGCTTCCTCACTCGCACTTCCCGCCTGTGGAACTCACTCCCGTATTCTTGCTTTCCTAACGGCTACGACCTCCAGAAATTTAAATGCAAAGTTAATACTCATCTACTAACCACTGGACTCTAGCTCACTCCCCTCCCCTGTATAATCTTCACTTTCTCTCCGCCTATGTATCTGTCATTGCACCTGCTTTCTCAGCTTCTATTGTTCCTTTTGTAACTAGCTTGTACTCCTCACTCTTTTCTAATTAATTTTTTTACATTTATGTAACCCCCTGCACATCAGTGGCGTTTCTGCCTTGCTCGGGGTGAAATGATTAAAAAAAAAAGTTCTTTTTTTCTTTTT
>JBBBDQ010001347.1:2897500-3142500 GCA_037127315.1 Ascarosepion bandense | reverse complement strand
GCTGTCATGCCCACGCAATTCTGTTACATGCGGTCTATAAACATCACAAAGCCACTCTGGAAAAATAATGTAGAGAAACATATAAGCATTCAGGACAAGTCTGAAAAAACAAAGGCTTGACACATTAAGTATATTTTCAAAACTGTAACTGTTATAGCCGGAATGTGGAAAGTTAACATTTGAACAAATGTAAAATCATAATATTTTCCTCCTCGAAGCAAAAAAATGTCTGTACGTCTTAAATGTCAATGAATACTGAATTAATATAAGTTTATTTTATTGGAAATAGTTTCTTTGAAAACTGATTGCTGAAAAAGTTAAACTTTGAGAAAATACTATAAAACTATAAACTCTGGAAAAATAATGTAGAGAAACATATAAGCATTCAGGTCAAGTCTGAAAAAACAAAGGCTTGACACATTAAGTATATTTTCAAAACTGGAACTGTTATAGCCGAATGTGGAAAGATAACATTTGTACAAATGTAAAATCATAATATTTTCCTCCTCGAAGCAAAAAAAAAAATCTATTAAATGTCAATGAATACTAAATTAATATAAGTTTATTTTATTGAAAATAGTTTTTTTGAAAACTGATTGCTGAAAATACTATAAAAAACAAAGGACTGGTTTGTATACAATTTCATTAATAATTTCGAAAAAAACTATTGATAAAAAAAGAATCATTTTGTTAATTTTTCCTGAGAAAGGTTTAAAATGATAATTTTTTCGAAACAGATTGGAGAGTTTCTCGAAAACACCAGGTGTCAAATTTTCATTAATATTTGAACATATGGCGTTTGAAATTAATGCAATGGAAAAAAGCTTCTAGCTGCAATCATATATAAAAAGAAATTGAATAGAGATTAAAATGAAATTACCCAATGCTGTTCAGATTTTTATAAATTTTTTATGAAATTAAGAGTCTCAACTGAAAATCAAACTGCTAAAGAAAATTCATGTTGATTGTAGTTCTTTCTTTCTAATTCTCTCTCTTTTATCTCTCTCTCTCTCTCTATATATATATATATATATATGTATATATGTAAATTTAATATAAATATACACTCCCATATATATATATATATATATATATATATATATGAATGGGTGGCATTTTGACTTAAAATATTAGTCTGATTAAAACTTCGATTTAACTGCATATAATTCAAGCAGGCTTAGATTGTATAAACTCAGAATGTTATTTCAGGAATCGATCATGTGATTTTAGTAATCGTGACATAGTTTGGTTATGATTGTAATTGAAACTTCTTCCTAATGTTTGAAAGAGGATTAGAAGTTTATTTCTTATTACTTGTTTTGGGTTGATTTTCCGGAT
Source organism: Ascarosepion bandense (assembly GCA_037127315.1). Taxonomy (NCBI): domain Eukaryota; kingdom Metazoa; phylum Mollusca; class Cephalopoda; order Sepiida; family Sepiidae; genus Ascarosepion; species Ascarosepion bandense. The sequence continues at coordinate 3,141,162 of JBBBDQ010001347.1, read as the reverse complement.
GTTCTGAAAGTCTTTTCATTCTCTTTGCTCTAAGTTATTCCTTGCTTCATAGTGGCATTATCACTTAGCTTGATGTGGATTGAATGAAAAAAAGAAAAGAAAAATATGCTCCTAATAGTGTTTAACAACAATACTTTTCCACAGTCATCACTTTAGCTTACATATATTGAGAATTAGCAGTATAGCCCGGCGTTGCTCGGGTGTAAGGAAAGCTTTAAAACAAATCCATGGTCCTGGATCTCAGACTCTTTGGACGTTGGCACGAGAGACTAAAAAGCAATAGTTGTTAAAGCGAAGTTGAAAAAGAAATTAATGGATGTAAGTCAAATTTTGATTCCCTGTTATCGATATCAAATAAGGTTTTTTTGTAATAAACTAAATTTTGAAGACTAAATAAGTCCTAAAGTTACTAAAGAGTAAATGGTACCATGGCTGTGGCTAAGAACTACAATTATACCTACTTAGAGCCAAATCCGAAGCAAAAAACTAAAATAAAAGGGCTGAAAAAATACAGCCATACAAGCAGATAAACAGACACACACACAAACATCTTGTGTTTTATATATATATATATATATATATTATCGATTTTCTGCACTATGGTAATAACTGCAACATTGAAAGTTCTGAATATCGTTTCTTATGTCTTTGTCTATGAGTGTCTCAAATTTGATTCAAATCGGATCACTCCACCTATAACCTGATTTTTTCAATTATTGATTTTCGATATTTATCGGGGGTACCTCGACACAAAACCTAGCTAAGAAGACTTGCAAACGCTTATAGTACAACTGTGTAAATTTTCAAGAAAATCAGTTCAGCCTTTTCGGAGTCTTTAGGTAACGGACACACACACACACACACACACACACACACACACACACACACACACACACACACACACAAACTTCCATTTATAAATAAGTTTAGATTATCTAGATGTCAACAACATGATATTTTAGTGAAATCTCTGTTAAATTTATTGCTTTGAATAAACCTATTTGAAATAGGTGTTGACAACCAATTGTAGTTTTTATTTGTAAAATTTTCTATGTATTTTTCAATATCAGTAGGATTTAGTTTAAGTAATATTTAAAATAAATATTTTTTTTATACCTGTGATAACTACTATTGACAGAATTTAAACAATCCAGCTTCTTCCGACCTTCCAAGAAAACCAGGTAAGGCTGGTTCTTTATTAAGTATAGCTATTAAACTATTAAACTTATGGCAAATAGGTTATCCATCAGTTCAAAAGTTTCTTTGGAATTCTGTATATTTCTGACTGATATAATCTATTGCAATTAAAATTTTATTTAGATCTTTTTTTTAGTTTTCATTGGTTAACCCCTCTTTTCATTCAAATTGATCCAATAACTTTCTCTTGGTCCCACATTAATTATTTAGCATATTATTCACTGGCTGCTGCTTTTAAGTAGAGTGCTTCCAGGTTCTGTAGGTTGAGGACATTTTACAGGGATGTAATAAGACATATTGTTTTCGTTCATCGATTAAACAAAACTGATAATGAATCATAACCCTTTTTACGCAATATACTTTCTAACAAATGGAACAGATGTTAGATTGTTGGTTATTTATGTTTAAATGTAAATACTCTCCTAATTAATATTAATATATTTACCAACACACTCGTTATTATTTACCGCTAGTTGTATGCGATATTTAAAACAATTAAACCATGTTGCTTCATTTAAATTGTCTCTAATAGATAAACGTGGCGTTAATTAGGCACAAAATGGTAAGTGCAGGAGGTGGATATTACGTGACAAGGCAGTATTAAGCCGGCCTATACATGTTAAGTTTCAAATTAGATAACTAAATGAACTATAATTTATTTTGTCATGCTTGAGCAATGATAATTGCCTTTGTAATGTGAAATACTAAAATACTAAAATACTTGGGATATATTTTGGAATTTTGGTTTAAAGATTCCCAAAAGAAAGATGGTGACACTCGGCGTGTGTGTGGAATTTGTTGGTATACGTTCTCTTGGTTTAAAAAAGGGAACTATTCTTATAATTAGCTGAATGAATAAAGCAAGTATATTGCTGACACATATGGACCGGTGCAGCTGCCATTCACCTTGGGTGCTTTGATGAGATACAAAGAAGAATCAACAATATTATTAGTCCTAACCTGGCGGCTCGGTTTCAGTCACCACCACTACCACCGCCGAAATTTTTCTTCTCTCTGTAATTTTTAAAAATATTTCATTTTAACTTTTACGATAAGCTCTTCGCTATGGGAACTAGCTTTTATGAATTTAAGCTTAATATAAGTAGTGGTGAGATCTCAGTTTAGAGTTTAGCTGGCTAGATGAAGCTCTAAGTTCTAATATGCTAGACATTCTTTCTCGCATTCTCGGTTGTGGAGCTCCATTCTGGCTTCATTCTTTCCAGTCCAGTTTAATCCTCTAAAATTATAATGCAGTTTAAATCGCTATCTACTGGCCTTCTGTTTACTCTTTTCTCTTTCTGCTCATTAATAATGTTTCTGTTCCAAATTTGTCAACACCACGTAACGAGCTACGTTTTAGTAGCATTATTAGTTTTGCTGGCCTATGCCAATAAAATAATAAATATCTGGTCATATCAGCCATGTTTTATTATAAAAATAATGTTCCACCCGGAATACGGCCGACAATACATGTAGAAGTAATTCACTTGTAATGAGATATAATGCCGTCGAATTTTTGTCTTTCAAACTTGCTAAGTTAATATTTACTGTTCAAAAAGTTTAAGCAATAAATAGAATATTTGAGGAAAACAGATTAATAATTTATTTTAATTTTTTCGACTGTTTCTTTTTTAATTCAAAGTTCTTAAGTGAATTATTTATGTTACGATGTGTGTCAACGCTGAACTCTAATGGGTATAGGGAAAATAAAACACTGGTTCAACACTTACTCAACTAAGTAAGGGACAGATTTGTCCAGGTTTCTTTCTGCTCGAGTTATTTTCTGGTGGACACAACGGTTCTTGTAATAATCGAGAAAAGAGATAGCAGATAGATGGAAAGAATGATGCTAACTCACTTTCCTTTCCTCTATAAAATTACCGTGCACAAATCATCAAGAAAACAAAGACTTGAACTAGTCACAGGGCTCGTAATTTCTTACTATTTCAACCATACTATTCTTGTTCGTTTCTACGGTTTTATATAAAACACAAGAAAGTACAATATATAATTGTCAGAGTCTTATATCTACGTTCTTCAAACACTCACCACACAGTCTGAATCGTCAAAGCTTGGTCAAAACATTGGCAAGGTTTGGATTTGCATTGAATTAATTATTTTTAGCCTTTCTTCTATTCTAAGTACACTTGAATATTTTCTATCCTTAATTATGCAGTTTCTGATATGGTGGATCAATTCTGATATACTAGATTATAACAACAGGGAAACTTCTTTTAGTAGAGCATCTGAAAAAAAAGCATCGGTATAATTTCTGTTTCAACGGATGTTTGTTTGTTTCGAGGTTTCACGACCTATCAATCCTTATGGGATCATTTAAGGTCATAACCAATGATTGGGTAAGGTTATTTTATTTTTATAACATTTTTATTTTATCAAGATTCATTGGGATTTGTTTTTAAGAGCAGGGTCCCCAAGTCCTACCCTTGTTATTTAACCCATAACTGGAGGGAAGGGACGGACTTATACCTTTTCCCATGGGTACCAGTACTTAAGTGAATGGACGGTATTCGACTGGAATTCGAACTCGGCTCACATACTTCTCTTTCCGAGCCGATATCCACTGCACCACAACGCACATCCGTCACTATACGCTTACAGCACCTAGTATTCCCAAGCGGTCACACATCTAAGTACTGACCAGGCTCAACGTTGCTTAACTTCGGTGATCGAGCGAGAACCGGTGTATCCAAAGTGATAGGCCTTAAGCCTTCAACGGATGTACCAACGTTGCTTATATTGGCTTAACAGTGTTCAAGCAAACATGTCGCTAACTCTTGTGATCTCCAGCCATTTTTTTAATTGGCCAGAGAAGATATTACAAATATTCAGTATATCCATGATGAGGTACCTATATCTTTTGAACTGACCACTGATTTTTACTTTTGCCTGAATCCAGTTCAGTGCAACAAGAACGTGACTAGAATTTGTTTTAAATTTAGCAGAAGTTACGTGCTTCACTTATTCGATTATGCAAGCAGAACGCTTGAAAAGTTTTCTACTCTTTAGTCATCTTTGTAGAGCCCTACTCGGATTATTTATCCCATATTTTTGGTTTTATATTTAATAAGCATAGAAGCACCACTTTTAGATTATTTGAATATGAAAACGAATCACTATCACAATTTATTAGTGACAAGTTTCTTCATTATATTTTACATGGCAGTTCTATAAGATAATATTGTAGCAAATATGTTTGCTCGGGAAACTATTTAGAAAAGAAGCAAGACGAGGAACGTTTCTCTCAGGTTGCTTGAAATTTGGAATTTTCATTAGTATAGGTGTCTTTACATTCGAAATAGCAGACACACCTTGGTTGTTACTTTACCAGTGTTTTAGATATTGTAATATCATATAGAATGTTTTTCATCATCTTATGTAATATACCCTTCGACATATGAGTCTAAAATATAATTGGGCCAATCATATTACTCTAGGATGTTATTTTTTAAAATTTAGTCACATAAGTTTCTTCTTTTTCTCTGTCTCATGTCCCTTCAGGACGCAGGTGCTCATAGCCTTCTACGTCTCCCTATCACAAGTAGCTCTTAGCACAATTTCTCTTGTTAATTCACTCGAACCCCGCCCTGCCATCTACCTGCTCAAGACCTTCAAATATGTTATCCACTGCTTTTTCCTGTCTCTTTTTCCCTCTATCTAACCTGTGAGTAGCAGATTCTCCAAGCGTTCCTTACTCATCACATATCCCCAAAAATCTCTATATCCATTTCGTTTCCATTTTTTCTAAAAACTTCAAATATGTTATCCACTGCTTTTCTCTGTCCCTTTTTTCCTCTGTCTAACCTGTGTATAGCAGATTCTCCAAGCATTCCTTACTCATCTCATATCCCCATAAAATCTCTATATCCTTTTCGTTTCCATCTTTTCTAAAACCTCATCATCGCTCACATGCTCGATCAATATTGCCATCATCATTCTGTAGAACCACATTTTTGTTGCTTCAATTTTTTCCTTCATCTTTGAAGATATTACCCAGCATTCACTACCATACTGAAGAACAGTCATCACATTGCAATCCAGTAGTCTCTTCTTTGCTTCGAGCGAAATTTTCCTGTCGGATAATACTCTGATCAGCTACTGGAATGCGTCCATGGCTATACCAATTCTCCTTCGGATTTCAGTGTTGCCTTTTCCGTTTGCCGTTAGAACACTTTTCAAGTACTTAAGTTTGTGTACTTGCTTGATTTTAGTATTCCTATCTTGTAAATGCGCATTTTGGCTTCCTATCTTTCCTGATGACCATACATTCGATTTTATTGTAGTTTATTTCTAATTTGTTCATCTACATTTATTTTTGCGTGTAATAATTAGTGTAGATCGAACTCGTTGCATTTTCTTTATACATCATTCAGCCAAGAAATGATGCTCAAAGTGTAACAAAAATATAAGATCAAGAAATAAGAAGTAAACATATTAAAGGAATGAAAGATAGATAACGAAGCGGCTCTAGAATGTGGATTACTCCACTTGGCTTTGCTAAAACCTCGTTAGAGGGCGCTCTAGAATTCTTTAAAAAGGCAATGATATTCTCTCTCTCTCTTTCATCTCGATTTCAGATGTAATCGAGCGTAAATAAAGAATGCTACCGAAAGTGTGAGTTCGCTTTTGAACACACACACACACACACACATTCACTGTCTGTCTCTCTCTTTCTCTCACATTACCATTATCACCACAACTCCACCAATAACAACAACAAGAATAAAACATCAAACATCACTTTCTTTTATCTAGTTTTAACGTCTTGCATTACAGTTGCATTACATGCAAATAATTTCGTTAAAACGTGCATTAATTGTATTATTTTAATTGTATTAGTTTTAATTCATTGCATTGTTTTTTGTTTTATTTTTACCTGGACACACATCAGTCGGCCAAAAGAATTTTCGGAAAAATATTCCGGAAACCCATAAATATTTACTATACAACGTACATAAACTCTTATCAAAAGGATCATTCTCACTACAAAGTATTAAGTATTTATAACCGGACAGCAGAAATACCCGCATTAACACAGATGTCTATTCAAAATTAAAGAACACCGAAAGAAGTTTTTAGAGTTAAACGTCACTTACCAAATAAATACGTAGCAAATAGGTGTTATTTAACCGGTGGGGATAAAGGAAGATGGTGAACGATCGAAATTTGGCATCTATTCTCTTTTCCGTGTTTGTGCATTCGTGAATTTCATGGTTTCTGCAATGACATACGCTTCGTTCAAGCGATTTTAACACTGCTGTATCACCCCACTTATTTTAATAAAAAATTTAAGGTTTTTGAAGATCTACACTACATTCACGCTAATCGCAGTGACGGGAAAATTATATATCCTTTATGCTGATCTTAAATATCGCTGACACAGGTTCTTATATAGTTTAGACTAGCTAAAAAAAAATCTTCGATTAATCCATGTTTTCTATTTTTTTTTACATATATTTTCTTTCAGAATGACTTTATTTTTTTTATTTGTCTCAAGTTTTTAAAAGAACAGGTTTACATTGAATTTAAAATGTAATTTCTTTTTGTTTCTTCTCTCTTCTTTAATGTAAATATATTTTAGCGCTCTTGTCTCTCCTTCCACTTCCGTTACCAAAAAAAAAAAAAAAATCACGTGCTACCATCCCTAGTGCCGTGTCGGTAAATTAAAAATTTTCTGGAGTTAGCCAAAGCAAATCAAAAGATCTGTCTTTGCAAAATGTCGAAAATGCAAAGAAATTTCACCCTTTTGACAACTGGTAACCAATGCTGATCTTAAATTTTGCAGACGCTCATGTTCTTTTGTATTACTCGGGGGAATGGCCATTATATCCTTCTGCAAGTCGTGTCAATTTAACTTATACTAAGTACATACTTGATATCTACTGTTCCATCCCACCGTTTTTTTTTTGTGGGGGAGGATGTTAGCATTCCGGTAGAATAAAGTGAAACCTACAAAAGTCGAAAGAACTCTTCAGGAGTCAACGGCCAGCTAACTAGAGGTGGTGTCTCAATAAATCACCGTGGAGAAAGCAACGAGATACCACCCCACTATCTACCCCCCGCTTAATCATGGCTTTCCACAATAAATATATGAAACACAACAGCGTGAATGGGGTTAATTCCAAAGGAAGCAGCTCCTCGTCCGGTAAAGATTGATATGAGCCACAGGTGTCACCTGACCGTCATCCTGTGACTGTTAGCACCAACTGCGAAAAGGGGTCATTTTATCCTAAATCTAGTCCCTCTCCCGGGAAGGAACGACATGAGCAGCAGGTGTCTCTGGACCGTTAGCCTGAGACTGTGCGCAACCAAGAGAGACTTACTTTAGGGACATGGAAAGTTAGGACACTCAACAACTATGGACAACTGAAAACTGTCAAGCAAATGGAGAACAGACTGAAGATCAATATCCTGGGCATATGCGAAACCAGAGGACCAGACAATGGAGACTTCATCAGCTACGACCACAGGATAATCTACGCAAAAGTCAAAAGCAACGAAAAAGGAGTCGGCTTAATTCTGGACAAAGAAGTAAGAAAAAGCGTTCTTGGTTACTGTCAGCTTTCAGAGGGAGTCCTCTTGTTCAAACTGAGAAGAAGATCCTTCAGCATATTTATCATATCAGCTTACGCACAACAATGCAAAGCACTGAGAAGAGATAGAAACATTCTACTCTATAGTGGACGGTGCCAAGGCTCAGTACAAAAAATCAAGAAATCATAATAATAATGAGTGACTCGAATGCCAAAGTAGGCAAAGAGAAGGAATGATACACGACCGGCAACTTTGGATTAGGAGTCCGGAACGAACTAGGAGAAAAATGGGTCCAATGGTGAACAGCAAATGACCAGGGAATAACTTACACTTGGTTTCAAGAACACCCACGAAGTCTATGGACATGGAGGAGCCCAGGAGATGAGCCGAAGAACCAAATAGACTACAAAACCATAAACAGGAGGTTTAGAAAAGTGCCGACTGCGGGGGCGATCACGTCCCTGTCATCAGCAAACAAAGGGTAAAACTTCGGAGAATCAAGAAACCTAGCACGGCACCGAGACTGATATACAACACGCTCGTGAATGACCTCAGATTGCAAAAAGAAAAAATTAACAGCGTGAAAAACAGATATGAAGAAAAAATTGAACAAGGATATTAAAAATGATACTCACTAAAGGAAGCGATGGTGACATCAGCAAACAACGTTGCCACAAAGGAAATCAGACGAAGAAGAAAAAACGATGGATGAGTGAAGAGATCCTTGACATGATGCAAAGGAGACGGAAAATGATTCCAAGACATAGAAGAGAATACAGGAAACTACACAAGGGAATAAGGAACAAATGCTGACAAGCAAAAGAGGAATGGCTCAACAAATGCGCAGAGGGAGATAGTTTGAGCAGGACTATTAAAGTAGACATGCATAAAGAGATAAGAGAACTGACAGGACAAAAAACTGCTCCTCAACAGGATGTATAGAAGCCAAGAATAGAACGATAATACTGTAGAAAAAGGAAGTACTCAGGCGATGGGGAGAATATATAGCAAATCTTTTCCACGACAAGAGAGAGCAACTGATAATACTCAAAGATGAGAACGGACCGGAAAGTTTAAAGTACGAAGTGGAAGCTGCAATGGCCAAACTGAATAGAAACAAAGTAGCTGGTCCGGATGGCATTGTAATAGAGCTGCTGTTAGCCCTGGAAGAATTCGGCATAGAAAAAATTTCGGAAATAATAAATGAAATTTATAATAGTGGTTTTATGCCAGACTACCTATGCAAATCCATTTTCATAGCATTGCCTAAGAATCCAGTTACAAACAAGTGTGAACTATACCGAACTATCAGCTTAATGAGTCATATTACAAAATTCATAGTCTGAATACTGATGAATCGAGCAAGAAGTAGAATAATACCAGAGATAGGACAAGCACAGTGCGGGTTCGTCAAAGACACTGGGACAAGAAACGCCATATTTATGATTAGGATGCTCTCTGAAAGGGCAATACAAATGAAGAAGAACTTATACTTGTACTTTATTGACTCCACAAAATACGCCACAAAGAATTCATGGAGATGCTCAGCAGGCTCGACATATTTGGGAAAGACATTAGGGTAATTAAAAACCTCTACTGGCAGCAAACTGCCTATATACCGACAGGTAACGAATTCAGCAGTTATACAAAGATAGAAAGAGTCGTAAGATAAGGATGTGTATTTTCACCGGATCTTTTTAACTTGTACAGTAAGAATATTTTGAGGATCCGAGATGTTATGCCAGGACTTTTCATCTGAGGTCACAATCTAACAAGACACGCAGACGACATAATGTTGATTGCAGCCACGGAAATCTGCAGAACCTCCTACAGAAGACAGCTGAAGAGAGCGACATGAAGGGATTACAAATAAACTGCAAGAAAACCGAATGCATCAGCAAAAAAGATCAGCCCAAAATGCCAAATACACGGGGGAAGTGCTAAAATCAAGCAGGTACAAAAATTTAGATATCTGGGAAATGAAGACGGAAAGTGCGACAAAGAGATCCAAAGGAGTATCGGCATGGCGAAAGACGCGTTCCAGAAACTGAGTAAAATATTAAGACACAGAAAACATTCACTTGAAACAAAGAAGATAGTACTAGATTGCTATGTGATGTCAGTGAATAAATGACAGTGAATGTTGGACAATATCAACAAAGATGAAGGGAAAACTTGATCCAGCTGAAATGTGGTTCTACAGAAGGATGCTGCGGATATCGTGGACTGAGCATGTGAACAATGACGAGGTTTTGGAAATGAGGGTAATAAAAAATAAATTAATATTGAGCATCAGAAAGAGACAAATGAAGTTCCTGGGACATGCAATGAGGACGGAGGGCTTGCAGAACCGGATACTAACAGGACAGATAGAGGGAAAACAGAGAGAGGAAAGCAGCGGATAACATATTTATAGGGTCTGAGCAGGTGGATGACAGAACGTGGGCTGAGAGACGTTACAGGAGAAAGCGTGGTAAGAGCCACCAGGGACAGGGAGACATGGAAGGCCATGTTCGCCTACGTCCTGAAGGGACAAGTTACATAAAAGAACGAGGATGTACACGGCTCCCATCTTAAAATGACCATGAGTCATATCCTGCTCTCTAGAGACAATAGTTACAGATATATCTAGACTTCACTGATTTTTGATGATGGTGTTCTAGTGACTCGGACTTGCAACACTGTGATAAAATCTTTCTCAAAGCACTAGAGCAGAGAGGATGATGGGTGTCAACGCCAGTGTGATAGGGGGCTGCTGAATTGAGCAGAATTGTCCTTGTTATATGAATCAAGCACATAGACAACTTCACATTACACGGATCATATGTCATACATTTGGCACCAGAGTGAGTGAAGTGGTAAATAGCGGTTAACTATTTGCATTTTATAAGATCTAGACAATGTCTAGACATACTAGACGTAGTAAAATACGCCAACTGCACATAGGTATTTATCAAATTTAGTTTAAGCTAGCATTCGAATAAAGAATGAAATACTTGAAGATGAGGGGTGTGACACACCAAATAGTCTAGTTGAAAGTCTATAGAAACTTGTAGTAATCTGCTTATATTTCTGAGATGAGACATTGTGTCTTTTTATGGGTGTTCGTACAGCAGTTTTAATCTTTATTGCAGTAGCCTCATGGTCCAGTGCATAAAAATCTTTTGGTTGGTTGGTTAATATGCTGGGTTGTCGGGTTGGTTGGTTCGTTCGTTGGTTGGTTGGGTGGGTTGGGTTGGGTGGGTTGGTTGGTTGGGTGGGTGGGTGGGTTGTTGGTCTCAATGTGATTTGACTTAAAGAATTGTGTGTTCGAGACCTGTCAAAAACAGATGGAACAAAACTTGGAGAGTTATCAAAAAGATTTAACTAAAAACGAGCTTTCTCAGTTAAGTAACTTGAAATTAGAACAATCTACCCGCACTAAATTAAATATTGTTTTCTGTTCAAGATCTGATGAAAAACGACCTGAATGTGGCAATAAAGATCAGGACAGCAGTCAGAACAATGTAATTCGTGAAAACTTGTAGAAATTTATGGAATTTAGTTTAGTCTAATACAATGTCAAAATAGTTGAATATTTAAAGGTCGTCTAATTTTTTACAATGAGAAAATTACTCTTAGTAACAAATGTTGTATAGCATAAGCGTTTAGATATTTATTAAACTTATTAGTTCTGGATAAATCAAACATTCCGTAGTTCTTGAAAACTGATTATTCTCTCTCGTGCCGTTCTCGAGATTAGCATTTCTACCGCAGAGGTTACTCCTCATTACATATATAACAATTTACTAAGCATAGCTTAAACGCGGTAGATCTAAAATATGAAGCACGCAGTCCGGATTGAACTCATCAATCCATACTAATTGCGGGGAAAGCTTGCTAACCATTACAAGATATCGAAGTGTCGCTCATTACGTATGTATTGTCGCGTGTCTATCAGTTTTCGCCTGATATTAACTATCTTCGAGCAAACGGAATTCCGACGTAATAAAAAATTATTTTTAATCAGAATTTGTTGAAACAGATAAAATGGTTTAAACAAGATCAAAAGTGGTTCAACGAAATGAAAGCAAGATTGTAAAAATCTCTTCGAGTCGGACTTCCATTGAAATGACCAAAAAGTGATTAAATAAGTGTCGAATAATTTACAAACAAAATAACATGTTATTCGTTGCCATATCTGTTTATTCCATTATTTTTCCTGTTACAACTAATACAGGTTTTTCTTTTTCTTTTCTTACTACTTTTTATTCATTTTTGATATTTAATATTTTGTTTATCCTCATTGTTCTGTGATTCTTGTTTAGTTTTCATACTCATTTTCTACCTTCTTCTACTGGAGTCTAGTCTCCATTTTCCTTCATTGTTATTCAAAAGATCTATCTGCGGTTTTTTTTATCTTTTTAAAAAACTTGGCTTTTGATTCTTTATATTTGTTGTTTTATTTATCCTTTGTTCTTTCCATTATAAAAAAGACATATTAAATCACCCAAAATATACATTACTGAAATCTTTAAATTCAGATCTACACAGGGTAAACATGAAACAGCCAAATACGTTTTAATATTGAAAACAAATGTTGTTACAGAATGCGGAGGCTGGGTTAGAATGAAAACTACTAATCAGAAAAATCCTTAGAATTTTTTCTGAGAGTTATGGATTGCCTTTATTTATGTTCTGGATATAAAAGCTAAACGGAGCGAAGACAGGAAGAGCTTCCAAACGTATCGCACCTCCAGAAACAGTATTCTTCAATGAAGCGTGCCAGAACGTGGCGTAATACTTAGTCAATCAGTCGGCATGCGTTTTCTTGACCGTTTCACAACTACTTGCCCCTAGAAGTGATGGTATAGCGAATGTCCATCGTAAGACAAAGTAATTAAAAAAATGAAATTGTCTTTCGTTGATGAAGTTTATGATATAAAAGACTATAGAAGTGATGATAGTGAACGCAACATGATGACTGTCATCATATATAAAGGAGTATATGTGTATAATATACAAAACGATTTTTGCAAGTGAAAGAAGAAGCAGCAAATAAATTAATCATAATCAATCTTATGGCCATGTTTCTTTTTATAATTCACTATACGTTGTGGTGTAATGGATATCAGCTCGGAATGAGAAACTGGAAAGCAGCGTTCGAATTCCAGTCAAATTGGTTGCATTCACTTAAGCGCAAATAGCCCTGAGAAAAGTATTAGTATATTTTTTCCTGTCAGTTATAGATTACATAGTAGACTGATTGTGTTCTGTAGCATTGGTTGGCAACCAATCTACCGCAGAAAGCAATGGCAACCTACCGTGGGAAAATTTCCTATTTAGTCATGGATCAAAAGAGACATGATCGCATAAGCGTGTACAAATGTATGACACATAGCAGACTGACATTTTGGGTTGATGTTATCCGGTGTATCAGTTACCCAGAGAACAATTTGATTCCTGGAACTTAATAATTATCCGTTGAGCATAAAGATTCAAATATCCATCATTCATTAAGAAATTGATGATGCACTTTTTGAATTATTACATGTAAAATATATTGTAACGTGTGATAAGGACAATGGATCACTTTTTTTTTCATACGTAAAATAACGCTTTATATAATTCTAGACGCATTGGAATTACATTTGTCCGAAACGAAGTTATGAGAAATTGGCACTTTCTTAGAACGTTTGTTCTTTTATTTCAAGATTGTTAGGATTCCTTCTTTTCTATTGCAGGTTGGTTTAATATAACTCGACGATCTCCAGTTTTCATGTGTGCGTATATTCTTAATTTAGCCGGGTTCAGTTCCATTACTTATATTGCTTATATATATATATATATATATATATATATATATATATATATATGGGGAAAATTTTGCCTTTATATTTGCGCGTAAATGCGTATAACAAACACGACTGGAATTAGAACCCGATACTCCGATTTACAAAACCGAGTCGTTGTGAATTACAAACTCCGCACATTCGCGCTAAAAGCACCCAACTTTACCAAGCGTTCCACCATACAGAGTATCTTCGAGAACCGGTTTTACAATGTGATATGTCGTAAGTGGTAGTATTAGAATGTGATCAATACACATTTAAAGAAGAAAAAAGTTATCAGATGCAAAGCTTTTAAATATTAAAATTTTGAAAATTAGAAAGATATATACAGTTAATCTAAAAACAATACTGAAATGCTTCAAACATGGGAGCTGAATTAGTTCATCTTTCTAATATATATATATATATATATATATATATATATATATATATATTGACAAACATTAATCCAAAAGGAAAAGCAGGAAGGTAAATCCCAAAGACCCGATCCTAATTAATATTATTTTTTAATATTAAAAATTGATCCAGGAGAAGGGCTCAATGTAATTAATATTTCAATTAAAGAGCCAATTATAAATAAAATAAATTTCGAAGTTCAAAAGTGTTGTATGATTATTTCTACATGAAATCTTTAAGAGAGATTTCACATATCATTGGTAACTTTCAAAACTCAAAATAAAATAAGATATTACCGGCGGAAGTTCAAAAATACGAGATGGGTGGGATTAATAACAATCAATGTCTATTTATAGATTTTGGACAACATTACTTTTAGATTGAGTTGTAAGTGAAAAATTTAAAAATTTGGCTTTGTCTATCTCTAAAAAAGAGGAAGGAGAAGTAAAGGAAGAAATGGGAAGTGGTGTTTGACAGGAAAGTGGGCTAAACAAAATGGAAAGGAAAAAAAGAAAAAGAAAAAGAAAGAAAAATATAAAGAAAAGAAAAAATTCATTTCGTAGAGACGCTAGGGACGTGCTAACAAAACTATATTTTTTAACTGGGATGAAGTATGAGAAAAAAAATTTACAAAAAAATTTATTTGGGGGGAAAAGCTAACATGTAATTTATTTAAATTTAATTATATTAATCTAATTAATTATAAACCTACACTTAAAATAAAAATAAAATAAAATTTATTAAATTTATTAAACAATTTAGAAAAAAAAAATTTTTAAACTTTTAGGTGCGGGAAAAATGTATATACATACTTGCAGGTAAAAATCCTTAACCCCCAATTTTTTCCTGCAAGAGAGGGTATAATGATGTTAACATAAAAACATTCACCATCAAAGACGATTTTATATGGTGTTGACATAAAACTATTGCTTAGCATCGATAACTGTTATCAAAAATAGCAAACGCAGTTCGTAAATTTGTAATGCAGTTCTATGACGTCACACTATGTGAGCGCTCGAAATGTCCTTTCTAAACTATTTAACTACTGCCTTTCTGCTTCCTGCTTTCCTGCATGCTGGAAGTTCTCTTCAATCGTTCCTGTATTTAAGAATTGTGGTGAAACCTCGGACCCATCCAACTATCGCCCTATCAGTCTTCTACCGATATTCGGGAAAGAACCCAGAGATGAATAGCAGCAGTGCCTGACCAGATATGACTAAAATATTCAATGAATAGAGGTGTTTGATTTGTGTATGTATTAGATGATTCAGTCGAGAAACAATTCTTGGACCTACACATTGAGCCAAACTTCCTAGTAGTAAATTTGGATCTGGAGCTATACCCATTCAAGACAATCTTCATTATGCGGTTTGATGAGAACGACTGGATTAAATCACGCAAGCGTTCAATGATACAACAGCCCCGTAGCTTGCACAAAGCCTGCATGCCAGACCCTATCAAATGCTTTAGAAATATGCAGAGTTATAGCTCCAGCTTCGCCATTTTATTATCGATGGCCTGGTATATGTACTCGGAAATGGTAATTAATACATCAGCAGTAGACCTGGCAAAGCGGAAACCATACTGTCTGTCGAAAAATAGTTTATGGTTATGGTTTATGAGGTGTTGTATTATTTCAGCATTGATTGAATACTTTCCCAAAATTCTATAGGAAGCTGCTAGGGCGATACTTAGAGTGGTCCGAACTTTCTCCACATTTCTTGAATACAGATACCATGGGTTTCTATTATGTTCAGAAGTATTGCTTCGATATAGCCAAAAAATTTGATACCTGTGAGCACTTGGAGCCGTGCAGGCAGAAGAGAATAGGGGTGATAAATGATTTTTAGGACAGAAAATTCTGACTGAAAGTGTTGATGTTAACTTTCCTCAGAGGCGCAGTCTTCAACGAGAAGATTAAACACTTTTCCCCAAAGAACCTGACATAGAAAATCCCAGTCTTCTCTTTGGTAGCAGTAAGATATTTTGTTGGAAGAAGGTTCCACGGAAAGTGGGAGTGGAAAGGGGTATTAATGTAAAAACAGCATGAGGTGTTTCTAAGGGGTGCAAATCTGCAAGTCTTAACAGCCGTCAGTTTCAGAAATGAAGCAGAGGTATAGTTGCAAGGCATGTCTTGTAGTGATAATGGGAAAGCGTGTGGAGAAATCCACCACTTGCGTAAGAGATTAAGTAATCATGTGGTTTTACACTGATAAAGTTCAACAATTTCTTGATAGTAAAAAATGAAGTTTCTTGAAAAATAATAGAGAATAGTTACGCACATAGCTAACTGTTATTATTTTGTTTTGTTCTGTAGCCAGACGTGAGAAATACTATAATAGATAGATAGATAGATAGATAGATAGATAGATAGATAGATATGAAAAGACCTAGATAGATAGATAGATAGATAGATAGATAGATAGATAGATAGATAGATCTTGTATATATATCCATTGAAAGGTATTCATAATCAGAAGCTCTAAATTAAAACTGTTGTGGGAGCATTGACGCCAAGTAATTCATAACAGCAATCATACTGCTCAAACATACCAATCTAGGACTAAAATTAAGTGTAATTTAGACCGGTCGCGTTTACCTGATAGCTGACATGAGAGTAAGGACGCGTCTTTCAATTAGAAATTTAATCGCCGGAAATATACAAATTACAATATGTGATGTTTAAAGGGTATTGACTTCGTGTTTATTGTTATTGTATTCATTAGAATCTTTGAATAACAAATATTGTTCTCTCAAGAACTTTTATAGATTTCTGAATTGCGAAAACAAAAATTACCTCAACGTGAAAGCCAAACATTTCAGCCACGCCATTAATAAAATTCACGTTATGGTAACCATAATTATTCGGAATATCGATTTCATTCTATGTGTAGTTTTCCACGATCCTTTCTATTGGTTTCTCCAGATGAAAACTCTTTATAGGAACAAAATTTGTGTGATGCAAACAAACTTTGAGGCAGAAGTAAGTGACGTAGGGGATAAAAACAAAGAATTACTGTGTGTATTTTAACGAAACAATCTAAGGAATTTCTTTGCAAATTTACACATTTAATGTTGTCAGTATATTGTTTCAGGACAAGTAATCAAATATTAAAGCTTGTAAATTCGACGAACAGACGTGAAAAGACAATGTCCATATTATACAATCTGACAAGAAGTTAATTTCCAAAATGCCTATAATAATTTTAGAGCGTTCTTATTTTACATAAATGTTATACGGTTATATTCAAAACAAGTAAAAAGACATTTTAAGTTACTTAGTTTATCAGTTGAACACAGGTTATTGAAATTTTTCATTTCTCATTAGAGGATGTTAATAAATCAGCGTGTAATTTGACACGGCATTATTCAGACGCGTGGAACTCTGCCATTCTCTCTCTGTTGTTCTTTCTCTTCTCCCATCTTTCTTACTTCATTCAAATTTTTCTGCCTATATATATATATATATATATATATATATATATATATATATATATATCAGAAAGGGATTTGACATCAACTTGCTACATTTATTTAGTTCTTAAGTCTCTTTCTTTATTGATCAAATAAATATTCGCGTAGCCTCGCTAAACTTGGCCTTTTTTACTTCAGCTCGGAGACAATAACTTTTTTCTATTGATCAAAAATAGATTTAAAACTGGCTCGTAAATTTGCAAACATTGAAGAGATGTGAGTTATTTATATCTTGCATTAACCACAAAGTAAGGATAATTTCTTAATAATAGATGTGTATTTGGACTCTGCTGTACATTTTCAAACAAAAACATTCCACCAGACATGTTAAATTTGATAAATAATAAATAAAAAACAAAAGATAGAATGAGGCTGAAAGTTCTGGATATGATATCATAATGAACGTATTTAATTATCCTTCCGCGATGAAAAAATTACATGGGATTAAAATAATATTAAGTGTACAAAATATTATTTCTTTTTTGAAAAATACCGAAGATGGTTGGTATGAAAACATATCCCGATTGTTTAAAATTGTTGAATCAAAAATCTGATATCAGACTGACTGAAGAAATGTTACTTTTGCTGTAATTAAAAAATTGCTCTCAAGTAATATATTTTTCCTTTATAGCAGCGGAAATGCTTCCTTGCATAATGGTTTTAAATATTGTCTTTTTGTTGGTGTGAAAGTTTAAATATCTTTCAAGAACTCTTGCATCCATTTTTATAATATCATCATGCAGCAAGTTTATTTTCAAGGTATTTGTATATATATAATATAGATTATTGGTGTTGTCGATTCTAGATGAGGAACCGCACAAAATAATAAGCAACAAAAACAGATATGGAAATACAAATAGGTTATATTGAACATAATATACAAACTGGAACAAGGGTTAGTCAATTCAGGAATACTATTAGTAGAAATAGTGAAATAGTGTGTCCGGGTTAATTGTTCTATCTGAGTGGAGCTAGTCTGGTCTCTGAGCAACTTCTGTATCTGTCGGAACTCTTCGATAAACTGTAACGGATCTCTACGATGACTCCCCACTGTAAACTTCAATTACAACTGTGATTCCAGATCGCTGTTCTCTCTATGGCAGGATTAGATGTACACTCAGTCGAGTATATTACCATATACAAAAAGGAGAGACCCCACAACAATTGGCAAAATCTCAAATGAAATCTAATAATTATGAGCTGCTGAAAATTCAACAGAAAATAGATCAAGCGAGAGAGCTCGATGTAAATAAAATCAGAATATGTATTTACAGAGCCAATATGCATATTTTACATATAGAACATTCAGAAATAGGAATGAATGATCATTTATGCTGGCAGACCCGTTTTATCGGTGATCCTTTGATAAATTAGAAACTCGAAAATTCGTTTGAATGTGTATGTTGGTTAGGAAAGGAAAAGTCGTAGCTAAATGAAAAACAAAAGAAGAGGGGGAGGAAATAAAAAGAAGTAGAAAAGGAAGGAAATGGAAATGGGAAAAAGAAATCTACGAAGTTTAAATCTCACCAACTAACAACAGAACAAATTACCAAACATATATCGGTATCTTCGCTGGGGAAGTTAAGCAGCGGTACTATAATCATAAGAAATATGTTTCCAACATCAATCAAACATTTCAACCATCACTTTCCCAAAGATTTTGAAAAATGGAGGAAGAACTAAACCCAATAATTAGTTGAAAACTGATAATCTCAGCCTAAAAAAACTTACTTACCTATAAAAACTATTGAACAACTATTTACCCTTAAAATTCCTGCCCCTTTATATCATATATATATATATATATATATATATATATATATATATATATATGCTTTTTTTATTTTAAACTTTTGCTTTTAGTTGTAAATTTTTATACTTTTAAATTTTTTTATATTTTCTATATTTTAATAGTTTTTCATTGGTACGAATCTTATTTCCATTTGTACTTTTCTAATTCTTAAATTACTTATATACTTACCCTGTATTTTGTTATAATTGTATGTGATGTGTGTATGCATGTATATGTATTTGCATATATATATATATATATATATATATATATATATATATATATATATATAACTGCTTGGAGTTACAAAACTTGTAATTTGCTTTAAAAGTCACAAACGAAAACATCTCTCAAGGGATCCCTTGCCTTTGGTAGTGATTAAAGAAAAGCGAAAAATATTAACGTGAGCAAGAAGTGGGTAACAGTGGCGTATAAACAATTAACGAGGGGTATAAAATTCAGAGAAAATGACTAAATATATACAATTGGATAAAATATGTACAAAAATAAATAGTTGAGACGGAGGGGAGGGTTAAAAAATATCTCCGAAGAAGTTCAACTACTTAACGATCTTTTTCTGTCGACAGAGAGAGGGTTTACGCCAAAGAATCGAGACCAACTCTAAAATCCTTAAATGGTTAATAGAGTCGGCCTTGTGTAGCACCCTGAAGCAATCACCGTTATAGGACTTGGTACAAGGTACAAGCTGGATTATCCAACAGGTGCTGGCTATTGACCGAGGCGGGGCGAAGGAAAATTATTTTACCCAGTCTAATCTGTGAAAGGATGTGTTGGTTGATACGGATTTGCAAATGTAAGTTGGTTTGCCCCACATAGCCAGAAGCGCACTGGCAATTAAATTCATAAACTATATTACTCAATCTGATGCAGGGCAAACTATCCTTCACGGCCGAGAAAAATGTAGACCTGACGACAAACATCAAACTCAACACAACAAACGGAAACAATTAGACACAGATTTAGTAATTCGTCTACCCAACCTCTGACTGAGCCATCCGATCCAAGAGATTTTTAAATAGACCGAACACTTTAAATGACCCTGATAAATTTGTTTGAAATGGTCCTGTAGAAACCAACGATAATACTTGCAAAAACGAAGTCAGGATTTAGAAGTGCCTTTTATTATTATTATAATCTTCGTGGCTGTAGCGTTAAATATTTTTGGATGAAAAACTATAATGGAATTACATGACAATATTTCTTAATAAAAGAGTCTGATTGGCTGAAAAAAACAAATTTCACTGCTCTGAAAAATCTTGGACTTTTCTTGCAGAATGATTACATAATTTTGTTGGTTTTATATAAATCAGTCTTTGGAATATTGACTTTAAAACGTCTGTCCCAGAACACCAGATAACACACTTTTATCAAGAAATTATCTTTAACCACTTTTTTCATTTCTTCTTTCAGAAATCATTTTTCAATATTTATAAGTGACAAAATTACTAGTGTTACCTGTGAAATTGTTGAACGAAAACATTTTAAGTTTATATAACGATCCTCCAAAAGAAGCAATGGAAAATGATACTCTCAGCAACAGTTTGTATGAATATTTACCTCTTCTTCCCAGTACGTCATAAAATCAAAGTTTTATATGGGAGGCCCGAAAGGAAGGACCAAAATTTGCCCAGTCCCCACAATCACCGGTCGTGCTGTCCTCGCTCGCGAACACTCATCCACCTCTTTGATGCAATGGTGTGGCGCGACATCGAGTCACTATTCCCCAGGACTGTGAACCTCACAGAATAATTTTTGTCATTTGCATATCTGTCCTCGGACAAATATATAACGGAGGCGCATTCTGCCCGAGGACAGACGCAACAGAGTGATAATGATATCTTTCAGAAAAAAGGCCAGACAAATCTGTATGCAACGGGTAATTAACCAAAACATTATTTGTCATATTTATTAGTACACTTTAATATTGATCAGAGGGTACCACTCTACTTCCAGGTCGAATTAACAAATTGAAATCTATCATTTCATTGTAAAAAAAAAACACTTACAATATTTTCTGGATACTGATTTTAAAAATCCAAACATTCATTTCGAAGTCGCATTTTCTTATTTTCGTTTTCAATGTATAATTAAGAAGCAATTTAAATCTTTTAATTTGTTCAGTCAAACGCTGGCGTCTCTTTTGAATCTCAACGACAAGACAGATGAAAAGCGTAACTTTTCATCTGATTCCATCTCTAATTTCTCCTGGCATAACATTTTTCTTTTAAAGCGATTCTCAATTTGAGTTTCCTGAGTATTTGCAATATTTTTCTTCTGAATTCATGAGGATGCTGATTATTTCTTTCTTATTTATTTCCAGTATATTGGCCAATATTTGCCAGTCCATATCTGCTTGATTTAACCCAACTTTAGGATCTTGCATCTTGTTCTAGACTCTCTCCACAAAGCATAAAACTGGATGCCAGTAGTTAATTTGGGCGATAAATGAAGGTTTTTGAAACGAGTTCATAAGTATTTCAGAATCATATATTGTTTCTTGGTTATACTCTCCATGTTGTAAATGTTCAAGGTAAGCTATTATTTCATTTAGATTTTGGTACACTTCAATCACAGCATCGTATCTTTTACTTCATCATTGTATTCCTAGCTACTATCTCTGCTAATGAAAATTCTAATATTACCAAATGTTATATCGGAAGAAATAAGAATTATATTAAGCGTCGATTTTACCTGCATAATTTATATATCAATAATAAAAGTATGTAGTAATTCTACTTCTCTCTCTAAATATTACTGACAATTGAAAGATGCAAATAAATCTCCTACAGTTAAATGGAAAAAAATTAACTAAATCTCGAACATGTGAATCATGAAATGAAACATGTTTCCTACGCTTACAAGAAAAAATCCATAAAATAAAATTCTCAAAAATTGAATTATTGAACTTTTATAGTGCCATCCTACGAGGAATGGACTCTTCCTTTTACTATATAATTACCTGCATGTTGGTAGTTACCTGCGGTTAAGAAAACAGTTAAATTGACAGTCTACTACGAATTTAAAGCCAGCTACGATAAGCAGCGTAATTGTACAGTTCGGACTTACATATTTCTATATACTGATTATTAACACTTAAATTGTAAATATGTTGTTGTTATAGTAATGCACTGCTTTGAACCTATCTTCTGTGTTCCGTGTCTTACTTCCGGCCAAACATGTCACTACAACTTTGCAGTGAAGTTTCGCCACAACAACTCCAAAACGAGTTGGCGACGAAGGTTTCCGTTAGGATATACTGCAACAAATTGGCGACGAAGATCCACAACATGAACCAACATAATGAAATCAAATATTACATTAAATATATCTGAATCTATCTCAAAATTTTCACTATTTGCTTGTTTGAAATTGAAAAAAATAGCTTATAGAAATGGCTTTTATTTTATTTACTGTGACTCTTTATTTGTAATTAAGAACAAAACCAGTTAATAATTTTTATTTGTTTCATTATTCTCATCTTTTATGTTGGTTTTGATGTTCTTTTCTTTTCTTTTGTTTATTTTATCATGTCCAACGTTTGTATTATAATTTGCTATTGTTTCTCTTTACTTCCTCTTCTATCTTGCATCTTCTCTCTTCTTAACACGCCATTCTTTAAAATCTTATTACCGACCACCTTATTTTAATTCGTCTCGTTGGCTGACGTCTTTATACTTATGATCTTATTATTTTTATTGAATTTTTACATCTCCTTATCTATATATTACAAAGTAACTTAACCACATTTTACTGCCTGATGATGGTGTTTTAATATCAAAACTTTATAGCTACTGTGTTGCAGTATGCTATTAATATTATAATAATTACCATATTTTACTTTTGTACTGAGCATTTTTTAAAAACATCTAACTCTAGAATATACAACCATTAGTAATTATATATATATATATATATATATATATATATATATATATATATATATATATGATGTTAATTCAGCATTCTGTAAAGATGCATGTCCTGTGTGTAATCATTAAACGATGACTGATGTTATATGAGGATACTAAAGGCCTTCCATATAAACTCATAAAATGTGTCCAAACCATTCTGTTGTACCAAGGTTAAGCAATCAATGGCATTAAATTTTGTTTCAAGTTTAATGGAGACATTAAATCCAGTCTAATGAGAAGAAAGAATATGCCATTAGAACAGGAATCATCTGCTAATATTACACGTTCCGTAAGCTTTCAGTACTGTAGTGTTAATATATGAGCACTCATAATCTATTAGAAGATAAAATTATTCATTAGAGAGCACGATGTTAGTAAATTGAATAGCTCTGAATTCCGAATTACGGCAACACATACTGAAACAGCGGTTGCCCTACGATCACCAAACCTAAGTAACGTCAAGCTTGGTCAGTATGTAGAAGGTTGAGTGCTTGGAATTAAGTGGTGCTGTAAACTTAGATATGCGGTTGATGTCATTGATCATTACTCTGAATCTTTAATTGAAGAACCGTGTTCCAATTTTTGTTGGGTTTGGAAATTAATCAAAATTTTGTTAAACCACTGGCCAAAACTAAACACACTTGCATACATACCATTTTGTATTCATCTAGTCGCTCACTGGCAGGATTTTTCTTATATGTATATATATATTCTGCATTTGTAAACGAGTTATTACGCGACTTAGCTTTTTACCATGTTGTGTCTTCAGGCAATTTGCAATAATTCATTTTACCGTTTAAAATTTTTTTTAAGAACCCTCACGTAACGGTGATTTTTTTTAACATTTACGTTACGGGGAATTTTTGAACGCGCAATTTTTAAAATTACAAGAAATTATAATATTTTCATCCATAATTTTATGAACCTAATAGGTATTTTTTAGAATGGTTACACATAGTCATAATCTCTGTTCTTTTTTTTATAGTTCATATTTGTTTGGGAATAACAATCGCTAACTTTTTTTCCTGGTATATTCTATATATTTTGCCTCCGTTGTAAGAATTGGTTGTTTTTTACTATACTCCCCGTTATGTCTGGGTCTTTTCCATATTTTAATTTCAATTTTCACACCTGGCAAGCTAATTTTGTACAATATTTTAAAGTTTCTTATTTTGAATGAGGACTTGTAATTGAACCACATGATCTTTAAGGTGTTTTTGGATGATCCCAAATATATTTTATTTTGGTCATTTAAGTCATGTAATTTTGTTTACTAAATGATTTCTTTTGTCTAACGAAGTCCTTGAAGTGTACATTTATTTTTGTCCATGCAGTTACATTCTTCTTTTTTACAATGCTATCAAAGTTTCTGTCGTATTTTTATAAAACTTTCTAAATTACTAGTACAGCTATAACTTTGTATTTTTACTAAATATTTTGTTAAGTTCTGAGCTTTTTGGAAAGTGTTATATATATATATATATATATATATATATATATATATATAAGCAAATTATAGCGAAATGATATTTTTACAACAAAGAACTTTAGGTTCAATTGGGTACCGTCTGTGAGAAAAAAAGCAACATCACACATTTCAATCTCCCAGGAATAATGAAACGGCAGGCTATATGACTTCGCATTAGTGCTGGAATGTCCAGTACATCTGAGTGCATGGCTGTCAATGTGAGGACAAGGCTGCGGATTCGAAAGAAGTTATATGTTTCTGCGAATGAACAGCAGATAGGAAAACTCACCCCAATCGTTCTGATGTAAAAAGAAATTCGAGATTTGTTGGTGAGGGCCTTCGACTCAAGAATCAAACACATATGCTATGATTGATAAACTGGCGTCTAAATTACGCAAAAAATAAAAATAAGCACACACACACACATCTTATTTAAACATATATTTATCAAAATTAAACAAAAATATAATGAAACACTAAAGAGTAAATTACCCAAATATGAATATAACCCTGGTATCTCATTTTAACCAATATATCTAACAAAATTACGCAAAATATCTTAAACTATTAAACAGTAAATGTTTTCAATCAAAGAGACATAAGCTCAAAACACGGCCTCTTGACGATTACATACAATAATCAATCGTGTTGGAGTGTGGGGAGTTATATAACCAGATGTAAAGGGTAATTTGGTTGACTGGGTATTCCTGCTTAGATGGCATCGTGCAGAATCCTGTTTCCAGACATTATTTGCTGTTTAGTTAACAAAATAAAAAAGAAACAACAACCACGTGCAAAATTTAATAACATAAAATGGTAAAAATGTACACATCTGACACACACTCCCTCTTTTAAATATAATTTGTAATATATATATTCACAAATTCTTAGATGTAGACATAAGTTCTTTCCTAACAGTTTATTCCGTCTCTTTGGTCTCTTATTTGACACTTTTCTACATGCTATATCATTGTTACTTATATATATATATATATATATATATATATATATATATATATTTGTCGATTCTGAAAATTGTCTGGCGTAGAGGAATATCTACTGAATTCGTATATTCATATATTATAAGTGCCTCCCTCAAAATATTTCGTATTTAGGGATCGAATCAGTCCCTTTAAGTATTATAATTTTCATTTTCATGATAGCAAAATTCACCATAACCATCAGAGAGATTCATCTTTCATTTTGCAATATTTATTTTATATTTTGCAAATAATATTAGTCCTCTGTATAATTATCCTACAAGTGAAAAATGGCAGCATTAGAAAAACACGTATTCGTAATTGTCATTGATTATTATATTACGAGAAAATGACGTTTGAAAAATAAGGCCATAACCAGATGCAGATATAGAAAAAATGTGAAAGTTGGCGCATCATATCAAAAATTATGTGATCGAGTAAAAGCGGAACAACAGGATATGAATGGAGAAAAGTACGACAGATTCAAACAGAAGATTTTAGAATGAGAAAATTGATTCGTTGTGAATTGGTTAGTTCATTGCTAAAGAAATCTATTATAAAAGTGGGCCATACACATTATCCAGCGGATTTAGCCACTTCGACATTACCCATTTCCGAAACCGAATAGTGCCTCGAAAGAATATGAGATTTATTAACATCTATGACATCCAGAATCACGTGATTACATTACTGAAATAAATTCTGGAAAAGCTGAGGCCGGGAACTATCAGTAGCGACCAGGTAAGCGGACATTTTTTTACTTGACCATTCATGGAAATAGCTTGTCACACTACATGGGTATATATATATATATATATATATATATATATATATATATATATATATATATATATATTGTAATAGGTATTACAATGGTTTGTAAATTCATAGTATCACTACACAACAATGTTAGCGTTTCGAAGCTGACCATGTGTTCTGGTCGCCTCTTCTTCGGGTGATCAAGTTGGTAGTGATACTATGAATTCATAAACCATTGTAACAACTATTAAAATATAAGGCTCTACGTTTGTATCAAGCACTCTTTATAAAATTAAATGCATGAACAACAGGTTAAAAACCTACGAGTTCTACAACTTTGTTACATTATATATATATATATATATATATATATATATATATATATATATATATATATAAAAGAAAAAATTGAAAAAGAACAAAAGGAAAACTTATCGTTTCTCTCCTGTAAGATAAATGCAATGTTTACTGAAACATTAGGTTCATAAGTTGCAGAAATTTACTTCTGGTTGTCTTCAAGGACACATGCGCAAGTGGATATAGTTTGTTAGTTCCAGGGATATGACTCGAAGAGTGGTGATTTCAATCCAAGGTTACAGCAGTGGTGAATAAATATCTTATTGAGTCATGGTATATATAGATAACTCATGATTACCAGAAGTGGCTTCGCACAGGCAATGAGAATGATATATTCCATTAATCATAATAAAGGCTTCAATTCCAAATTACTAGTACCTGAAGAAGGCTGGAGCGTACAACAGTCAAAAAGTCGTACAAATGGCAAAGAAGAAAGGACAATAGTCTAAATAATGTAAATAGTGTAGATATTACCTCATCACAAACGTATAGACAAGTACTGCAACGATATTATTCTTTAACAACCACTTATATACGAGAGCGAAAATGTTAATAATTTTACAATTTTTTAAAATTCAAGAACGTTTATAAAAATTATCAGGTTAGTCAAAATGTCTAGATAAGTGATATCATTCAATCTGTAATAAACGTAAATTACTCAGTTTCGTTTATGAACTGGGAAGTAATGTTAAGTCTGATAACATTCATCAGGAATATGATATAAACAGAAGATCATATCCATGGACATTTGTTATCGAAGATCCAAAGTGCCAATCTGCTGGAGTTATTGGTAAATAAAACTTCTTATTTCTTGCATCTTTGCTGATGATATTTGCATACACTTGAAAAAAAAAACAATTATATTTCCTTGATGTATTAAGAAACAGTGATTTTTTATTTTATTTTATTTTTTTTCGGTTCTTATCTTTTCTGCCTAATTTTTGTGTAAATTGTTCTTAATTATCAAATTTATGTTTGGTATATTAGGGTTTTTTTATATGTAGGAATTCTAAGACCGGCCATGTTTGTTTTTTTTATTTTATTGTTCTCTGTCCCTCCCTTGCTAACTGGACACATGGCTTTGAGGTGATCCCCACCATCACACTACTGTCTGTTACTGCTTACGTAAGGTAACTTAAACTTTCCAGAACTGAATAGAAGAAACAAAATGAAGATAATTTCTGAAATTTTCTTAACTTTTTTCTGTCAGCCAGCCTGCAACTTGGTGAGTTTAGCTAGTGCGATCTTATTTTTTGAATTATTTATTTATTTATATTTTTATTTTTATTTTTATTTTTTTCGGTTCTTATCTTTTCTGCCTAATTTTTGTGTCAATTGTTCTTAATTATCAAATTTTGGTTTGACTTATACTAAGTTAAAACTTAATTAACTTCAGTCACACATTTATTCTTTTTTTTTTAATTGGAGTAGATAGTACCTTCTATCGCCCGGTCTCACACTCCACCCCCTTCTTTTAGATAGGAGTAGAGGTGATCGCCTTGTTTCTTGTTTAGGAAGGGGTTCCCGGTTGATCTCTCTCTTTTTCGGTCTTTATGTCGGTTCGGCTGGAAGCTTTTTGCAGTTGGTGAGTATGGTGGCAATATCTCTTTATTCTGAGGGTACCGGGTTGGCAGTTTCCTGGTTGCTGCTTCCGACTGGTAGTTAGGAGTCCGAACTCTTGCGTAGCGTCTCGAGAGGCTGCTCTGATCAACAGTTGAATAATATCGGGGTTCCTGTAGTGCCATTTCGCGCATGGACGGGCGTCCCTGCATGAATTTCCGATGGCCACCCCCGAGGCCACATTATGCTGCAGGCGGCGCCATTCACCATCCTTCACTTGTTGCAATTAACGACCATCTGACCCTACTCTAGACCTCTCTCTATCCACAACTATAACCAGCATGAAATTAAACAAACAAAATAGCAAGCCTAAACCAGCTAGTCGTAAATCGCCCAAACCTATCTGCGTTACCTTCACAAATATACGAGGTATTCGCAGTAACTTTAATAGTGTAGAATCTTTCCTTCTAACTAACTCACCCGATATCTTAGCTATATGTGAGACTAACCTTGACCCTTCTATCCCCTCTTCAGAGCTGTTCGTTAATGGTTACCTTCCTCTCTTCAGGAAGGACTCCAATGTCCATATGCATGGGCTTGGTGTATATGTCAGCGAACAACTCCCCCTAGCCAGGGTCACATCTCTTGAATCACTTGATCATTCTTTCATGTGCTTCCGTCTCTCACTTCTAAGCTCGGTTAGCTATCTCTTCTTCCTCTACCGCTCCCCCTCCTCCTCTGACTGTACGGTACTTGACTGCATCTCTACTAACATCGACAGGGCCATTTCTTCTCACCCATCTGCCCATATATTTGTGTTTGGCGATTTTAACGCCCACCACACCAAGTGGCTTGAAAACTCAGCCACCGACCTTGCTGGGATCCGCACCATGCACTTTTCAATAGCCCAAGCTCTAACGCAAGTGGTGGACTTCCCCACGCGTTTCTCTAAAAACCCTAAGGGAAGGGACTCTTTACTCGACCTTTGATGAAAGATGGATTCATTGGTGTAAGTCAAATGACCAGGTGATGTTTATCACCTGGTTTCAAGAACAACCAAGACGTTTATGGACATGGAGGAGCCCATTGATTATGTAACTATAAACAACGGATTCAGAAATGCAGTGGCTCAATGCAAAAACTTTCCAAGTGCCGACGGTGGAAGTAACCACATTCTATTTATCTGCAAAATGAGGGTGAAACTTCAGAAGTCTAGGGCAGCATCCGAAGTGCAATACAACATGTTTCTACATGAACTCAACCAGCAGAAAATATACACTGACACTGTGAGAAACAAATAATAAATGAGAAATAGAAATTCGAAATAGGACACAATTAAAGAAGCGCTAATGACATCAGTAAATAACATTTTCACGGAGGAAATCAGACGCAGAAAAGAAACGAGAGGATGACTGAAGAGATTCTTGACATGATGCAAATCAGACAGCAAACTATGCCAAAACATGGAAAGCAATACAGGAAACTACACAATTAAATAAGAAGCAAATGCAGACAGGCTAAAAAGGAAGGGCTCAACAAAAAATGTGCTGAAGTAGAGAGATTGATCAAGATATATAAAAGATAAATTTATAAACATATAAGAGAACTGCAGTTGTAGTAATCGTCTAACCAATGAATCATTGTATACGGAAGAACATCCTATATCAGACAGTGCCAAAGCATGTACAGCTTGCAAAAGATAAATAATATGTGGCCATAAGTTATTTTTAAAATTTCGCACTTTCTCGCTTCTGCTTGTTTTTGTCGACTGTTCATTATGGTAGGGTAAATTCAGAAACGTCTGCGAGAAACAGATCGCAATGCTCTACTGCATTGCATTCTTACCGGAGCCTACAGCAAAAACATTTCAAAATAAGTTGGTGTCAACCAGAAAGTGCAGAGAATTAAGAAAAGAACAGGATGAGTCTAATGGTTATTATGAAGTTATAGCAACTCGGAATAAACATTCGTATCATTCTATAAGAATAACTTCCGAGTTTGTCGACGAGAGTTTCATACTCAAAACAGTGGCCTAGAATGTATTGAGAATGTAGTGCAGCCCTGTGTTAAGAATGTGGCTGCTGGATGATCCCAAGTCAGGTAACAGTTTTCTACACCATGCTACATCAGTGTTGAGTACATAGATATAGCTTCCAAATAGTTTCTGCTACTACATCAAACATTACATCTGGCCACCTAACTCCCCAGTTTGCAATCTCCTTGATTGTTTCTTTAGTTGCAGTTGAACAAGAAAACACCAGAAATTAACCGAAGGCAAACATTATGACAGCATTTACAAACTTAAACAAAAGACCGTTCAGAAGAGGTGCTGGAGATCATCTAGCGGATGGGGTTGAAAGCAATGGCGATTTTATTAAATAAATTTAGTTTTGGCATTTAAAAACGTTTTTGAGTAATCGTGGCAATTATATGGTAAAATGCGATGTCAGAGTTATTTGCATTTTTGAGTAATTTCGACGACAATTTATACATCGCAGAAGTTTCAAATTCACTGGGCATTGCGGAAGACTTAATACAAACGTATCTTTGTGAAGGTTTTTTATGGGGGTGGGGGAGATATCAGGGTAAGCAAACAGTGGGAGACAAACTGACCCAATATGAAGAAGATTAGTGACGACATAAATCTTAATCTCTCTGACCAGCCAAATAAGAGAACCAATAGAAGTGAATGCCTCCAGTGTGTCAGGGTAATATGTTAAAGCAGTCAGATCGGATGACATGGTAGCGTAGTCGGCTGGTCTTTTCAAATTAATATCTAAAATCTCTTCATGTTAAGGCTTCATTTTCCTTCAAACATGTATTGAGCACTTTCTAATAGAACTGTATACCGGTCTAATTTAAATGTCATTTAATCTAACCAGTAACTGTTTATAATGTAAACAAGCATGTATGTATCATAAAAATTACATTACAGTCAAACATAGAGACATTACAACACCAGAAAATTAATATCCTTGAAAATGGTATGTAAAGAGGCTGAAAGTGCTTGGAAAATCGAAAGTTATTGAAAATCTTTACATTCATTCTCTCCAGGTAAAAAAATAAACATGTAACAATACTAGAAAATTAAAAAGAATTACCTCGTCGGTCGTTTTTAACGAAATTTGTTTAAATGAATTATTGCTGCCAAAATATATATATATATATATATATGTGTGTGTGTGTGTGTGTGTGTGTGTGTGTGTGTGTGTGTGTGTGTAGTCATACACAGATCCGTTTCACTGTATCAGAGCTCATCAGTACGGTTAGACCCCGATTGCTTTTTACCCAGGATTGAAACCCGACCAAATTGCCGTCAGTCGGCGATTCTACCTCTGAGCACTGGACGCTCGGTAGAAGAAAGCAGACATTTTAGCGCGTATATTATCATTATACACGCCCAATAGCTGAGAGTGTTCTAATTCATTGCTGAATGAAAGATGCGTGTTTGCTAGAGTAGCTATTGTTTTTCAAAGTGTACCATTCTTCCAGAGTGTTCAGTCAGGGTGTGAGAGCGTAAATATATATATATGTCACACATATACCCCCCACACACACACACATATATATATATATATATATATATATATATATATAGCGTATACATTATATATATATATGCGTGTATGTACCATATATATATATATATATGCACAAACATGCATATATATTTAATATATATTTATATGCATGTTTAAATATTCTCAGATGTAGTGTATCTGCTGTATCGACAAAAACATCGATATTTCTCATTCCGATAATGGCGCAGAAATTCTGAGTAAGCACGAACACATTTACCAACAAAAAAATGAGCGGCTTCATCGATGACGACAATTTCTACGAAAACGTAAAGGAAAACAAAGTCACGAAAGTGATAGAAATTTTCATAAGTGTCATCACAAAATAACTAAAACATGAAGACATTTGGTTAAAATGCATTGAACATTGTCTAAATATTCCCAATATATATGAATTTCTAAAACACAAACCGAATATATAAATAGTAGGAGGCCTCTGTCGGTGAAGATTGACCATGAGTAGCATCCTAGTTGTCTGCTTGGCTGGAGCATAGGCGTCTGTGACTGTAGAAGCCGATGCGGGAGTGATAGTTTTGTTACTGAGCGTGAATTTATGCTTTGTTTCTGGTCTGTCAGAGCTGTCAATTTGCTTTCTGCGAACCCGCCTCGCCATGGCGATTTGTGTCACTGCTCAATTGATTTGAATTGTTCGCCCTGGTCCCTCTCCATTTGGAACGGGTGATTGCTCCGCTCTTTCATGACTTCGTGTTGATGCCCACAGCTTTCATATCATGTTTTATGATGTCATGATACCGCTTCCCGTACAGGAGGTCTTTTGGAATGCGACCGTCTGGCATGTGGTGAACATGGGCTAGCTAAAACATGAATACATCTGGTTAAAATGCATTGAACGTCATCTAAATACACCCAAAGTATATAATTTACCAAAACACACAGAACCAATGTATAAATAAAACCTATTATATCATGGAGAGGCAGTGCTTGATATATACTATCCGGTACATTAAACAAAATCCTCATTTCACTCTTTCAAACATACCGTCACACACTCATAAAAATTTATGTGAACTAAACAATTTAAAAAATACAGACATAGCAACATATCTTTTTTTAGACATAATAAATCTATATACGCACGTGCCTATACAGAATGTCTATAGAAAATAAAGAAAGAAAATTTCATGTCCACACAAATAAATCACTAAAATGTACCAGCTAATCATTCAGCAATGATTCCTCACTTTTGGCACAGTAGGAAATTTGGCTTACCGACGGGGTCGCCTCTCAGCGGCATTCTTGATTATCTATTTTTAGAATTTCTCGGAAGTGGTCATTTAAAAATACCAACAAACCGATTTACTTCAGGTACATAACTACTTCTTAGTATTATATCTACAAATCAATATTTTAACAGATCTTGTCAACGAACTTAACAGCATTGAATCTAAAATTGACCTCGACTTTGTACCTGAACTCACCCAAGTAGGGGGTAATCTAGAAGGCCAAGATGTAAAATAATTTCTAGAAGAAAGAAAAAATACGAAAATGACTTTTCAGTAAACAAACATGAGAGATCGCACAGGATTAATATAAGTATATGGCTATATTTGAATCAGATGGTTGGACAGAGGCATCAGCATGAAAGAAAATTGAATGAAACTCGAATCATGTTGAATGAAATTCATACAAGTAGTTAACATAATGTAATTAAATAAACAAACACTAGTTTGGTGTAACCCGTTCTCTGTTTAAAATATTTTTATTTAGTCCTCCCTCACGCCCATTTTATGAGTTAAATTCAGTTCATCAACTGATCCTTTCTCTTTAGATCTCAAATCTCGAGTCAACAAACCCATTCAGAATATTCTTGCATTGCAACAAATTTTCTAATCCCATAGAGAGCTATTCACCTATTCTCTAAGAGCAAGCCATTACACAAAATAGAATAATGCCTGAGAATAATGGAATAGAGAAAGAATGGATTCGTTTCGAATAATCAATTATAGAATTATTCCTGTCCACAATGAATTAACAAAAAAAGATTCTATAGTTCTTGTCAGGTTGGCTTTTTCTAGAATAGTGTACATAGCAATCAATGTATATGACTTTATATTTCTATTTGTGGGAATATATACAGATAACATTTTATTGATTATTAGGCATATATATATATATATATATATATATATATATATATAGAGAGAGAGAGAGAGATATTGGTCATATATATACACGGTATATATATATATATATATATATATATATATGTGTGTGTGTGTGTGTGTATATATATTTTTTTAAAAACACGTACATATATACAGTATATATGCATACATGGATATTACTTATATACACTTATACATTATATATATATATATATACATATATATATATATATATATAACACGCCAACAGATATATGTATAAATGCATGCATCTTCTATACAAGCATATCTCTCTCTCTCTCTCTCTCTCTCTATATATATATATATATATATATATATATATATATATATATACGCTCTAGCCCGTCGTTTGAGCACTCTGCAAAAATGTTGCACCTTAAAAAATAACTACTTACGTTACTTAGTCAACGTTCTCCAGCAATTTATTGAACACTCTTGGCTTCTGGCGTTTGTATACACTGTATATATAAAACACTAAAATATGCCTTCCTCTACCCTGCGCCGATAGCTTAGAGATAGAATATTCAACTGAAGTCAAATAGGTCAAGTTTCAATCCTGGCAATCGAATGTCTAACGGACTGATGAGCTGTGATACAGCAAAACAGAAATCTCTGCTTATATATATATATATATATATATATATATAAACCAACAAAATTATAAAATGCATTATGTATTTACATCCACATATATGCAATCGATTACATATTTATAAAACATGGATAAATGATCATAAAAATTGTTCATAAAGTGCATACGGATACGATTCATAGGAAGCATATACATGCATTGACAGCTTTTCAAATACAAACAGATTTTGATTTCTATATTAGTATATGTGATGTATACTTACACTAATACCCAGTGTTTGCCCATAACCACAATACAAACAACTGATATGTTATCAAATTTCATGATATTGTCCCCTTTCAGTATAAATGTGTTTTTTTATGACTACAAGAACATATGCCCAATAAAAAAGAGATCACTTTCTTTCATTTCCACCTATACTTCTCGTTCACCACTAAGTCCATCGCATCCTCATTCTTATAACCTACGTAACTAGATTATTGTTTAAATCTTTTCAGTATTAATAATTTGATCACATATGATTATTAAAAGTCGCTTTTACCTTTAATAAATCTGTTAGTGCTAAAACTGTTTTTCAAATTATGCATTCCAAAATGACAACTGTCACATTATTATTTTAATTACAATTATATTTTAACTCTCTTAAAACTTCTTTTTTGCTTACATGTGATGTTTTCTGTATTCTTAGCATTCTTCTGTAGATCGATATCTCCCTTTGATCATGTCTCATCTTCATTTGCGACGAAAATGTCAATTTTATATTCAATTCTGTATACAAAGAACGTTAAAAAAATTCTGTTTCACATGCTTTACTATGTTTCCTACGAAATTCACTTTTTTTTACTACTTAGTTTAGTTTTATGAAGATATATTTTCTTATTCTAATTTAATGTTTGGGTTTTGTAGCAATTTGCTGTATTATATGAAACTACCACAAGAGAAACCTATTCTATATTATCTGATCTCCTGTACTAAATATTCCAGAATTAATCCATACAATAAGGAATCTAAGAGAGAGTTCGTTCAGTTAGAAAACATTTCCTGTTAGGTAGATCAATAAAATTCATTAATAATAGCCTGTCTTCAGTGATACTTGTGATGAACACTGAAAGATTTTTTTATTGGTCATAATATTTTTCTGTTTTTTTATGAGGTTTCTACCTAAGAGCATCATCAGATCTTTATTAAAAATATAAGCAGGTTACACCACGGTAAAATATTGAACCACCAAATATCTGTATGACCAAAGACTAAGAAAATAACCTCTGTTATGAGTATCACACTACGCATTGTGGAAAACACATGCTTGTATAATTCAAAAATATTGTATTGTAAGCATGAATTAAAATATCTCCTAATTGGATGTATTCATCTATGTATGAATCTTGCTTTTTGCACGAGAATACTTAAAAATGACAACTACTTGATATCAAAACGATTACACTGTCAAACATGACACCAAACCACGATGAGAGACGATTATTAAATTAAGAATAGTAATTGCTCATGTAATGACCATTTCTCTGGGTTTTCGTTTATGTTTTCTAATATGCGTAACACATTAAAAAATAACATACCGTATCGTTCTGTCAACCAGAGTTATGGTGATTTTCTAAGCGCAACTTAGCTGTAGCACATGGCCGAATGTAAGGGACACCCAGTGAGGATCGAATACATTACTTAATTGTGATGATTCTAGCGATACAAGCTTGCTAAACATTACACCACCTTAATGTGCTCCTGTCGACGAGTGTTATGAGACTAAACCTTTCATATATTGTTTATGCATTTCTGGTTTGGTCATCGTGAGGGAGTGCTACTTTGAGTACATTCTTCGAACCATGCGTGAATGCGAGATATGTTTCACCCTCGGATGCTTCGATTACAAAACCTTCTGCCACCCAGTTGTATCTTATATGATTATGCAATGTCAGTTCTGGCTGACGTTTTAATAATTTTGTGATAGTATTCTTATAAAACTTACTTTTACTTAGTGACGTAAGAGGACATTATCTAAGTCAATATTCGGCTACTCGTAAATGCTTTGATACTCTGGTGTAACAGAAAACTACAAAGCATACATTAGTATCTCTTACATATTAAGTTGTTCTGATATATGGCATGTCTTCCTAAATATCACACACTACCGTAGTTTGCAGATGGTTCTATAATCAATAATGGAATTGTTATTTTTGTTGTTTATAATCGTACACTTGGCTTCATTCTTTGATGTTTTTATCACAACATTTCGGTCGTTATGACGTCCTGGCTATCTCCAGATTATATCGACCTGAATAACCAACAGAGAATTCATAACAGATCCCTTTATTTAATCTACTGGGGTAAACTATTCTCGTTTCACTGCCTACCGTAGGTTGCAGATGGTTCTCCAAGCGTAGATGGTTCTACAGTAGAGATATCATCTACTTCTTTTCTTTAGCAATTTTCTCTCATAGCTTGCCCTTTTCCACAGTTGCAATCTAATCACAAGGTAGTTAGGTTTAAGGATCTAAGTTGACTACAGTAAACTGACCTACGGAATAGTAAATCTTACAGCTGAATTGTGAATTTGGTGAGTTCAATCCCAGAGTCTTAGTTTTAACCTGCTCTTAGCAGAAACGGGTGATCAATAACTGAACAGTACTAAATAAAAAAGAACGAGAAAATATTCTTTGGCCTGAGCAGTCGAACGAAAATAGTCTAACAGGCTTTATTAAGATTCCCTGTATATTACGCAGGTCGACATATACCAGTGGAAAACCTGAGGATAAAGTGGCTAAAACATTTTGATAACAAAAAAAGATGAGGATAATAGTCTTAGAATAAATAGGGTAAATGACGATAGCTACACATCTAAAAAATTTAGAGACAATGAATGAAATTAGATGTTAAGTGTTAGTTGACTGGTTCTCTTGCCGGCTCTGTGACGAATAAAACGCCGGAAAGTTTGACTTTTATTAAAATTGCTTTTGGCTTATGAGACATTTTGCTTCCAGTGCAATTTTCCGGTTTGCAATTCATGGTTGTCATTTCTGACAGACTTGAGTGAATCACAAATTCTTTAGGGAACAAAACTGATGCTTCGGAAACAACAGTTTATATTCACTTACTGTGCTATAAGGTGGTTGATGTCTCCATTTCCTGTTGCTTAGATTCTCAGGTACATCACAGTAAATGTTTCTATCTGACAAAATACAGAAATTAGATTTAATAAGGAAACTATTAATGATAATGTATTACATGAGAGTTACAAAATCTTGTCTTGTTTATCAGTTGGAGTCAAATTCGAAAGGACTGGCATGGCATTTTATAATTGATTTCTTTGTGCTTGAGTTAAAAACATCGAGAAATAACTATCGCCTTATAAGAGAAATTGTAAACTTGATTTTCTACGATCTCCTTTCCAAATCTTATCCTTCGTAATTCGATATTAACTCAGTATATCTGTCAAAAGATCAGCTGAAATGAAATGGGGTTATAGAAAATTATCTGTTAAAGAATGTATTTCTCTGCATAGTGATTTATAAAGCGAGGCTTAGAACTGGCACAAGGCCGAAAGTAAAGAGCACATAGATATAAATCACTACTCAGTTGTAACTGATTTATCAAAAAAGGCTTGATAATTATTATGCCACTTCTAACTGCCCAGGGTTTTTTTTTTTGTATAAAGAGAACCCCTAATATTTGACGAAGTAATTTGCATTGGCAATAACTGAAAGAGACGCTAATGTTATGCTATGTAGCATAGGTCAATTGTTTTCGTTTTTGTTCAAGATATATCCGGAGTATTAACATGACTGGTTTCAACATGAGATGAAAAAAACTGAAAAGTGAATTTAAAATAGACGACACATTAAGAAACTGTAGTGAAACCGGTGAAGCGGCAACAGCTGTGTAGGGCATCAAGTTAACGTCATCTGCGATGGCCCTGCGCATTTCCACTTCTTCATCTCACGATTTATCACAGGGGCTGGACCTAATAGATTTGGTCTAAATCCGGATTGAATGGGTTGGCCATAATCGTTCTAGTAGGGATCTTATCTCTGAAAATTTATTTTCTGGAATATGTACGCTTCAGCCTGGTAGTTCCTTATTTATTGACATTGCATTTATTTATATGTTGGGATGCGGGGGTTTACAGAGTGGTACTAAAATTAAAATTTATAATAAAATAACGGGAAATAAATAAATGCAATGTCAATAAATAAGGATCTATCATGCGGAAGTGTACGTGTCCTTGAAAATAAGTTTTCATACATGCATACAAGCCTATTTCTCTGTATCACAACTCATCAGTGTGACTAGACATCCACTTGCTTTTGGCCAGGATCAAAACTCGACCGATTTGATGACAGTCGGAGTAGTTAATTCCTAAGCCATAGGCGTATGAAATTACAGATGGGAAATTTTAGCGTGTTATATATAAGCGGTGTATACACACGACAGTCATCGAAAGAACTCAATTCATTGCGATCGCACTCGTGACAATAATTTTACCAACAATTTAACAAAAACTCAAGACTTACAAATAATTAAATCTATCGTATTATCGTCATTGAATAGAAGAATGAATGCAATACTTAAGTAATTTTGGAAAAGTTAGGTTATTATAAAAACATACACGCTTGGGTGATCATGTTTTTCAATCCATGACTGACTAACCATAAAATTTTCATGTCGTAGGTTGCCATCTCTTTCTGCATTAGACCGGTTGACAACCAAGGCTATAGAACCCAATTTTCCTGCTTTTCAGCTTATAGCTGGATAGAGAAAGAAACGAATTTGAACTCGGCTCTCTGATTTTTCATTCCGAGCCGATATCCATTGCACCACAACGGTCTAAATTTACACAATTAAAGAAAAAACGCCACTGAA
This sequence comes from Ascarosepion bandense, assembly GCA_037127315.1. NCBI lineage: Eukaryota > Metazoa > Mollusca > Cephalopoda > Sepiida > Sepiidae > Ascarosepion > Ascarosepion bandense. The sequence goes on along the minus strand of JBBBDQ010001347.1, from coordinate 3,101,672 downwards.
ACTAAAACGCTGTTAACAAACTCAAAACATCAAACAATGATGATGTAGAATACTAGCAGTATAGCCCGGCGTTGCTCGGGTGTAATGAAAGCTTTAAAACTAATCCATGGTCCTGGAGCTCCGACTCTTTTGACGTTGACACGAAAGACATAAAAAAGCAATAGTTGTTTCCAGTTAAAGCGAAACCGTAGACTGAAAGAAAAATGAAAGGATGTAAGTCAAATTTTGATTTCCTTGTATCGATATCAAATAAGTTTTTTCGTCGTAAACTGAATTTTGAGAGCCTAATAAATCCTCTAAGTAAATGGTATCATGGCTGAGACTAGGAACTAAATTGTACCTACTTAGAGCCAAATCTGAAGCAAAATCTAAAATAAAAGGGCTGAAAAAATACACACCTACAGGCAGATAAACAAACACACACACAAACATCTTGCCTTTTATATATATATATATATATTATCGATGTTCTATTAAGAACTGCAACCTTGAATTTTCTGAATATCGTTTCTCATGTCTTTGTCTATGAGTGTATCAAACTTGATTAAAATCGGACCACGCCTTCTATAAACCGATTTTTTCGATTATCATTTTTCGGTATTTATCGGGGGTAGCTCGACACAAAACTTAACTAAGAATACTCGCAGACGCTTATAGTACAATTGTGTAAATTTTCAAGAAAATCTGTTCTGCTGTTTCGTGTGTGTGTGTCCGTTTATGTAACGGACACACAGACACAGACACACACAACAGACAAAGGTCCATTTATAAATAGGTTTAGATAACTAACCAGGAAAGCTATAACGAAATGTTAGAATACAATTAAAAAAACGGATATGCATTAAAAACTATTATTCAGACCCCAACCCCTATATATTAGTTGTGATTTTTTTCCATTTATATTGTTATTATATTTTTATCAACCATTTTGATTTCAATCAGGTCATTAATTTCTACAAATCCTTAAAACTCAAAAACTAAATCAAGGCGTCTAGCGTCACTTGGCGTAGAAAATGGCCATGTAGATGAAACCACTGATAAATTCTTTAATTCTCAATATAATAATCGTTCTGTTTTACCTCCATCCATCAAACGAAATATCCTCAGAAATTTATTTCATGCCTACTCAAAGAAAATCACTTTCTACGACTGAAATGGCAAATTTTTCACTCAGATTAGTGAAGTTAGTATTGGAAATGCTCTCGGTCCTTGCTTTTTTAATTATTACATGCCACACATACAAAACAATTTTTTTATAAATGTTACTCAACCGAGCATATATGTCAGCTATATAGATATTCTTTTTTATTTTCGTTGCAAAATAAAACGAAATTGATAACCTCAAAATTACATTGGAAAACAAATATACTGTACTCATCAGTAACACATACGGAAATGATTCCGAGCCTAAATAATAAAACAACTTTTAGGCAAAATTTGTCTTTATTCATTAACAAAATTTTTTCTAGCATGATACACTGATTTCAACACTTCTTTAAGAATTTGTAGAACGATTTATCTGTAGCCTCAAAATACGACTCTCTTTCCGATATCTCTTCTTCATTGGAGCCAAATATCTTTCCTTGTGGCGTTCGTTTTATGTCTGCATGCAACCAGTAGAATATGGTGGATACACTAGCAAATTCAAAGTGCATTTCATGTTGTTTTGTCTTCGTTGCAATCGACTTGTGAAACGGTTTTTTGTCGATTACTTCTTTCTAACTCACTTAAAATGTTATACAATATTCGCTATTGATATTTCTTCCTTTCTTAAGTTAATCAATGAACAAAAATACCTTGCGCTTTTGAAAATACGGAGGCCAAAAATTTACCTTCTGATGTTTGCCTCTTTGCTCGATTTGGACGGCATTCACCTGTTGCTGGCCAATCAGCTGACTGCAGATTTACCTCTGGATTAAAATGATGGATCTATGTTTAATCCAGTGGTACATATTTACGCAAATTTTTTTTTTGTTACGTCGAAAATGCTGCAAACAACGCTCTGAATCGTCGACGCGTTGTTGTTTTTGTTAGACTGTGAGCAAACGCGGTATTCACTTTGAACACAGTTTTTTCATTGAAAAATATTCATTCAAAATAGTGAATAAGATGCCTTTCGATATTTTCAACTCCTCTGGTATCCGACGTTTTCCAATTTACAATAGACCAAAAAGAGTTTGTGTATTTTTTTTTATGTTTTCCGGGACAACTGCCGTTTTTTGCCGATCTGAGCGTTCAGCATCATTTGTACGACTGTTATGGTGAAACACACCTATTCTATAGTGAATAGACACTACCACCTAATTTAAGTAGTAGTATTAATAGGAACGAGGATCAGTCGATGTTGGACGATAGTACTCAACAGTTAGTTGAATACGAAAGTAGTCAGCGGCCTGGCAAGACTACACTGTGTTATACATATTACATCAAGTTTCTAACGTTTTGTACGTCGACCTTATTAGGACCGATTTTAGCATACATTCTACCCTCCACTGCGAAAATAACACCACAATGACCACGTTTAAAATCAGCATATCACCTCTTAACTATTGTTTCTGAGGAAACAGATTCAGAATAACATTTATCAAGCCATTGCTTTGCTTGAACAGCATTTTATCATAAGAAAACACACACAAACTTCAGATTTTCGCATTGTTTTAAAAAATTGAATCACTTTTATATTATTTAGTAATTTTTAAATACACAAGCAGACTTACCAAACTCTTTCCGTAATATATTCATTGATAATTCAATACAATACCATTATCCACATGTAACAAAAAAGAAACAAGCTAAAATAATGGAAGTATTATTCATAAAAATGAAAAGGTCAAAACACAGTATATAATTTATGAACACCACCACATTGTGCTTATCATGTTCTGAATATTTTTACTTAATAGAGTTATTTTTCCTTGTAGATCGCCAATAAAGTATCAATATAATTTTTCTTAATAAGTCAAATTGTGACCTCAAGACGAAAATGCCCTTGGGAAAGGTAATAACCTAAATTCTCCCTCCATCTATGAATAGTAAAACAGATTTAATTCTTTGGCCTTTTTTCAAGAGAAAGGATAATGGAGGAACAAATTTGAAGAAAACAAGATTTTGATAGATGCTGTATTTAAATTGTGAATATTGCAGGGAAACAATAACCAGTTGGATACATCCGAATTTGGGGAATGTGTGACCAGAAACTATTAGAATAGAACGTATAGTTATATCTTGCTTCTTCACAAATAAAAGAATGAGACCTACTTTTCAGTCCAGATTGTACGTATAAATCCATGCAGTAGAATTACCAATGATGGTAGATCATTAGAAAATGAAAAAGAGTCATGGACCCGGTTAAGAGTACAGCAAAAAATAATACAAACACCAAAATAGGAAGTAACGATATATATATATATATATATATATATATATATATATATATATTAAACACAGCAAAATACAAATACGTGGAACTCTGTTAGTAGAACAAATAAATACGGGTTAGGAAATATACTGTAATTCGGGACTCGCAATGGTCGTACGGTAGCAGTCTTGGTTATCTCTGCCTATCTCTCTCCGCTGAACTGCTTATACTGATCTTTTGCGGATCTCAAACTCCCTCTCGCTGATCTCTCCTCTTGTGAGGGGAAGTATAAGTAGTTGTAAGACGAGTTCAAACCGTTGTAATGGGTGATGCCACCATGATAAAAAAGAAAATAATTATGCCTTCATATATATATACATAAACGGAGCTCAAGAACAGCCATGGAAGCAATATACAATGAAGAGGCAAAAGAGATTTATGATTGTGTTAGATGGTGTCTGGCAAAAAAACGAACCAACTTTCCTGGCAGCATATTTAGCAAATTAATCAATATAATTAGTCCACTTCACGGCATTTTAATTTAGGACACCAAAAAAGTGTAATGATTTGAATTCCTGGAGGTAAGCATTACCATTCGGATGGAATGCAAAAGTCTTTCATACGATGACTAAAAATGTAATAGCAATACGATGATGCAAATATAGTAGTATCGTTTCAAGTTATTTATAATTTACAAATTGTTTCTTGCACTAGTTGTTAACAGATCGGGGGGATTTTTAGAGCAGCTACTAGTTCTAGTCTGTCGTAACCGCAGAACTTACTATTATTACAGAAGTAAATTGTTGTTTCATCAACACAAGATAAGAACTAACGTAGTCACAATCCTTAATATGGAAGGATCTGAAAAAGTGGTTGTTCACTACGGATTTTTTTTACACGATTTGCTATGAAAGATTCTGTCAGTCATTCCCGATACAGACCATATCCTTTCATTCTGTAAAATTGACCAGCATATCAAACCCAGTCAAACTCTTTCAAGATCATCAATAGCTAAAGCCTCATCGTTTTTAGTATAAGCTTGATATGCAAATTCATTAATAATAATTAAGACATCGGTGCCTGACCTCGAAGAAATGAAAAATGTTTATCTGAAAGAAGGCCGTGTTTAGAGATACGCCTAAACAATTCTCATTTGATTAGATCTGCTAATATGTTGCCAAAAAATGTAAATCCAATCGGACTACAGTTTGACGGATAGAAAGAATTTCTTAATATTTTGTGTAGCTGCAGTATGATAGCTCTTGCTACACACACGTAGCTTCTGTATCATACTTTTCCATCGTCTGATACAAAGCTACCCAGATATTTAACTATTTGTAGAAAAATAAATTTTCATTTTTCACATAAATCTAGATATTCTTACAGTTTGCCTAGCTCTTTTCTTTATCTATTTATATAACAATCATTTTTACATACTTCATTCTGTTTTCTTTCTTTGACTGCCAATCAACAACTATGTAGCTTATATTAAGATGGTTTACATCATTACTAAAGAAAATTTCTACCATGTTATAATGAATATCGTTTAATAATATGATTTATTACTAGAAAAATATACCATGAGTAAGATTATTATTTGACGCTATTCTTTTTTCAGGAAATCATCTTTCAAAAACATATATTTTTACCAGAACTTGAACACAAATTTCCGGCATCAATTCGAAAACGACTAATTCAATCAAGAAAAATAATTCCATAAACAATAAAAGATAATAAGTAAATTGATACGTTAAGAAAATAATAGTTTGATTTTAGTGCGTACGGTGTCCACTCGCAATATATTTACACAAAATAGAGGCTTTGATATCAAGACAATTCAAACTTCAATTAATTTCCCGACTTTTCACACCTTTATTTTGGTTGTCCTGTAAGAATTACCGTTAGAAACAAAGAAAAACAACAATGATTTTTCGCTGTCTTGGCGTGCTTTTACAATTAAAAGCTGAAGAGATTTAATTATGACTTCGTGGTTACTAATCGGAAAGAAGGAAAATGAGGAGATGAAACATATTTCATTTTTTTATTTTTCTTTCGCAAATTTATGGGAACAAAAATATTAAACAATTACAAAAGAAGAAGAAGAAGAAGAAGAAGAAGAAGAAGAAGAAGAAGAAAGTAATATGATGAATCACCGGATGAGAATTCTGGGAAAGCCAAAGTGCAAAGCCGGATGTAATACATCAAATAAGATAACAGGAAATGAAAAGACATTCAGAAACACTTCAGTGGATTTGATTATTGCAATAACGAATCGATAATATCGATTAAGTCTATAGTGCTGCTATGGCTTTAGTTCGAAACAATGTTAATGAGATTTGAAAAATATTACATTAATCGATAGCGTAGATACTAATGATCTTAAAGTATGGCTATAAATTTTTATAAGGTACGTTCAAAATTGCAGTACTTGTTTCTTAAAAAGTAAAAGTGAATCCATTGCAACAAAAAAGAAAGATGGTAAAATAATATAAATAAAAACAGTTTAGGTTCAACTTAATAACCCTATCTACTCTGAAATGTATTGTAATGTCAAGAAATGGAATCACGTTACGGAAATTAGTAAAGATTAATGAAATTGGTTACAAACGAATCCTGCCGAATGACAAATATTTTCATAAGAAAAAAAATTATCGTAAATAATCGGGCTGGTAGAAATAAATATATAATACTGTTTGATTATGAACAGAATATCTACTTAAATACGAGTATTGATCAAATATACTGGTCAAACAAATAACATATATATATATATATATATATATATATATATATATATATAGTCATCAACATATTATTAGGTGCAAACACCTAATAATATGTTGATGTCGCTTTTTTGAAAATTAGTTTGAGCAACGTTAATCATCAACAATAATTAATTCAATAACCTGAGAGTTATAAGAAATTTTCAAATTTATCCTAAGCTGCTACTGGAATAAGATAACGGCATATGAATATAACAAGTAATTTGGAATGGATTTAGAAAAGAAACACTAAAAATAAAGATTTAAATAGATTAAAATAAAACGGCAATTATACTCTAAACTATATCTTAAACTGAAATATATAACATAATTTATTATATTGTTTGAAATCATCGCTAATTAAAATAAATTACTCAATTTTATTCTTCATAGGGTATAATAGAATCATATTAGCAAAGATGAAATGTATTTTACAAAATCACACAAAATATCTTGAAATACTGAAAAGTAAATTTATTTAATAGGCAATTGACTTCAAACAAGGCCTCCAGATAACTACAGAATCTCGTGCAGATTTTCTGGACTGTTTTGTTGATTAATTTGCCGAGTGCTGTTAAAGTTTTTCTTTTTTCTTTTCTTCGAAATTTCCTGTATGTTGAAACTTTGTTCCCTCTCATTCTAACCCACGCGAACCAAAGTTGGGTGAAGTGATTAAAAATCGCCGACTGACACCAATTCGGTCGGTTTTCAATCCTGGGTTAAAAGCAATAGAAGTCTACTCGTACAAATAAGCTGTGATACAGATCTGTCTGCGGATGACTATATATATATATATATATATATATATATATATATATATATATATATATACATATATTATTTGTTTGACCAGTATATTTGATCAATACTCGTATTTAGGTAGATATTCTGTTCATAATCAAACAGTATTATATATTTATTTCTACCAGCCCGATTATTTACGATAATGTTTTTCTTACGAAAATATTTGTCATTCGGCAGGATTCGTTTGTAACCAATTTCATTAATCTTTACTAATTTCCGTAACATATTTACATTTCTTGACATTACAATACATTTCAGAGTAGATAGGGTTATTAAGTTGAACCAAAAATTGTGTTATATGGGTTTGATTTGACTTCGTCTAGACTGTTGGCCATTCGTGGTTGAGAGGTGTAAAATGAGCCAGATCATTTGGTGGCTTCTCCTATGTAGATTCAGGTCGCAGGTTTGAAACCTGCCGAATGAAACTCACTTTCGTAACAAAATTTATCGCAAATAATTAGGCCTGTAAAAAATGAATATATAAGAATGTGTAATTATAAACAGAATAGCTATTTAGATACAAGTATCGATCAGTAATAATATTTAAAAAATAATCTCAAATTGTCGGTTTGTTTATATCCATTTCGTTAATCTTCGTTAATTTCCGATCTAGAGAAGAAAATTCTAAAAACAGTTTCCACTTCTGCGATATAAGCATTACTCTTCAGAAATAAATAGAGTTCTTTCGGTGACTGGCGTCTGTATACATTGCTTATATACAATACGTTAAAATGTCCCTAATCTGATTTCATGCGATAATGACTTAAGGGGTAGTGACTCCGACAAAAAATAACACAAAAGCGGTCGAGTTTCGATACTGGACAGAAGCAAGATGATATTTCTAGTCACACTGGTGAGCTGTTATACAGAGAAAAAGGCTTGTATGTGGATAACTAATATATATATATATATATATATATATATATATATATATATATATATATTCTTGGTAAAATGGGTGTTCCCTTCCAAAATCATATTCTTAACTATTGCAAATTTTTTGTCACTGAATCCCACAGAGATGCATCATCTTATGATACAAACTTTACCTTTCTTACTTTTCGCTCTAACTTGAGTATATTTTAGGCCTTGTATTCCATAAGATGTTGACTAAGATATATACCAAATAGCTACTGACCTAAAAAGTAGATATAGAGCTTCCATGCAAATTCACGTAACCAGTGTTTTAGGCAAGTATTGTTATTTTAGGTAATGATCACTATGTTAGCATTTCATTTTAAATGTAATACAATGTCTTATTTTTGTTATTGCTTTATCTCTGAATGTGCTGTCGTATCAGACCTAAAACGGTACATTGTAAAGAGGAGTTTTTCAAACCAATCGGGCTAGATAATTTCTGACATTCACAGTGCAATTTGTAAATTAGAAATAATACAAATTTATTTTACACTCCCGGTGGTAATGATAGTTTTTTAACGATTAGGTGCTGTTGTTTTTTTAGTCACATGAACACTAAACACTGAAATACGAAAACAAATGTAAATATTACTAGTGTTTGTATTAACATAATATATATAGTAGAAATTGAATTATTTTAAAATATAGAATTTTACTTAAATATTTTTTATTCGAGTCGGAAAGTATTCACTTTTAGAACGAGTTAAGTGTTCACATCCACCCGGTTGTCATCAGATTTGCAGCGATGAATTGCTACTAATTTGGAAAGGAGAAGATGGATGTCTTTCAAAATAAATGAATTCAGTACACGAAGCATATTTACACAAATTTGTCTTTAAGGAATAACGTATCTTAATACAAGAGTAGAATTATATTTTTCAATGTTTACAAAAAAGGAAAAAAAAAACATCGGATAAAATGGAAAAAAATCATTCTTAGATTTAGCAGTAGTTTCTTAAGAAGCCACTTCATTTCATGGAATTAACAAATTGGATGGCCAGTCTAGCGTTTTCCTAGAGGAAGAACTGACATTGTTTGAATCAACAATATCATGACGCAAAAAGTGAATCAGTATTTACATACCTTCTCTTTTGTTTGGAATACAACTTCAACTTGTGAACGTCTTAGCAGACCAGTTAGGTAATCCTAGCTAATATTTGCGTTGGATATCTTAGCATTGAAATGTGTTTTATAATATACCCGTGAGATTATTTCAAGTGTCTAGTTTTATGGAATCATTTCTTTTTCTTCAGTTTGTAAAACAAAAATATTTCCTCAAGATAAAAGTAATCAAAAAATTACATTACAACCATTTATATTCGAGAACGCATTAACGCAAGTAATGATGTTGATTAGGGACTTGTAGGGGAATAAATATACATCCATTTTAAATGTCATTATGTCTTGGGGAATTAATGCGTTTTGCACTATGGTTATTTATTTATCTAGATATTTGTAAATTTTATATATATCAGCAATGATCATGCTTCCAGTTTAATGATTAATGGCAGCATTTAGGAGCCTATAAGTGAAGTATCCTTAATTTTGGGTGATGATACTTGAATGATTCCCAACGGAAACATTGTTCTTAAAAAAAAACTTTTAAGATGCCTGGAGTAAGATTTCTAATTTTTCAATATACGCCAAGCAATTATCTTGTTCGAGCATACAGTTACGGTTTTTATCCATAATAGGGTAAATTTAATACCATATCTTCTGCGATCTTTTTTGTAAATAACTATTTTCTGCTAAAAAAAACACTTAATCTAGTCATATGTTACTTGCAAAAATCCGCAAAGTCTCTTAAAGAACATTTAAACTTTAGCAATGTCTAGGGTCAACTGATATTCAATATGTACAAAAGGATAATGAATTAATTTCAGACGCAATGAATGTTGCAAGATTATAAGTGGACCTAATCTAGCGGAATTGTTAGTAAATTTATATGGAAAAATTAAACAATCACAGCAAAAAATGTTTTGCTACGATCTCGGCTACTGATACTGATTATGCAATGTTGATTTCTATGACTACAGATATTGTTTAGCAGACTTACGAGTCTCCCATTATAGATAGATAGATAGATAGATAGATAGATAGATAGATAGATAGATAGATAGATAGATAGGTTTGAGTTTGTGATCCTGGAGTCCATGCTCTTGCGATCGTCTGACGATTGCAAGAACGTGAAACCCAGGTTCAGAAACTCACACCTATCCATAAGAATATGTCAGTTCTATCACTGCTATTGAGCGCTTTCGAATAAGTAACGCGCATATATAATATTTAAATATTACATTTATATTCCTACATCTTTAAAGGCATATATTTGTATTTGTACATCTTCAAATGCATATATTTGTATTTGTAAGTCTTCAAAGGAATATATTTGTATTCCTGTCTTCAAAGCCATATATTTTATTCCTACGTCTTCAAAGTCATATATTTGTATTCCTACGTTTTCAAATAATATATGTGTATTCCTACGTTTTTAAGGCGTATATTTGTATTCCTACATCTTCAAAGGCATATATTTGCATTCCTACGTCTTTAAAGGCATATATTTGTATTCTTATGTCTTCAAAGGCATATATTTGTATTATTTCATTTTCAAAAGCATATATATATGTATTAGTAAGTCTTTAAAGGCGGCTATTGGTATTCCTTCGTCTTGACAGGCTTATATTTTTATTCCAATATTTTCAAAGACATATATTTGTATTCCTAAGTCTTCAAAGGCATATATTTGTATTCCTACATCTTTAAAGTCATATATTTTTATTCCTTCATCTTCAAAGGAATATATGTATTCCTACGTCTTTAAAGGCGCATATTTGTATTCCTACGTTTTCAAATGTATAGAGTTGTATTCCATCGTATTTAAAGGCATATATTTGTATTTCTACGTCTTCAAAGGCATACATATCTTCCGGGTCATAATTATTGGGCCATTTCACTGTTTAAAAAAATGATGTATTTCATACTATTTTTTAGTGTGAATTGCCAAGTGAATAACTGTAAATGAAATTAGAATGGATCTTTTGTTAATATTGCTCAGCATGAGCATCAAATGAATTTATAAGCATTTAATAATTGCCTATATTTCAGTTTCATCAATGAAAGAATGAAGAAAATGTAGAGTGAATTGAACGAGTTCATTTTTGCTGCCTTGCCTTGTAAAATTTTGCAAAGTAATAACAAAAGCACCATACTATTTTCATTTATAATTATCCACTTGGCATTGCATAATAATTTTGGCAGTTAGTATATATTATTTTCAATTATGATTTAGAACATTTACAATATTATTCATACCTCTAATTTCTTTATTGAGCACTATTTTAAATTAATGTTTGAACGATGATAATTTCCTCGTCCCTTATATATATATATATATATATATATATATATATTGTCATCCGCATTCAGATCTGTTTCGCTCGATCACAGCTCATCAGTACGGTTAGACTCCGATTGCTCCCTAACCCAGGCTCGAAACCCGACCGAATTGCGTCAGTCGGTGACTCTACCCCTGGGCCACAGCGTGTGTGTGTATATATATATATATCGTAAAGATTATATATAATGCAATGGGTAATTGTCACTATTTTCATTATTGATTTAGCGCATGCGCGTTGTTTCTTTATGGGTTTATCGATGGCAGAGTATAGTAGGACTAGTTGGGTGCCGACTGTGAGAAAAAATTACCATGACGCAATTCCTTCCGCCAGAAGTTTGGAAATGGCATGCTATCTTGCTTTGCATTAGCGCTCGATGCTCCAATATGAACATTCCGGGGTGTCTGGCTGTCAATTAGAGCAGAGTGCAGAGGATTCTGAATGAGCCGTATTATATAAATTTTGATTAAATTCATAAGGCAACTCGGAAACCTCACTCTGATCGTTCTGATTTGAAAAGAAATATTGAAGTTGCTGATGAGAACCCTAGACTTAAAGTCAAAGCGTACGTCGATTTCTTTTAAGAAGTATGATGCCCTGGGTCAAGAGGGTGGTTGTTAGAAAATCCTATGTCTTGTGACAGGCTTCTGCATCATGCCACACAATCATGAGAATGCAGTCATGTCCGTCAAACTATTTCTGCGACCATACACCCATTATATAAGAATGACGAATTCAGTCAGGTAAGCGGCATACATGATACACGTTTGGGCGATCATGTCTTGAAAGAGACTTGGCTGACTGAGCAGAAGATTATTCCGCAGCAGGTTGTTATTTCTTTCTGCGTTAGAGTGGTTGCCAGCCAAAGCTAAATAAACCAATCTGTTCTATTATTTAACCCATAACTGGAGGGAAGAGACGGATTAATACTTTTCCCAAGGGTATTTGTGCGTAAGTGAATGCAATGAATTCAACTAGAATTCGAACTCGGCTCCACGATATCCACTTCACCACAATGCACATTTACCCTGTCTAAAACACACTTTAATTATTATATATAGGTTGCAGTTTCGCGAGAGTCCAACAAATCTCCTTCTAACAACACAGTTGAGCTGAAGGCATACAGTATAGCAGCATTCCACAATTTTGTTAAGTATATCTGTTCAAATGAAATATCTGTTAATTTAGTTTTGTGTAATTTAGAAGATGAATTATCAATCGAACCTTATATATAGAGACAGAGAGAGGGAGAGAGAAATACAGAGATGCATATGAATTTGATCTTTATTCAAATTATCTAGTGCTATGTTGATGATCGATGGATCAGATGCTTATTTCAGTCAGTTATGTGTCATGCGTGATACACGCTTGGACAATCATATCTTGAAAGAGACATGAATAACTCTGCAGAATATTTTCCTGCAGTATGTTGCCATTTCGTTTTGCAGTAAACTGGTCGCGAACCAAGGCTATAGAATTCAATCTGTCCACTCCAAAAGTGGAAAGAAAAGAGATGGTTTCATAAATTTTCCAAGATTAATTGCGCGTAAATGAATACAACGAATTCGACAGGAATTAGAACGTGGCTCTCCAGTTACTCATTCCAAGCCGATATTCATTGCACTCGAAACAACAGCTCAGTGGTACTACAATCGAAACAAAAATATTTTGATAATAACAACAAGTTTGAGGACATTTATGTTTTAAATCATTTGATTATAAGGAGATTAACACAGAATTTGTCGGATACAAAAAATGGCGCATTGCATTTAAAGACACATTCCTGTTGATACTCACAATTCAGAAAAATATTGATTGACAATACAAACATACTCTACCATCATAGAATAATTCTGCTTTTCCTTCCTTAGTTACTTAGTAAGTTAGTTCCTCTGTCCATTACGCCACTGAAGAAAGATAACACACTTATTCTCTACACGAGCCTTTCCTTCTCCTCTATATTTTTAGAATCTATAAACGCTTCTGTCCTCAGGCTTTCTCTCAACTTTGCCAAAACGGAAGAGTAGTAAAGAGTGAGAGAGTAGGATGAGTGAGAGCCTGTATCATTACCGTAGCAGTAGCAGCTTAAGCTGGTGGTTGTTCCAGTAATTGTGTGTGCGTGTATATGTGTGTGTACTGTACAATATCGTAAAGCTAGGTATGTTGTCGTATCTCGTTACCTAATAACGAAATCTCTGGCCTCTACATCCTTGGCTATTACTCAGTTGATCTTTTCTGTTTACAATGAACACAGGATCCATGATTTATCAGTAAAAAAAAACATTTTCTCTTTCAACATCTCTCACAATATAGTATATATAGTATTTTGGTTATGGTCTGTACATACGCTGCTTAATATAATATAAGATAAGAGTAAAGTAGCTTCTATGAACATTACTTTTATAGATATTTTAATAAAATTATACACTATGTTATCGTTATTTTATTATCCAATACCTTTATGTTTGAAGATGTTACTATCATTTGTAGTATGACAAAGTAAAGTTTTTCTAAGAAATCATAATTATCCTTCCGTAGAAATTCCACGGGTTCCATTAGTAAACTATAAACAATAACATCAAATTACCGAGGTTATTTATACAAGGAACAAACAACTAACACCAATTGATTTTAGTTATGTACATACCAACAATAATTACAAATTTGAATCAACCAACATCAAATGATTTAAGTTTTGAGTATACAAACAATACTATTAATGTTCTAAAACTATTACATTAATTACATAAACTAAAATTACTCCCCTTAGATTAAAACGTGGCAAAAATTTCATGTGGAAATAAGTGGATAAGCACAGATCAGGGCCACCAGGGATAAGGAAAAGTGGAAGCCCATGATCGCCTACGTCCTGAAGGGACAGGGCACACAGAAGAAGAAGAAGAGAGGCGTAGTTTAAAGTCTTTTGGGCGCACACTATCACCAAAGATGAGGCATGGATGAATCAAATTACCCCAGAGACAAATGTTTATTCCATGACTTAGAAACATCTATCTTAACAGACTGCAAAGTAAAGTTCAATGGTCAGAGAATAAGCTGATGGCAATTTTGTTGTATGATGCAAAAGGTGTGTTGGTTGTGGATTTCATACCAAATCCTTAAATAGTTAACGCAGATATTTTGAACGATTGAATGGAATAATGGAAGTTGTCATGGTTAATGAGCTTGTTACCGAAACCACATTGTCAGCGTATTGATTTCGACTCTAATGGTCAATTTCCTGTGCTATTTCTCTGACGTTATTCTTGAGTAAGGAGAGCCGAGCAGGATTAATAACGATATTTTATATCATGTTTCCCTTTTCAGTCCATAGTATTTTACGCCATAGTTCCGTTTCAGATTTTTAAACTAAATGCTGGGATTGTTTTCCGTTCTTCCTTATAGTTTTTGTTTAACTTTATGATTCCCTTTTTAATTAATTTATGTGTTATATGGTTTTAACTTTATAATTATCTACTAATTAATGTATATGTTATAGAATGTTATAAGTTATATAATGTAACCGTTATCGTCTGAGAAATCTCAAATTTCTGCACAGTTTGCTGATTCCACACTAGCATTAATTTCATTGTGAAATGTAGGACAATGTCTAGCTCCTTCACCAGTTAGGGGTTAAGTAACAAGTTATATTGTATCTGCGTTGGATGGCATGAATTTAAAGATAATTTCTTCTTCAAATTCGAAAATTTTATGGAACAGGCCAAACACTTCATTATACTTCTTAGAAAAACAATGCAATTAAGTGATAATATTAGTTTAAATAATGAAAAATTCGCGTTCTTGTTTATGAAACTTATTCAAAAAGTAAATTATAGTTACATTTTATTTACTTTTTACTTTTTAGTCACTGTTATTTCCATACCTGCTCTATGCCTAGAAATAAGTCATAGGCGATGTTTTTCGCACAGTTAATTATTCCAAATAGCTTAACATAGATTATACAGTGTTTTCAATTCCACTAATAACTTTAGTGATTCATCATCAAAGTACGATTTTATTCTATCGACCTTTAGAGCAAATGAAATAGCAAATAAACAATTCATAATTTGTTGTTCAATAAACACTCGTTGAGTATTAATATTAGATGTTTTTTTTCTAAATGTCTCTATAAAATGAAAACCTTACTTGCACTTCCACAATAATATGTGAACCAAATACTTTTTCATTTGCTCCATTAGTAGGATAAAGTATTTCTTTCTCTAATCCAAAGTGTACAATGGAACTGAGTTCTATACTTGGAAAAATTATTGGATATTCTACAAAAGCATGGGTAATAGATATTCTGCAGCGAAAAAAACCGCTCTTCAGACACAAAATCATACAACAGTTAAACGTGCTCATATCGAGAATAGATATTTCTAACGGCGATCTACATAAAACATTTCTCGCGCATTCAAAAAACAAAAAAAAAAAG
Organism: Ascarosepion bandense; assembly: GCA_037127315.1. Lineage (NCBI taxonomy): Eukaryota > Metazoa > Mollusca > Cephalopoda > Sepiida > Sepiidae > Ascarosepion > Ascarosepion bandense. Next base: position 3,086,000 of record JBBBDQ010001347.1, on the reverse strand, counting down.
AAAATATAGAAATGTTTTAAAAGGAAAAAGAGAAAAAGAGAAAGAAAAGGAGAACGAAGTGTATAAGGAGAAAAAAGTTTAAAGTTAACGTCTTAGATCGACATCTAGGGTCTATGATCTAGATATATTTACAATTTTTATTTTGTAAATTTAATAAAAGATTTAACATTTAGTTCTTTTCATTTTGTCTCTATTGCAATTTCTCTGACAAAAAGACCAAATATCCTACATTATATATATATATATATATATATATATATATATATATATATATATATATCCGCAGACAGATCTGTTTTGCTGTATCACAGCTCATCAGTACGGTTAGACATCTGATTGCTTTTAACTCTGGAATAAAACCCGACCGAATTGGCGTCAGTCGGCGATTCTACCTCTGAGATATTGGCGCTCAGTAGAAGTAGGTAGGATTTTTAGCGTGTATATTATGATTATACAGGCCCAATAGCTGAGAGTTATATATATATATATATATAGGCATCATTCATTCAGCAATGAATTAGAACTCTCTCAGCTATTGTGACTGTTACTTTATATCTGTTACTTTATATCTGTTCTCTTATACGACGGCGAAAGATGGAACATGTCATCAAAGATAAATTAAAGGCTTCAAGCAACAGAAATGTAGTTCTACAGAAGGTTGTTGAAAATTCATAAAAATTCAAAAATCATGTGAGCAACGGCGATTAGAACTAACAGGACTATTAGATGGAAAGAGAGACAGAGAAAAGCAAGGCGACATATACGTGATGGGCTTCAAAAAGTTGGTATTAAAGGGCATGGCTCATAATATATATATATATATATATATATATATATATATATATATATATATACACTACTGTGCAAAAGTATTAAGACAAGAAATATTGTATTTTTTATGAGGCATTAAATTAAAGTTTAAAATGTATCTAATGGTATCTCCTGCCAAGCAGCTTTTATTACCCCTGTCCAAACACTTTTGCACACTATCGGTAGTGTGCGAAAGTATTAGCACAGGGGTGATTTTCCTAAAAACTTCACTGAAATCCAAATACAGGGTGAAAAGCCAAGTAAAATCAATAAACATTGATTATTTAAAACTAGGTGCAAAAGCAATTTATTAAAAAGAAGTTATATTTAGTTTTTTCTAATTTTTATTAAACAAGTGATTTGGAAACTACTCACTATTGTATTACCCTTGGATATGACTGATTTTTTCATATTCCCCACTCTCGAATTGATAAATCTAATATTACTTTGCTAGACACACTTTGGGAACAAATAAAAGCTGCTTGGCAGGAGATACCATTAGATACATTAAAGAAGCCTGTGATGTCAAAGCTTAACAGAATGGACACTTTGATCAACGCAAAAGGCTATTATACTAAATTTTAAATTTTTTTTGTAAGAAGTATTTTTTTCTTGTTAAAGCATTAGTTGAGTAAATTACCTTAACTAAATTGTTTATTTTCTGTCAAGATAAAATAATTCTTGTCCTTATACTATTGTACAGTACTATATATATATACGGTGCAATCCTTGATGAATTTTAACTTGACATAGATAGATAATTATTAAACCAACGCGGATTAATTTTATGATAAATATACTTATAATTATATTATTGATATAAACCAGCATGAATGAAAAAAAGCTATATATATATATATATATATATATATATATATATAATAAACGAAGGGATATCATAAATATGTGTTGTCAGAGAAATAAGTATTAATTACAATAATAATAATCCGATTCTTCCAATTAGTTGCAATGAGATTTTTAAAAATTTGCCCAAGAAGTTAATTTCTCACTACCTACCAATACTAACTCAAGGTTTAAGCCAAATATCTCCCACTACCAAAGAGGAAATTACAACTACAATTCCGCCACCATAACCTTAATAAACCAATACTCCCAACCACTTCCTTTACTAAAGCTTCATTTAATAAAGCTAACCTCTGGGCTTAGAAATGTTCTTTATTCTCTTTTTATAAGAGGTTGAAGAAAGCATAACTTAAAATGACATGATGAAAATGGATATTTCACCGCTAAATTTTATCTGAAGTTATATGTATATATATATAATTTATTTCCAGCAGAAGGGAAACATGTAAAAATACAGAACATAAATAAGAATTTGATAAAATCTTACATGGTCAGTCATTTGATATATATATATATATGAGTGACCAAGTAAATTTCTTATTTATGTTTTTTTATGAATTTTATGTTTCCTTTTTGCTGGTAATAAATGATAGAAAATGGTCCATTTTAATAAATTCTTAAACACTTTCAGCCATTTCACTGTCCATTCTCACAGGTTTTATTTTAGCGATGTTTTTTGTTTAATCGTATCACGCAGAGCAAGGCGGTAATGCCACTGATGTGCAAGTGGGTACATCAGAGTAAAACGATTAAGTAGAAGAGAGTGAAGAGGAAGACAAACCAGTTAGAAAGAAGCAAGAAAAGGATGGGAATACAGGTTTGATAACAGTTGCAGATGGAGAGAAAGGAAAGGATATACAGGGTGGTGAAAGAACTAGTATCAAGAGGTTTATCGATGAGTATTGACATTGCATTTAAATTCCTGGAGGTTGTAGCCGTCAGGAAAGCAAGAATATAGAAGCGAGTTCCACAGGCGTGAAGTGCGAGAGAAGAAGCTGAAGGAGTAGAATTGTCGTCTGCATTTGGTTAATCTAACTGTGAATGGGTGAGACCCAGTTGCCAGTCTGGTTGCACGAGCAAACAACTGTTGCAGAGGCAACAGTGACTTAAGTTCGTTGGAGCAGACGCCATGAAAGTATTTATAGAACAGACAAAGGGAAGCCACATTTCGACGGTGGCAAAGTGGATGTATTCGAGCCACTAAGTCGGTACCTAGCACATTACTGATTCTCCTTTGGAGCCTGTCAAAAACACTGAGATGAACAGCAGGGGAGCCTGACCATATGTGGCAGCAATATTCCATGCACGGACGAATGGTTGATTTGTATATATGCAGGATAGATTCAGGCGGGAAAAATATCCTGGCCCGACACAGTAACCCAACCTTCTTTGCAGTGGATTTAGCTATGGACTTAATGTAGTTGTTCCATTTGAGATCAGAAGAGTGTGTAAGGCCGAGGAGGCGCAGTGTATTGCTCTCAGTGTACTCGTTTGATCCATGCTTATGGGAGGCAGGAGAGGTTGCCTGTGATGATTGACATACAACAGCTTGGCCTTAGTCGCATTGAAATTGACAAGCCACTTCTTGCTCCAATTCACCACAGAGTGTAGATCCCATTCAAGGTCAGCTGCAAATTTAAGTTTGTCCGCCACGACGGGTTTCTTACTGATGCGGGAATAAATTGTGGTGTCATCTGCATAGATGCCTACTTAGCTTTTGATCTCATCTGGGAGGTCATTTATGAAAAATGAAAAGCGTCGGGCCCAGGATAGAGCCCTGAGGGACACCAGCGTTTGTGCTGTAGGATGTAGAGGAATGCCCATTTAGGATGACCTTCATTTTGCGGTTATTTGCAGAAGATTTGATTAGATCAAGCAAGCGTCCGGTAACACCGTAACCCCTTAGCTTGCATAGAAGGCCAGAGTGCCAAACGCTGTCAATAGCCTTGAAGATGTCCGGAGGAACAGCACGAGCATCGCTTGACTCATCAAAGGCCTGGAGAATGTATTCCGTAACGGTTGTTTGCATGTCGGAAAAAACATGGTAAAGCGGAAGCCATACTGCCTGTCAGAGTAGAGTTTGTGGGCAGTAAGATGTTGAACTATTTCAGCATTAATTATGGTCTCGAACACTTTCCCGAAAATTGGTAGAAGGCTGATAGGGCAATAATTCGATGGGTTCGAGTGTTCACCACAGTTCTTAACTACAGGAACGACTGAAGAGAACTTCCAATATGCAGGAAAACAGGAAGCAGAAAGGCTGTAATTATACAGTTTACAGAGGACAAGGGAGAGTTCAGGCGCACATTTCTTAAGGACTATTACCGGGATTCCATCACCATCGCTCCCCTTATGGTGATCAAGTTTTGAAATTACTCGGGATACTACTGTAGGGGTAATATATACGTCATACAATTTAGTCTCAGTTCTAATAAGAGTCGGGTGATGTTACTCCAGACGAGTCACATGTAGAGTTGGATGAGAATCTGCAAGCAAAGCATTCATCTTTGTCCGCAGATGACGTGAGAACCTCAATTCCATTGATTAAAGGAGGGACTGAGGATTTTCTATTGTTCAGCACCCGTTTGCATAACCGGCAATTATTCTTGGAGCAGAATTTGCGGTCAGCTATGCGCTGTCTCATTCTCTCAGCAAACCACCGCTTGGCGTCATTCAGGATTCTCTTGCACTCATAACGAGCAGACGTGAATAGGCGCCTATTGTGATCAGATGACTGTCTCCGGAGTAGTCGGAAGTAGTTGTTCCTGTGTGCAATGGCGGCTGAACAGGCAGGAGAGAACCAAGGAGATGAATGAGGTTTTAGACAATACTTCCTGGGAGGTATGACGGCATCAATGCCAGCTTTCACCCATGACGAAACCTCAGAGGCACAGTAATCAACTGGGAGATCGAACTCTTTTCCCAAGAGACGTCGCATAGGAAATCGTGAAAGGTGTCTCAGTCAGCTTTTTGGTATAGGTAGGAGGTCCTATAGGTAGGAGGCTCCTGGGGGGAGTGAGAGTGGACAGAAATATTGAGAGAGACAACAGCATGGTCGGAGTTGCCGAGAGGGCAAAGCTGCGAGACTTGACAGGAGTCAGTTGCAGAGGTAAAACATACATCTAATAGAGAGAATTGTCCAGAGGGAGTGCTTGGAAAGCGTGTGGGGAAGTCCACCACTTGCGTAAGAGATTGGGAAATAGCGAAGATCATGGCGTGGATTCCCGCTGAATCAGTTACAGCGTCTTTAAGCCACTCAGAATGATGGGCGTTAAGATCTCCGAAAACAAATGTGAGCGAATGTGTGGTAGGAAATAGCCTTATCTATGTTGTCAGAAATGCTATTTAGAAGAGAGCAGTCAGGGGAGGAGGGAGAACGGTAAAGAAAGAAAAGGTAGCTAACCGAACTGAGAAGTGACAGACGGAGACATACATATTGGTGGTCAGGAAAATGTAGCTATTTCACCCGAGGAGTTCACTAACGTAAACCCACAGCCCATGCATATGGACAGAAGAATCCTTCCTTAAGAGGAGGAGATAACCAGGGATAGAGAATTCAGAGGAGAGAATTGATGAGTTGAGGTTAGTCTCACAGAGAGCTAGGATGTCAGGGGACTTTTCGTGGAGAAAAGCTTCTAAACTAGGAAAGTTAGTACGAATGCCCCGGATATTAGTAAAAGAAAAGCTAAGGGATTTTGGTGATTTGGGTTTGGCTGGTTTAGGATATTTTCTCATTCTGTTTATCATGTTATTTTATACTCATGATTTGACTTTAATGGAATTTGTTTTGAGTTTGGGGAATGGAGCGTTCTTTAAAAGATATCACAATTCGAGCTACTGGAAATCACATGAGATTTTCTTTTCTTTTTTCTTTTTTAAAACATTTCGGAACGCTATTTACACTGTTAAATAATATACGGTTGTCTGTAGGAGAGAATTGTTTGAGATTTCGTACCCCGCTTATGGCGAGATGCTTTTGACATTTTGATGTAAATCGTAATTTTGTATTTTGGACCATAATATTCCTGATATGTTCTTGTAAATTATGGGTTATTTTGTTTTTGTTTTTTATTATTGCCCTTTGTTATATAAGACGTAAATAAACAAATAATAAAATCATCCTAGTTAGTCTTTTTAACAAAACATTTTTTCAGGAAAGATTGCTGACCAAATACACACACACACACACACACACACACACACACACACACATATATATATGTATATATATATATATATATATATATATATATATATAACTGTCGCCGATATTTAAAGAAATAAAATCATATATCGAAACCATCTTTAACATTTACTCCATTTTCTTTTAGTTGTAAGAAATTTACTTTTAGTTGTTGCTGATTTTGTTTTTGAGGTAGTCGATTTTATTTTAGTGTGCAGGCGATTTTCGTTTAGGTGTAGGTGATTTTATTTTAGGGTGTAGTTGATTTTCTATTATGGGAATTTGTTTTTCTTTAGGGTGTAGGTGATTTTTTAAGGGGTAGTTGACTGTATTATAATGTGTAGGTGATTTTCTTTTCGGTGTAGGTGATTTTCTTTCAGGGGTAGTTGATTTTATTTTAGAGTTAGGTGATTTTATTTAGGGGTAGGTGATTTTCTTTTAGGGTGTATATGTTTTCTGTTAAAGTTAGTTGTTTTTTTAGGGTGTTGTTGGTTTTCTTTTAGGGGGATTTGATATTTTTTTTAGGAATATGTGATTTTTTATTTAGAGGTAGGTGATTTTCGTATTGAGTGCCTGTGATTTTATTTTAAGAGTAATTTGTTTTCTTTTGGGGGTAGTTGATTTTCTTTTAGGGTGTAGGTGATTTTCTCGAATTTATTTCATCTTGCTGATTCTTAATTTGAACTTTTTTCTTCCCTCTATGCTGTATGCCAATGTACTTTTGGTGTTAGGTAGAACTGTCAAATACTTCTTTTCTTGTTTTCTTGAATCCATATTCAATTTTGAGCTCATTCTTGCTCGGAGTTTTATTTTTTGTTTTGTTTTTTTTTTCTGTCTTTTCCTCTTCATTCATTGTCTACTTCCGCCTATTCTATTTTCTATTGTTGATTTAACACGTGTTACTTTTTTTTCGTTATTTTATTTTAATCTTACTTCTTTTTATTCATTATATTTTCTTTCTTTTCTCTCTATATTTTTTAATTCTTTAAACACTGAATTTCTGTTCCATTTTTTAAAATTAACTCCATCCCTCTATTTTTACAATCATTTTTACCTTTATCTATTTATTGTATTCCGATGCATTTCTTTCAATATATATCGACTTTCCGATCCATTTTCAGCTCCATGAAGTTTTTTCTTAACCTTTCGTATAAAAAATATATCTATTTCCCATAGCATGTAATAATGTCAAGTCAATTAGATTTTTAAAATTTCACTTGTTTTATTTCCATTAAAGTCTTTGTCACGAAGGCAGTTAATTTCTTTAAATTCCAAGTTTTTCCGACGTTTGTGAGATAAGATTATCAACATTAATACGAACACAAAACAAAATAATGTTCTGTAAAATATAAATTCCCATTTTATAGTGCAATAAATCAAATCTTTCAACAAAAATAATATTGTTTTGTTCTATTAGCAACGTTTATCGAGAATATTTCTTGCAAATCTTTATACACGTTCAGAATCCCACAATTGAGAAAAAGAACACGCAGATATGTATAATCTCTTAAAAAATAAGGTCAGAGGAATATCAGTTATTTTTTAGTATTTTTTGTTGTTTTTACATTAAAAGGAATTTAAATTGCAAGCAATCTCCAAAGTAAATTTTAGAAAAGTTACAAATAAATAATTTAAAAACATCATGAAAAACGCAAACAAAATCTGTAAGAAACGGAATTATGTTGCGAAGTCTGTAGACACAGTTGACGACAAAAGTGTTAAAATCCGCGTTTAGAATGAATTAGGCGCCTTTGTATACCCAATGTTTGCTTGGGTGGAGTAGATGGAAAAAGAGCTTGTCATAATAGATGCGAGTTTGTGTAATAGAAGATGTCTATTGACCTTACATTTAAATTCCTGGAGATTGCAGCTGTCGGGGAAGCAGGTATATGGAAGGGAATTCCACAGGAGGGAAGTACGTGAAAAAAAGCTGTTAAAATAAAAATGGCGGTTATATTTTATCAGTTTCAATGTAAAAGGGTGGGACCTATTTGCTAATCTAGTAGCTCGTATAAATTCATACCTAGGGGGCACCAGTGATGTAAGTTCATTGGAGCAGAAGACGTCAAAGTATTTGCAGAAGAGGCACAGGAAAGCCACGTCAGGCCGGTGAGACAGCGACTGCAGCCGTGCTGCCAATCGCTATCGATCGCATTATAGATTCTCCGTTGGATTTTGTCAAGAAACCCGTGGTGAATAGCAGTGGCACCCGACCAGATGTGGCAGCAATATTCAATACACGGGCGGATGATAGATTTATATATGTGCAGGATGGAAAAAACTTCCTGGTTCTGCACAGTGAATCGACTTTTTTTATCAGGGGATTTAGCAATGGATTCGATATAGTCATTCCACTTGAGGTCCGCTGAGAGTGGGAGGCCAAGGAGGCGTAATGTTTTACTCTCAGAGAGGCTAATCTGTTCCATGCTAATGGGGGATAGGAAAGATATATATATATATATATATATATATATATATATATATATATATATATATATATATATATGGTTCTATTTATCGAAAGAATTACTTATTTTGAAGAAAATCTTTCGACAGACGAAAGGCGTTATACAGTATTTTTCATTTCGTTATGAAATTTATTTATATTATTCTTCCATACAAACACAGAAGAAACAGTATTACTTCCAATTTTATATACGAGAAAATCTCATTCTTTTTAGAATATCTTTTTATTTTTCCATTGAAGAAACACGGCGATATTGACAAAGAAAACCGTTAATGGGTTAAACTGACGTCATTACATTTTTTTTTTGTATTTTTCATGAATAGAACATATTCTAAGAATCAAAGAAGAATATTTTAAGGTGTAATGTATCCGAAGACGCATGGCAATAGCAAACGGTGTATTTCAATAATGGAACAAATTATAATAAAACAGAAGACTGTCATTAGAAACGTAAGTTCTGAACTTCTATAAAATATCAATTTTCCTATACGCCAATTGTTGTGGGATCTCCCCTTTTTGTATATAATAGTGGACTCGACTAAGTGTACATATAATCCTGCTATAGAGAGAACAGCAGTTGGGAATCTCGCATCTCAGTTGTAGTTGCAGATTTACCGTGGAGAGTAATCGTAGTGATCCGTTATAGTTATTGAAGAGTTCCGACAGATACCGAAGTTAACCAGAGACCAGACTAGTTCTGAGCTCCACTCAGCTAGAATTAGTTACCCGGATATACTATTTCACTTCAAGATTCGTATATTTTTATTTCTATTAATAGTATACCTGAATTGACTAGTCCATATTCCAGTTTACCCTACTTTGCTAAAACTCGTTCTATAATGAAACAATATGACATTTCTAAACGAATTGTAAAGTACATTTGTGGAAAGTTTTAAGCCCCACATAACTTCGAATAGTCGGAAGAGTTGTTTATTATTTTGTGGGAATCTATGTGTTGTTGACCGTTTTCTCATTTCTAAAGTCAATGTAGTTCTATTTTTTTATTATATTAAGTGATATTTTATATTACAACTTCTGATTTATATGTTAATGATACTTATTAATTTGCTTAATAAAATGCCTGTGTTATTTGTCTATTTCGGCATATGTTTCAGCGGACATTGCTGTTTATTGATTCACAACATAGCAGCAACTTTTTTGCATAAAAATAAACAAACACACACACACACGCACACACACACACATATATATATATATATATATATATATATATATATATATATATGTATATATATATATATATATGCGTGTGTGTGTGTGTGCTTGTGTATTATAAAGAAGTGAAAGAAGAGATGGATTATAAAATCTATTTGTTGCATTTATTTTATAAGAAATGCCCGATACAGAGTAGCGTTTGATATTGTGATTTTGTTATAACAATGGTTTAAAAAAGCATTATAACACTACACAAAAAATTGAATGTTTTAGAAACATTATTGTTGTTCAACTGAAAAAGAATATATCAAATTTCTTATGCAGTGATATAATGCTTCCTTCAACTATTCTAATAACAAAATTACAATATATATATATATATATATATATATATATAATTTCGTGAAGGAAACATTACGAATGTCGACACACCTCAGGGTTTAGCTTTGAATCTGTTAAGCAGTGAAAATATCGTAATGGCGCCTTCACGAAACTTAAAAGCTGGCATGACCCTGCTCAGCAAATTGACAAACTTCTCCACATTAATCATATTAAATCCCTGTCTCTACCTCGATATCGAGCACTTTACGACCAAAAAATGCCTTATGTGCTAGCGGTTTGCTGTTCTTAGTTATTTAATTTTTTGAGAGTGCTTGATATATAGTAGAGCATTATATACAGTAATATTTTTATTATAAGTTTTTATAAAAAAACATAGTTTACTGTAACACAAGAGCTGTTGTGATACGGTGCCTTTTAATAATAAAGCTTACCGAAATAACCCATCACTGTCCACGTACTTTTATAGTGCTAAAAAACGTAAGGAAGTAGCTTCAATCTGTCACATATGTATACCGTCTTCTTCCATGTGCCCTGTCCCTTCAGAACGTAGGCGATCATGACTTTCCATTTTTCCCTATCGCTGGTGGCTCTGAGCACGCCTTCTCCTGTTACACCATGCAATCCGCGTTCTGTCATCGACCTGATTAGGTTATTGAAATATGTTATCAGTTGCTTTGTCCTGTCTTTTTTTTTTTTAACTTAGAATACTGTTAATTTATATATTTTTAAATTATTTCTCCCAAAGCAAAGAGGTAGGCTACTGGTGCGCAGGTTGTTATATAAGAAAATAGTAAATGTTTAAGCAGGAGCGGAGCGAAGTGACAGACGAACCAGTGACACGGGGTTTCAGAGAAAAGCAAAGATGGATGCAAATAACGTTGAGAAGAAGGTTCTGAGAGAAGGTTAAGAAAGAAAAAAACAATTTACACGGGGTGATGGAGAAAGGACCAGAAAAGGACTGGAATCAAGTGTAGGGAATTGGACATTACTTTCAAATTCTTGGAGATTGTAGACATCAGGAATGCAAATATACGGAAGAGAGTTCTAGTCGCGGGAAGTGCGAGAAAGGAAGCTGATGGAGTAGAAGTGGTGGCTGCATTTGCTTGATTTAACTGTAAAAGGTGAGACCTTGTTGCCAGTCACGTTGCTCAAGGAAATTCTTGTAAAGGGGACAAAATTTCGTTGGAGAATAAGACACGAAAATATTTGTAGGAGAGACAGAGGTAAGCCACATCACGTCGGTGAGAACGTGGCTGAAGACGAGCTGCCAGGTTGGGAGCGATCACATTACAGAATATCTTTTGGAGCCTTTCCAGAATCCTGAGAATTATAGTAGGGGCCCCCAACAAGATAAGACAACAGTATTCAATGGAAGGTCAGATGGCTGATTTATATATGTGCAAGATGGCTTCAGGTGGGAAAAAACTACCTAGGCCTAAAGAGCAACCAAACATTTCTAGCAGTGGATTTAGCTATTGGTTCAATGTAATGGTTCCATTTGAGGTCGTAAAAGAGAGTGAGGCCGAGCAGGCGTAGTGTATAGCCTTCAGGGAGACTCACTTGGTCCATGTTGATATGAGAAGGATTGCCTCTAGAGATTGACAGATAGCAGCTTTGCTTTAGCAGCATTAAATTTTTCAAACCATTTCTGATCTCAATCTCTCACAGGGTGGAGATCAGCAGTGAGGTTATCTTTGGCCACCATGCCAGATTTCTCATTGTGGCAGGATTAAATTGTACTATCATCAGCGTAGGCATCTACTAAGAATTTGATCACATCAGAGAGATCATTTATGAAGATCAAAAAGAGCATCGAGCATAGAACAAATCCTTTTTATGTGGTAGGATGTGGAGGCATGCCTGTTCAAGTGACCTTCATTATGCGGTATGAAAGGAAATATTTGTTTAAACCAAGCAAGCGTCTAGTGATACCATACGCCTGTAGCTTGCGCAGAAGGTCAGTGTGCCAGACCCTATCATATTCTATGGAGGTATCCAGGGGAACAGCACGAGCTTCACCAGCTTTGATTAGCAATGGCGATTGTGAAACTCTGAAAATGAGAGAGCAAATAACATTTCTTTTCAGGTGGGAGGCAAAATCAAGCAATGTCTTCATTTTGATACAACACCACTGATGTATACACAACTTGGGAATGCTTTTATTCATAATTATGTTACTTCACTAAATTAAACGGAACAATTTTCAATCATAGTAATGGAGTTCTAATTTATTCTTGCCTTCTTTTCCGCTCTCAAGCTGTTGGAAGATAAGAGTGGTTAAATTCAAAACGGTATCAATGTTTTAAAGGAGACGTGGAGGGCCATGACCGCCTGCGTCCTGGAGGGACATGGCACATAAAAACTAAGAATAATAGTAGGAATGCTAAATTGTATATATATATATATATATATATATTGTGTGTATTTTGGCAGCATTTTTTCATTAATACAGGTTTCATTGAATACTATAGACACGTTCTGTGTATTTATTTTGTGTAAGATCCGTTCGCATGATCTGATTGGCTTGATAGTGTTGTCATGGAAAGACGACAAGAAATCGCAATAATTGTTGATTTTTTTATCTGGTCTGAGCGTTCGGCTTACATAAGCCATTATCAAAGGATGAACATTTAATGTTCAGTGAACATAGAACATTTAAATTATTAATAGTGTGGAGTTATACAGAGAAAATTAGACAGGTCCATTTTTTGTGTCGCACATGGCTGTAGGCCGAGAAGGAATGGTGGTAGTGGGGTTTTGGTTAATTGAGTGTATAGTGGCCTGAGGTTTTGGGAACTGCTGCTATTAACATTAAATGTTTATCCTTTGATAATGGCTTATGTAAGCCGAAAGCTCAGACCTGATAAAAAAATCAACAATTATTGCGATTTCTTGTCGTCTTTCCATGTCAACACTATCAAGCTAATCAGATCATACGAACGGATCTTACACAAAATAAATAGACAGAACTTGTCTATATTATACAATGAAACCTGTATTAATATATATATATATATATATATATATATATATATATATATATTTGTGCAAATTAATTAAAACACACGAAAAATACTGACGTAATTACTAGCAGAACAGTGTGATTTTTCGGCTTTGATCTTTTTTCCTCTAAAAAACTTTTTTGAAGTTCCAACATTATGTGTGAGAAAAAAATTAGGACATTATTTCTAATTAACTTCGTCCTTCAAATATAAAAATATAACTATTACATCTCTTTCCCTCCCTAATAACTCATCGGTTTCTATCTGCCTTGCCTGTTTATTTTTTTCTATTTCTCAGAAACTGTTCTCTGTATGTGTCCTTAAAAACTTACATGAAAAACAAAATGCAGAGGGAAAAGTGCTGAAAATCAAGTTTTACCAAAATCAGCGACTGATCAATTTCATATATTTTTTAAGCTTATGTAAGTAAATGGGGGATATGCGTTGTGGTGCAGTGGATATCGGCTCGGAATGAGAAATCCAGGGAGCCGATTTCGAATCCCAGTTGGATTCATTGCATTCAATTACGTGTAAATATTTTTTGGAAAGATACGAATCCGTTTCTTCTTTCAAGTTATGGGTTAAATAACAGGACATTAGATATCTATAGCTTTGACTGGCAACCTGTCTACTCCAGAAAATAATGACAACCTATTGCGGGATAATCATCTGCCCAGCTATTTATATTTCTTTCGAGACATGATCGTCCAAGCGTGTATCACGTATGGGACTTAACTGAAATAGATGGGAGCTACCGATAGGTAGAACAATTTTTATTTTTTGCTGTGGGCATTGGCCACTTCTTTCCCCTCATACAATCACCATTGGTAATTAGATCACTAAGCATAAATATATTGTTTCTCTCATTTTCTGATAATTAATCTGTTTTGATAAACAGATATATCGGCTACATATGTTTGACGTACATTATTATTTTGACATTTTTCCGTTTTCATCACTTTCACTATTTTAATTGATAAATAATTTAAGGAAAATTCTGTAACAATATACGGAATACATATGAAACTTTTCCAGACAGGCTAACACACATGCGTATATATCGAAAAATTTCATTTCTTACACCGAACCCCAATACCCTTTGATTTAATTTCTCCTATCCACCACACCTGGCTTTTTATGGATTAACAGAAACAAACCCCTCACTCCCACTTAATTGAATGAGTATAGTAACAATTATGTGTTTCTTTAAAATTTTCTAATATAATAATATATATGTAATGATTTCTCACAGAAAAATGTTCCAATGCTTTACGATGTGATAATAAACAGGAAATAAAATAAAAGAGCATTGAGTTGCAGTAAACTACTTTTTTTATTATAAACAATTATATATATATATATATATATATATATATATAAATTCCGTGAACGGCGAAGAGAATTCAACAAAATCAATTTAATATAAAATGTTAAGTGTTATATCTGTATACAGGGCTCAATAGATGCTATCTAGAGTGATATTTATAAAGGAAAACTCAACACATTATTTAGATTGGTTATAAATTATAATTCATTTCTATGAGAAAAATTAGGTCATTTCATCAAACCACACTATATTTGTTCAATTCGGTACAAATGTTTTTCCAGAGTTAATTTAGCTAATAGAGACGAAATATTAATTATAATCAATCTAAATGATGAGTTGAGTTTTCTTCCCTATATATATATATATATATATATATTTTGATGAGAGAACAAGTGAATATTATCATTTATCTTAGATAAATATTTTAAAATATTTTATAAGTATTTCGACTTATTTAAGAACATATTGTGTATATGTATAGAGAGAGTTGGATAAAAAGAGATTAGAGAGATTATGTGATGAGTAAATAGTCACCATTTTATATTTTGATCTCCTCCATGCACCTTTTGCATTTTTTGACTGCACATTCAAATAGCGCAAGTTCGGCAGCGTCAGCGAAAATAAATTCACTCTGCCATAAATTTTTGAAAGACATAATCTACTAATTGGTATTTTTGTTGTAATTTACAATACAAACATTTCAGACTCTTTAGGTGTCAATGTGAAGACCATACAGAATATTATTAAAGTCTTTGTTGAGTCTAAAAAGTAATATGAATATAAAGCGTTATCTTCTGATTTCAACATTATTTAATAATTTTTCTTTCTACATGACCTCAGAATAAAGTCAGGTTTCTGCATTAATTTCACTTGAAAAGGTGGTGTTGTCCTGAGCTGAAAAATAGCAGCTGGAAAATCCGATGTCTGGCAACAAGAGTCTGCATCATGCAACAAAATTAGAAAAGCCCAGTAATGGTTGTCAAACACTTTCTGCAACCACATCATTCTTACATCTGCCTAACTAATTCCACAGAATGCAAATCCCTTGATTATTATCTGTAGGAACAGCTAGGCGAAAGACCAAAAAAACTCCATTTAAGACAAAAGATGAAGGGATTATTGCCAAATCGGCTATACCACTACGTAACTCACGCTATATCTCTCTAAAAAGATCTCAATTCTATCTCATTTAAACACAAGCACAATTCTACCAAACTTATCTGGAACATATACCATCATCCACAAGCAAAAAATACTAAACATAAAGGATTTCTTATTAATTAAAACGAAAAATACAACATTCAATAACATAACTACAAACACGCTAAAAACATATACACTGTGTTCGGCATATAACACATACAATTACTCCACATTATAAATAATACCACTTACATTCTGTTACATGTAATATAGCATACAACCTCGAAAATAGCAAAAAGTATACTGAAAGCGCTCAGATAAAGGAAACATTTGTATTATATTTTTTTATATAGTTTTTTCCACAAAAGTAAAAAATGAAGAGATCACATAAAAGTGTCTGTTAATTCATTTGAAAAAAAATTGCTCTGTTTTGGATTCTAATTCTAAATTTAAAAGCTTCTTCATAAATACTGTTGTTAAACATTCATTATTTTGCAATCAACTGACAATTCTGATTTTAACATATATATATATATATATATATATATATATATATATATATATATGTGTGTGTGTGTGTGTGTGTTTAATTAAGCAGAGAGACATCGCATTATTATTAAGTTTTATATAATCTTTGATGTTTTCGTATTATTTTTTTTCGGAACACAAATTGTATAAGAATTGTCAAAATGTGTTTCTACTTTCGGGCGCTTTTGGCTATACTTTTAACCATTATCAAGAATTAATTTTGTTTTACTTGTAAATAAACATGTATAAAGTTTATGCATATCGAGTTTTGTGTATGTTATAAGTTCACATGAAAAATTTTACAAAAATTAAAGATAATACTTTGTCTATCATTTTAAATGAAATCTCTATAAAAGAGAAATTTTTGATCAAATACACAAATCATATATATATATATATATATATATATATATGTATATATATATATATATATATATATATGTTTGTGTGTGTGTGAACAAATAAAACGCAATGGTTTTTATTGTATAAATGAGGATATATGTTCTTGACTACTCAACGATATACAAATTTTTAAAATAAAATAATAATGCATTGTTAAAGAGCAAATATATGGCAAGAGCTTTCATAACTGGTATGTGAGGTTAGTTCTTTAATATGGCAGTGAATGCTGGAAAATCTGATGAATGATGAAGGAACAGCTTCAAACAACTCAAATGTCTTTCTGCAGAAGGATGCTGCGAATATCATTGATCGAGAACGTGAGTAATAATTAAGTTTTGGAAAGAATGCAAACAAAAAGGTAATTTATACTAACCATCAGAAGAAGACATCTAAAGTTTCGTCGACATGTAATGTGGAAGAAAGCCTTGGAGAATCTGATACACACAAGGCAGATAGAGGGAAAGGGATTCAGGGGAAAGCAGCGTGTAACATAGTTGACGGACCTCAGCAGGTTGATGGTAAAGCGGGGGTTGGGTTGGTAACAGGAGAAAGCCTGCTAAAAGCCACCAGGGATAAAGAGACGTTGAAGGACGTGATCGCCTATGTCTTCGCTGGACAAGGCACATAAAAAAAAATTAAGTTTAATAACTGGTAGAGAAGAGGATGAACTGAGCTGACGCTGCCTCGCTTTTGTCTTTCTCTCCATACGCGTGAGAGGAGGGATATATATATATATATATATATATATATATATATATGCACATCTGCAGACAGATCTCTTTCACTGTATCACAGCTCATCAGTACGGTTAGACATCCGATTGCTTTTTACCCAGTCGGCGATTCTCCCTCTGAGCTATGGGCGCTCGGTAGAAGGAGGCCGATTTTTAGCGTGTATGTTATCATTATACACCCCCAATAGCTGAGTGTATTCTCATTCATTGCTGAATGAACGATGCGTATATGCTAGAGTAGCTACAGTTTATCAAAGTCTACCATTCTTCCAGAATGCTCAATCAGTGTGTGAGAGCTATATATATATATATATATATATATTGTCATCCGCAGACAGATCTGTTTCGCCGTATCACAGCTCATCAGTACGGTTAGACTCCGATTGCTTTTTTACCCAGGATTGAAACCCGACCGAAATGGCGTATATATATATATATATATATATATATATATATATATATATATATATAAGAACAACGGTTTTTATTATAATAGGGTTGTTGGTTTATTTCTACAGTAATTTTGTGAGTCGGCCTTCTGTAAATCTCTTTTCATCAATAAATTCTGCAAATGTCGGTCACAAGGAATGTATGAAGAATTGACTTAAAACGTATTATTTTTCACATTAGTTACCTACTTTTGTTTTATAGAAGCATTGAATGATATAACAGTTTTAGATATTAAATAATGATACAATATTACATGCTGCAATTTTATATATAGTAATTAACAAAAGTTTAATATCACTTAGCTGTAATAAGGTTATTTCCGTTTTGTTATATTTACTTCTATTATATGCGATGGCATGATTCAATAGCTTCTGGTTATTGCATCTGCAATTATCCACACATGATTTATTGTCTAAAAAGTTTTGCCATTGCCAAATTAGTAGCCGTTGTGAAAGTAATTATATCGGGAATTAGACTTATAATATGGGTCAATAATCCTTACATACAAGAATGTTTCAAATTGTAGTTCTAGGTTATGAAGGCTATTCTGAACGTTAAAGTAGTGTAGATATAAAGAATTGTATACATATTGAACAAAAGTAGAAGTAGACATCCAAGGATACTTATTGCGAGAGATAATCATTTTAAGTATATTTTTACACTCTCGATAACATGTTCTTCTTCAAAATTGTATCAATGTTAATTCTACGAGAGTTTCTCGTCGTCCAAGATTTGAACTTGTATTGAGTTTCAGTTTTGTTTAATGACACATCAACCTCTGTGGTTGTAATACCCAAAAGATGGGGTTTAAGTTATTTTAACGTTCGGTGAGAAGTTTGATTTAGTTCTTACTGAACATTTTTTTATCATTCTTTATTATTTTAGAAAATTGAAAATGTCTTCTAGTATTGTATTCAAAACTGTTTTGTTGAGAATAAGTTTCTCTCTTTCGAAATTGTGTCATGACAATAGTTTTTTCCTTAAAAAATATATTGTTGTTAATATTTTTTCTTCAAAAATATATATTTTTGTATAAAAGTCTTATTTTATGTATATATTTCTATAAAAGTGTATTTTTTTATTTTCATAGTTTTTTGACCCCATTTTGGGTTTAACTATTTGCCCATAACTGGGATCCTAACAGGTGCTACGATTAAGGGTCAGAGTGGACCGAGAAACTACACCAATTTAGAGGTGATTCCATGCTCTTCACACCCTCTAAATCAAAGGCCTTGCTGCCGGATGTAATTTATCGTCATGCCCAGGACCATGAATTTGCACTGAAATCTTTTAAACCCTCTGATAATTCTCAGCTAAGAGCTGCTATGTAACACAAGAATCCGGTATGTGTTAAGTAAGATAAAACATTATTATCTAAAGAGTGGAATAAAGTTATGTTTTAGACTAATCTACTCTGCAAAAGTTCGTCATACGTTAACGAAACATTATAAGACTACCTGGTGAGTGATTTGATAAAAATCGTATACAATTAAGACCATGAAGCACTTATCATGCCAGATAATTTGTGTTGTTATGTTCAAATCTGGAACGGCATGACACTTTTTTCTTCCAGGATCAACCTGTAACTGCATATGCAGATTCACCAGTACACAATATATATATACAGTGCATATAATATATGTATGATAGTGCTTCATGCTCCATGTCAAAGTTTATATTTATTAATGTAAATTACATTAATACAGATTTCAATGAGAATCGTTTTAACAGGATGAACGCGACAACACTCGAATGTTCGGGGAACAGTGCAGATCTGATCCCGGATTGACAAGATAAATCGTCAAAAATTAATAAAATAATTCGCAAACCAAAAAATAATTTAAAAAATAAGTCTTAACAAAAGAAATTGACTTTTGACTCAGTTGACTTTTGTAGCAATTTTCTTCTTGCCATGCCTCGACATATTTAACAGTAATCATTAGCAAAGCTCATACAAAATACTGAGCGTTGAACCATTTCGAGTCAGTCTCTCATAAATTACTTGTTACTGCTTTTAACTTTAAGATAGTAAAATTACAAATTGATTTTTAATCATGACTGTAAATAAAGTTTTAACATAAAATATACGCTTTACTTACCAATTTAAGCTTAGTTCAATTGAATTATTCTTGGCTTATAGATAAAATGACCGATAACATTCTTACGAAAATCTGATTTTCACAAAATCAGTAGCAGCTAAAATGAATGTTTAACGCTACTTAGACCGTGTGATTGTGTTCTTCTTCAAATATGTTTTCTATATTTTATATATCTTCTAAAAATTTCATATGATTTCATTGTGGAAAAAGATTATTAAAAATGAAATTTTCTCAAAACTGTATATGTTTTCTGATAAATCCGTTTAAAAATTTCTATTGTTCATTAAAATAACTTTAAATTCATTTAGTTTCTTTAAAGATTTTTATGATTTAGTTGAAGTTTAATTTAATTAAGCTGCTATTTTCAATTTTCGATCAAATAATTTCTATGATAATTTCTATGATTTTTAATGCGTAGCTTCCTTCATACTAGTAAATTCTGTTTGAACAAACTAGAACATATATCCTAAATATGGGAAATGTGTTTTTATTTTACTGTGTTTCAAATGATAATGACTGTGAATGCATTATCAGACAAGCTTAATGTCATCCGTTATTTGCGGAACGTATGATGCATTGCTTATGTGGGTTTTGAAGGTACGTATTTAATGATGAATAATCCAGACTTTGTTTAATAAATTAAAAGAAATATGTCTTATCCTTTCTGCAAAGTAGAGATTATGGTTTTTCATTATAATCATTCAATTGCCGTCATTTTTTAGGAAATCGTGTGAAGTGTCTTTCCGTTATTATTATTATTTTTTTCATTTTCTGATATTTTCTGTCAGTAAAAAAGTAAAGAGAGCAGTTTACATATATATTTAGCCACGTCAGGTGGTAGGCAATGGACATGTTAATGCTATTTCTAATGGAAAGGTGATCGGAACATAATTCGAACGTGCCTCCTCGACTACTCTTTTGACGTCGCATAGGGTCTACTACTCACACCTGGTTCATCAATACTTCAGCTACTATGTATCATTTAACTTCAAGATGTTGGCGGTAAAGTTTCCCCACAATTTCCACTCAGTAAATCTTTGACTTTTGAATAAAACCTGTTCTGCTATCATTTTACATAAGTTCTTAATATCGGTTTGTCGTGTTTTAATCCGCTTCTTTTGCGTCCGATATGTCCTGTGAATATCAAATTTTATAAGCTCTCTTTTCTTATTATGTGACCTAGAAATTTCAAAAGTCTCTATCTGGTGCTAATTAAAGTGACCATTTTGTTTCTATTTATTCTCAGACTTCGGCATTGTCCAAACGTTTAGTCACATCCTCAGCATTGTAGAAACGCATGTTAAATCATCAACTGTGAGAAGATTGTCTAGTTTTCCTTGTACTATAACAGGATTCATATTGTGTAGGAGGACAGTAAACTCTTTCTTGGTTTCAAACGTTATTTTTCTGTTTTTCTGTTTCTTAATACTTTGCTTAGCTTTTGGAAAGTAGATTTCCCTATCCAGGTAGATCGTCAGATTTAGTGTTACACTTTCCGTTTAGTGATAAAATACTTCCCAGATATTTAAATTCTTGAACTTGCATAATTTTGGACCCTTCATGATGTAATTTAACTGATAGGCTGTTCCAATTGCAGATAACCTTGCACTCTATCTGAATTGGTATTTGATTCATCTTGGGAGGATATGGACGGCGTCAAGTCATCTGAATACCCTCTGAAATTATTATGAGGAAGAACAACCAAAGTACGTTTCTTCTACCGTCAGATCCTGCCTTGCTGATGAGTGAAGCACTCGAGAGACAAAATTAAACAAAAATAAAGATGCCATTTCATAGCATTTTAAAGCCTTAACTTTAAGCGTCAAAGAACGTTCCATTAAACAGAAAATTGTACTGATTAAAAATATTTACTTTCAATGGCTTATAGATATAATTTGTGAAAATGAACTGGAAAGTATGTATATTGTTGCACCCTGTTATTTTCTCACTTCGTATATATATATATATATATATATATATATATATATATATATATACATATATATATATACATCTGTTTGCATGTTTCTTTACTCTGTTTTATACGCTCCTCAGAATTTGTACCTTATAAGTTGAAACTTGGGATGCGGCTCTCATTGTTTCCTGCAATATTTAATACAATTCACCGGCAGGCAGACTATGACCAGGTTAAAGGTTTAAATTATGATCATCTTTTGTACCACAAATAGTCCAGAAAGATTCAGTTTGAGTCTTTATGGAGAAAGGAAAAAAATGGGCTACATTTTACATAATATTCAATATTTGTTTATGTTTTACTAAAACTTGTTCAGAAAGTCTGAATAAGAGATTTCATGACACCATAAGGCATTTGATCCTATTATATTTTTAATTGCAATCATAATCATGAAAATCGATCATGTATGGTTTTAGAAATTGCAAAATATTAAGCTTTTTGGGAAAATGTTGAAAATATGCTGATTCGAAACACTAAGGTGACCGCAAGATAAGGAAAAATAACCAGATGTGGTATTGTGGCATTTCTATTTGAAAGAAATGAGAGGGATTGGTTTCCTAGAAGGAACTCTGTTTCACTTATTCAACCTGGGATATTACTTAAAAACACTATGACAATTGCTATTAGAATAATATCATGCAATATTTTCCTGAACAAGTATAAGATTACCAATTTTATAACACGTCTGAAATTAATCATTCAATACAATTTTTAAATGCGATTGATCATTGGCCTCACTTTAATTTTTTATCAAGTTTTATCAAATGATAAACGTTATTTTTCTCATCGAGTGACAGTGCATATATCAAATAATTATCAATGTTTCCCAGAAACAGGTTGTTCTAGACCCATTTTGGTGAATAAATAGTAAAATAACGAAAAACAAAATCCACCTAAATACAGCACTCATGTGAGCAAACATATTTAAAAATGCCTCTTAAGAATAAATCATTTTTTAGGAAAGAAATTTTCTCTTGCACTTGCTAAGCAGTACTAGAGACAAGTTTAAACTGATGAAGAAACGTTGCTACGACTCAAAAACAGTGGCCAACAGAGGATCAAATAAGGCAGAAAGAACCTTGAAATCTCAATGATATTATGAACAGAGCTCATAACAACTGAGACAGCAAAAGTGTGAGGAACAAAATTGCATACATATCAAAGAGATAGGGACAAACACTACGGTCACCAAGTATCAGAATAGCAATTATTGCTAAAATCCTACATGAACAATAGTTATGCTAGAAGTTTTAAATATGCTCTAGAGCTACATACATCTCCTCAAAAAACAGTCAATTTAGATGCAGAAATGAAATCCTTTTGAGAATAATCTCAGTAATCTAATGCATTCGTGTGTTATGAAGTTCCTATAATAATGAGAGATGAAGAGACAGGATGTCATCGTCACATCATAGTTCATAGGATAAAGAATCACATAAAAATAATTATCATATGATGCCTTGCAATAACCATTGTTATTCATGAGTGAACATGATGGATGACATCAAAACATCCCAAAGGTTGGAGGAGAAACTGAAAAAAAGAATGTCTTGCTAATGGATCTCTGCTTACCATTTCATGATTGATATGAATGTATTCAATTATCTACGCAGATGTAAAAAATTGTTCTAACATTATGCAGTTGAAAAGCATAACAAAACTTCATAAAACAAATTAGTCTACCTTATAAGGAACATAATAAAAATACAAAGGGTATATTCATTTGAAAGATGCTGTAACAGAATGAGAATAAAATTGCATCTTGCCGACCAGTTATATGTACATCCCAC
The DNA here is from genome assembly GCA_037127315.1 of Ascarosepion bandense. NCBI lineage: Eukaryota > Metazoa > Mollusca > Cephalopoda > Sepiida > Sepiidae > Ascarosepion > Ascarosepion bandense. The sequence continues at coordinate 3,062,709 of JBBBDQ010001347.1, read as the reverse complement.
TATACATCCATGGAAGAACACAAGATGCAATAAATTATATTAAAAATATTAAATATTTATCCAGTTTCCAAAATTTAAATTAATTCAAATAAGCTGCTTGGAGTACCGCAGAATTTTCATGGACATGATCTTACATCCAGGGTATTTAAGCTAGATGTTATCTAAATGAGATTACATAAAAATGGTATTTAATTTAGTTAGATGCAATATGTGCACTATAGTGTGTTAACAAGGTGGGCTATCTTATGCTCACATATTTATTTGTATAATAAAGAAAATTAATTCCAATCAGTTTGATAATAACATTTATGCTGAACGCACATATCTAACTGAATACATGAAATGGTAGGAGAATACATGTTCCATGTTTAATGTGATACAAAACATAGAGAACTTTTGAAGACAACATGTATTTTGAGAGCTATTCCAAACGGTTTTTGCAAGTGACAAAGACTGGTAAAAACTGATAGCCATCATGCAGAAGAAGACATCTACAAGATGGTGGATTTTAAATATTGGTTGGAAACCAGTATGCAGTTGATATTAAGTGAATTGTCTTTAGGGCCTTTTTCTTTATGAAAATATTTGATTCTCTCATCAACGTTGAATTTGGATATTGTGAAAAATCCATCAATGATATATATAAATATATAAACAAAGAATCAACTGTTACTTTGTTTGCTCTCCAACATCAGGCTTATCCATATAAAAACAGTAACTACTATCACGATTAGTAGACAAAGAGCAATGAAGCGTCTTAAAGGGAAATTCAGTTTACCCATTCATGAAATGTATGTAGCGAACTAGCAAATATCAGTAGATCTAAAAAATGTACAAAGAGTTTGTTTTACATCTGAATTACCTTAGGCACGGGCGATGAATCCAGAGAAACAGTCATTACATCTTTCTTTAAAATCTGTCAAATGATCCATTCCGTAGAACATTATATTACCACCAGATCTAATCATATTACACATGGAAGAAATTACTTAAGAATTGGACAAAAAAGAAGAACGTTTAGTTGAAAGCAATTTATATATCAGATTTGAAAGCACACTTAATCATGTATTTACAGTGTATCAAAACCAACAGGAATATTTTTATTTATAATTTTTTTGCATAAAGTGTTTTCTGAGGACTTTTGAAAATTTAATGGGATTGTTTAGCATATTTACAGAAGCATGCGATAAAAGAGAACTACTTGGGTTTGATTGTGGAGAAAGAAAAAAGAGGATATTTCTTCTTCAAGCACAACTGAGATACCATAGTAATTTGCTAATTACTGTCAATTAATATATAATTCTGCAATAATTTATATTAAAAATGTAATCTTACCCAGGGGATGTAATAAGTTACAAAAGTATGGATTTCCACATGCTGTCAGACGTACAGATAACCGTAACAGAATATCTGAGAGAAAACTCTTATAGTCCTAGAAATGTGAAAATGTTCACATGTATATTAGAATGTCCAATGATGAACGAGAAGTGGCATATTACACCATTACTAAAACAATCAAGTACCAGAAAGGAGGTGTTTATTCAAAGATCCTCCAAGTGAAGCCGGGGAATCTATCGTATCATCTGTGGTAGAAGTTGAACTCAGAAAAGAATGTAGAATGGCCCTTGCTTTACCATGATCTAAGATTGTTTTTACATTTATACCGTCGTGGTTAGAACTTCTCATGCAGTGTTAAGATTTCACTTTGCATTTATACGAATGAAAACTCATTTTGAACTATTATGGAAACTTCTGGAATGGCAAAAATCATAAAAGATTGTCACTTTTCTTTAATCATTTCATCCTGAGCAAGGCAGAAATGCCACTGATGAGCTGGGGGAGCTACAGAACTGTAAAAAGATTAATTAGAAAAGAGTGAGGAGAACAAACTAGTTAGAAAGGAGCAATAGAAAGCTAAGAATGCAGGTGCGATGACAGATACATAGGTGGAGAAAAAGGGAAGGATAGACGGGGGTCGGAAGAGAGCTAGAGTCCAGAGTATTGACATTGCATTTAAATTTCTGGAGGTTGTAGCCGTCAGGAAACAAGAATATGGGAGCGAGTTCCACAGGCGGGAAGTGCGAGAGAAGAAGCTGTAGGAGTAGAATTGTCGTCTGCATTTGGCTAACCTAACTGTGAATGGGTGGGACCCATATGCCATTCTGGTTGCACGAGTAAACACCTGTTGAGGAGGCACCAGTGACTTAAGTTCATCCGAGCAGAAGCCCTGAAAGTATTTATAGAACAGACAAAGGGAGGCCACATTTCGACGGTGGGGAAGTGGCTGCAGTCGATCCGCCAGATCAGTACCTATCACATTACAGACTTTCCTTTGGAGCCTGTCGAGAACACTGAGGAGAACGGCAGGGGCGCCTGACCATAAATGGCAGCAGTACTCCATGCAAGGACGGATGGTTGACTTGTATATATACAGGATGGATTCAGGCTGAAAAACATCCTCGATTAGCATAGTGACCCAAACTTCGTAGCAATAGATTTAGCTATGGAATCAATATAGTGGTTCCATTTGAGGTCTGAGGAGAGGGTAAGGCCGAGGAGTCGTAGTATGTTGCTCTCAGGGAGAATGGCTTGGTCCATGCTTATGGGAGGCAGGAGAGGTTACCTGTGATGGTTTACAGACAACAGCTTGGTCTTAGACACATTGAAGTTGACAAGCCACTTCTTGCCCCAATTCATCACAGAGTGTAGATCCCGTTCAAGGTGAGTAGCGAGATTATGTCTGTCCGCCACGACAGGTTTCATACTGGTGCAGGAGTATATTGTGGTGTTGTCTGCGTAGATTCCTACTTGGGAACTTATATCATCTGGGAGGTCGTTGATGAAAATAAGGAAGAGCGTCGGGCCCAGGATAGAGCCCTGTGGGACACCATCATTCGTGCTGTAGGACGAAGAGGCATGCCTATTCAAAACGACCTTCATTTTGCGGTTATTTAAAAAAAGATTGGATTAGGTCAAGCAGGCGACCGGTGATACCGTAATTCCGTAGCTTGCATAGGAGGCTAGAGTGCCAAACCCTGTCAAAAGCCTTGGAGATGTCCAGAGTAACTGCCCGAGCTTCGTCAGACTCATCAAGGACCTGTAGCATGTACTCCGTTACGGTTGTTAGCAAGTCGGCCGTGGACCTGGCAAAGCGGAAGCCTTATTGCCTGTCAGAGAAGAGTTTGTGGGCAGTAAGATGTTGGACTATTTCAGCATTGATTATGGCCTCGAATACTTTCCCGAATATCGGTAGAAGACTGATAGGAGGATGGGTCCGAGTGTTCACCACAATGTTTACATACAAGAACGACTGAGGAGAACTTCCAGCATGCAGGAAAGCACTTGATTGTGTTTGATGATGCGAAGATTCTTAAGAAAACTCTGGAAGCTACTGATTGAATGTTAAATAATATAAGAAGCAGTCTTTCCTATGAGGAGTCACCGTAGATTTATCAGATGATTTCAAAAAAATCTAACGAGTTTTACTAAATGAAGAAAAACTGAGAAGGTTGAAATATTCTAGGCTTTGGTAGCATGTCACAGGCATACAACAGTAAAACGAATATCACCGCTTTTCTCTCTAATGATCTAATGTTTAAAGAACTTAGCAAAAGCATATTATTCCTTGCAAACGCAGGAGCTTCTATTGACAATAGAGGTTATTTAAACCTCGCACCAATAATCATCCTGTTGCAGGTTGAAAAAAAAATAATATTAATATCTTCAAAGACATCAACGAAGATTATATGAACCACATGATGTTAAATGAGAGAACAATTCTGGCTCCAAAATGTATTGTAAACACCATTAAATTTGAAATTGATACAGTTTTATTTCTTCAGTGGAATTAAATTTTTCAGTTGAGATTTTGAAATCGTGACAACCATCTTAACTACCACCTCCCAAATTAAACCCTAAAAGTAGTGCTACAGCACTGTTATTAAGAAATCTAGATTCACGAAGACTCTGCAATGGAGCTAAACATGTATTTAAGAAAATAATTCTATATATCATTGAAGGAACAATTATGTTGTGATGTGTTAACGAAGAAGGTGTTTTTATCTACCTTAAATCCAGGTAATGTAACTCTTCTTTTCAAGAGATTGCTAAGTTTAGCTTCACGGAACCACTCAATATTCATAAATAAATCCATTAGCGATGTCCATGAAAACATATCTTCTTCCTTGTTGACATACACCTTAAAGAACTATACATTTATCATGGACAAAACTATGCTGCATTTTCAAGAGCTGAAAGGAAAATATCTGTCTTTACACCATCAGAAAAAAAGAGAGTTCAAAAATAAGTTCTTTCATGAAAATGTTTCAATAATCATTCTCAAATTTATTGAACAATTTTTATGTTCAGAAATTGGAATCATTCGCAAAAATTGAATTTGTATTGCTGTGTTTACATAAATTACCATATTAGAATAATTTTAGAATATGATTTGGAAATTGTATTTGAATTGTTATATTTTCAAGTGTTTATCATTCTCTTTCGTTTTATTTTTCTTCTCCTTTCAGAATGTTAAATATAAAATATTGTCTTTGCATATTAGGATCAGGATAATACTTTCAGGCGATTAGTATATTGTATTTAAAATGTCATGTTTTCATGCGTGCTATGTTTTTGCGTTAATAAAGTAGTTTATTAAATGGTTGCATTTTTATGAACATTGTTATTTCATCCCAGGCCAAATCTTACTTGAGGCGAATCAACAACTTTCACGATGGAAGATGGAAAAAAGAGATATTTATTGCAATAGAGTGTACAATAAGGAAGTAGGGAGAGATTAGTAAGTTATTCTGTTCTATTACAGCATACACACACGCGCGCACGCACACACACACACACACACACACACACACACACACAGACAGACAGACAGATATATATATATATATATATATATATATATATATATATATATATATATGATTGCGTTGTCCATGAAAATATACCGTTGGGTCTTGACAATGCGTCATCGGGAGGAAAAAATAGAGTGAGTACTTGATAGCAATTTGCAGTGTTCTTACAATTTTGCTGAATAAATTAACTGGAACTTACATAGAACTTGAGGCTAAATCTAGTCAGTACAATAATAAATTGATGAGATTTCGAAGTCAATCTCCTATTGCACTTGAATTTATAAAGTCTAAGTACCAAAACTAAGGGCTCATCGGACAGATCACAATCAAAATAGATATAAGAAAGGCACAGAGAGTCAAATTTACGGTGCTGTGTAAGCGATTAAAGATCCTAGTCGCAAGATCAGAATTAATAATGTTGATTATTCTTTGTTTCATCTAATGAAGTAGCGCAAGTTAAAGGGCAGGGTTAGCAGATAATATGTAGTAGCAATGTTCTATGCACGAACAAATGATAAACTTATATATATATATATATATATATATATATAAGTTTCCCTGACGATGTTTAGGTAAAACCTTGGTAGGTTCGTCTGGCTCATTAGGTGCTATTTATTTAGTTTGCTCTACCTTTGTATTGAGCGCTTTCTGCTAGATGATTACTAGTGTCGGTATTTTTCTTTGAGCTTCGTGTTGATTTCGGTTCGAACACTTTTGGCTGATTTCATGCCCTAAGCTCTTTCTTTTTTACAACAATTTTTCCCTTCATTCGATAGCTTTCGAGGAAGTTTTTCGAGACGAGTACAATTATAATCTCGTTTATATATATATATATGAAAGAGAGGTTTTAGAGAGAACAAATATCTTGCATGGAACAATGAACTGACGTTCTTAACAGCTGACTGCAATTGAGTCATTATAGGCAATCAATTTCATTTTAGCTGAGAACATTAGGAGAGAAGATGCAAAGTGTTACTTTCCTGGAGATTAGCAGCAGAAAATTGTACTGACTGCATGAGAAAAGGCCCTGCAAAGATAGATGATTAACCAATTCAGCTCTGATTGGGACCTTTAAATGTTTTTCAAAAAGAGATAATAAACCGATATTTGGAAGGGTAATACGGCCCACCAACACATCCGAGTTATAAGAATTTGGAGTTAGAGTTGATTTTCTGTAAGCAGAAAGCAAGAGGCAGCAATGATTTTATAACAGAGTTTAGAGAAGACATTAGCCAGTTCGGAAACACATCTTGTAATAAATATTACAGAGATACCATCAGGTCCACATGCTTTGTAAAGATCTAGGTTAGAGATGCTAGCAAATGGATAAAAAGGATTTTATGCATACCATTCAACAAGTATTCAGTTTTAAGAGAATAGTTAGAGAGAAGTGCGCGTGAGTCAAGAGTAAAGTTTGAGGCGGACTTATGGGCATACATTCAGATTATTCAGCAGAGAATTATAACACTTCATTTTTTTCTTTATTGTCTTAGTTACGACATTTCAGGCCATTTAGAGGTGATTGAAATTTCAAACCTAACCCTAGGCCCAATGTCCTCAGTTACATATGGTCCATTAGATAAAAGCGTTGATTAGATTTCAGTGACTTAAACGACGAATTTAAGAGCAATACCGAGCTAACGCAGTGGTAAACAAATACCTTATAGAATCGAGTTGAAGGACAACAACTAAAGCACCCGTGAAGTGGCATGGCTTATGGAACGAGAACAATATACCCCATTGATTGAAATAACGAGTTTGATCGAAGGGAGAAATAGATATTTTGTACCTATTTAATTCTTCATTGGAGAGCCACCAGTAATCAGGAAAACTAAATTTATTAGAAGCTATCCGGTGCTTCTTTCTCTTGTCAAACAAGAATTTATATTTACAGTTACGTGTTGCTTAGGTTTATTATGAGCTGTTAAAATAGTAAAGCTCAAAATAGTGGTTCTTGTCTGCTATAGCAGCCGAATATGCAGCTTTGAACTGTGGAAACAATTACGCTTTCACCTAGTATTTCCAAGGAAGGATAAATGTGTCCATCCCGACTTTGCCATAAGAAGAATCCTCAGTGGTGCACATTTCAAGTAGAATGTTAATGATGTCAGTCCATGGAAGACAGGGAAAAATCATGGAGTTCCAGTCAGCATGTTGGTAACGGAATGTGGTCTTTTGGATAGGAAGTTACAGTATTATAGATGATTAGATGAACTATCAATAGCTATCACAGTATTGTCAGATTCCCCAATAGAGCAGTATCACAAAGCTTGGAAAGAAATCACGAGGAGAAGCTTGTTGCTCTACTTTCCAACGGAAAGGAATAGGGAAGTCCACGATTTGATTCAGAAATTGGGCAACAGATAAATCTAATGGCTGAATACCGGCAATATCAATGCATTTAAAATGTTTCATTCACATGTCATAAAGAGCATTAAATGCACTGCAGAAAAAAAAATTTCCCAGATGGTTGGAGAGAATTGCCTTTTCTATACTGTCAGCTATTATGTCTGAGATATTGCCTTACTGGGAAGAAGGGAGAATACTAAAAGAAAAAAGATATTGCTAACAGAGTTTAGTAGAGAAAATGGATGAGCCTGAAGGAGTCGTCAGGAGCCTCGAGAGACAATTGCATGGCCATTGTAAGATCATCCAGGATGTAAACACTAAGGCCATATCTGTGAAGGATGAAAACATTCTGGCAAAGAAGATGGAAGAAAATAAGAATTCATTTGTTGTAATGAAAGAATTGAACCTAGTTTCGCAGAGGGAAATATATCTTGCAACCGTTCCAAAGGAAATAATCTTAACTGCAGACGTTTGAACCGATGCCGCGAATAGTAATGAAAGACAAGCTGAGTCCGTAGGCTGGTTTTTGTTTACTACTTTAGTTGTATTTGTTTTGTTGTGTTATACATGAGGTTCGATTTGAAGAGAGAGAGAGAGAGAAAAAGCAACACCCTATCTCTCACTATATGACGTCATATCAATGAAAAACAGCCAAGGCAAAGTTGAGGAAAGATCATTGGTTGACACTTGAAATACATAGAGGGTAAATACTATTTGCCATATGGCACTACTAATGCCTTGATATTTTACCATTGTTTATCCTAGCAGAAAAAAAGCCGGAAAATCATATTCTAAACAACGAATAGGGTGATAGGTTCTACTTCTGTCTAATGGACATCGAGTGAATTCAGAGCTGACGATATATGAGCCTATCTCTCTCTATTAACCATTTAAAAAAATAAAAATGAAATTAAATAGATAATTAATTTTTTACTTAGTATAAGTCCCAATATCCAATTTCTTGAAAAAGCATCAAGCTAAACATATTCCCATTCAGTATCACTCGCATCGAAGAATATTCATTTAATGCAATATTGAGAATTACAGACAATTTCAGGTGCATATAATAAGAGAATTTAAACTAATATCTGTTGTGAAGTCTTGTTGAGAAACCACAGAAAATAATAAATAAAAAAAGCAGATATGGAGATAGAAAATGTAAGTTATATTGAACCAAAATAAACAACTGGAACACAGGATAGTCAATTCAGGAGTACTATGAATACTTTTAGTAGAAATCAAGATATACAGTTTTGTAGTAAAGAAGTAAGTCCGGGTACTGAGTCTATATCCAAAACACTTCAACTTAAGATGCACCAACTTACTGACCAACAATTCCCTTACTAATTCTCTGACAACCTCTCAACCCCTGTCGTACTCTGTACAGACAAGATTATATGTACATATCAGGCAAGTCCATTCTTATGTGCAAAAAGGGGTGCTTCCCAAAAACCGTCCCAGGCTTCTTTTTTGGAAGTAACTACACTTTTTTTTCGCTTGCGACCTAATATTCTCAACAGCTTTCAAAATATTTCATTTTTTCATCGCCACAACATTTTTTTTCTTTTTTTTTTGTGGATGAAGAACTTGACTCTTCACTCCTACTTTGTTGACTGATGTGTCTCATTTCTTTGCCTGGTTTGAAAGTTTTTCCCGTAACTATAAATACTAGTTGTACATTCTTCTTTTGTGCAATCTCAGTTGTGGATTTGTTACTGCTTGAGAATACCTCTTTTATAGATTTGAAGCTTCAGTCGTCACGCTTTTTAGTATTTACAACACGAGTTAATGGGTAAATCCCATATATTACATTTCTGCATCCAGTCCGTTCCTACCAGGTTATGTGTGGTTTTCGTCACATTAGTTTTTAGAATTTTGGTCTTTCCTTGAAATTTCATATTTACGATAATTTCGCCTTTAAATTTAATCTATTTTCCTGTTATCTATTTAGCAATTCTTTTAGTGTGTAACATAGCCGGCCTGTCCAACTTCCGTCATGTCTGTAAATTTAATATTGTTAAGTTTGATCCCGAATCCAGTTGTAATTTGGCCTTCTTATTCAATATTTCCACTTCTACATGTTTTCTGGTGTTTTCACTGTTATATTCCACTCTAGCAGATCTTACCCTACTAGTTTTGTTTTTGTTTCTACATACCGATGCTACGTGGCCCATCTTACCACACGCATCGCAATTTATATATATTTAAAAAAATAATCTTTACGCCAATGCCATCCACCACATCTTTAACATGCAGAAGGAAGGTGGGCTTGTTTTTATTTGATTATTGTCAACCGTAGTTTTTTATCTCTTTTCTTTGTAATTATATCTTGTTTTCCTTTTGAGAGGGTACAAAATATAAATTTCTTTTTACCTTACGAATGTGGCGACTTCTGTCACTTCGATATCCTTGCAATCTTCTTTTTATACTGAGGCATTTCTGGGAATCCTGTGACAATTTTGTATTGTTAGACCTGGCTCGTTTTGAAGTTTGGTGAGCATTCTTTTTCTCATTTCGCTGTCTTTAGCAGCAACTAGTCCTTAGACAAATATGAGACATTTGAAATTGGCTGGGGTTAGCTCCGCCAATTTAAAATCGCCACAGTGTTTGTTGACAAGAGCTGCGAATTTAGAATACTCCTCGATTTTGGCTTTTCTGAGGTTAAGACCCTTCCACTTTTTATGGAACAACGAGCTTTTTGGGCTAAATAGCTCCGTGAGGCATGTCACTGCCTCGTCGAACGTTAAATCCCCTCCTTTTTTGGGAGAATATACTCTACGAACTTAATGTATTCGTCCGTACCTAATTTTCTGAGTAAATGTTTTAATTTTTTTCTTTTCTCTCCAGTGCTGGCAGCCGATATTAACAATATCTTCATATCGCCTGTAGTATTCTGCAAAATGTTTGTCTTCCTCGATTGAGTATTTAAATATTTCAGTAGTGTTCTAAACAGCTTCTTGTGAAAACATCTCCTCCTTTTCCATGTTTCTTTCAAGTGCTGTACTTGTTAATTTTAATAATAGCTCTTTTAATTTTCATTGTCTTTCTTCATTCGCCTTTTGTATTTCCATTTGTTTTTTATCGTTTTCCTTTTGTATTTCCATTTGTCTTTTTTGCATTTCCATTTTTCTTTTTTCGCTTCTCTTAATGATTTCCAGTTTTCCTTTCTGAAAGTTCTCCATGTTTTGCTGTTTCGATTCCGTGAGGAGTTTGACTTTTTAGCATTGCTTTCTTGCAATTAATTTCGAATTTTATTTTTATCTCTCTGTGATAGATTCACCAAATTGTTTGCGGTCGACTTGTTGTTTGAATCCTCGTAGCGAAATTTCTTAAAGTGATTCAGGGTAAGTTCGTCACAAATTTGTTGTGCGACTTGTGTACGAAACTACTTTGCCAATTTATTGTTGGCTACTCCTCTATATCTAAGTTTCGAGACCCTCAACACTAATTTGTTGTTCCTTGGTGTTATACGTGAGTTCACGCTGTTTTGTAGGTATTTTGTACTACATATATATATATATATATATATATATATATATGTGTGTGTGTGTGTGTGTGTGTGTGTGTGTGTGTGTGTGTGTGTATATATTATTATTATTTAACATTATTTTCAAATATGTCAGAATTAATTTTGTAACGGACTTCGTACATATATATATATATGTGTGTGTGTGTGTGTGTGTGTGTGTGTGTGTGTGTGATTATGTGTGTGTGTCTGTGTGTCTGTGTGTCTGTGTGTGCTCGATGAAATAGTTCATGGATTATGGCAAAATACAAAATTGCGCTTATATTAAAATAAAAGTATCCGTTAGATATGTGAAAATTAATTATGAATTAGAGCCTCAACTTCACTTTTTTAGGGGCTCAACTATTTTAGAAACCATTTTGACTCCAAAACTAATTATACATTAATGACACATCATTAATCTTCATGTAACCATTTTGAATCCCAAAACAATTATGGATTGGGAAACTATTTTGAATCCTGAAATGCTTATGGATTAGGGGCGCATCTTCACTGTTGATAGAACCAATTTCTAAAAAAATATTCGAATTCCAAAATTTTAAGGACGTTTTTCAGGTCGAACCAAATCTTTAGAGATTTTTCATTGTCGAACTGGTTTCATTTTAATTTTCTATTAGAACTATTACAGTAACTTTTAATAATAGTTTTGTTAAATTAATATGCTCTCTAAACATAATTAGACGTTAAGGTTAGTAATCACATCTAATAATATAACTCGTTGTAAACTTAATCAGCAATTTTCAATAGCTCTTTGTAGAATAATTCAGACGGAACGTAGTTACTAAAAATTCAGATATTACAATAATCATTTTATATGAAAAAAAAACATGGTAATTTTTGACAGGGAAACAAACGGGTATAGAAAAATTCTCAGACAGATTCTTTCCTGATCTAATAATAAACTATCATTTTTGCGAAAGATAAGGTTTTGGATCGAGCCAAATATTTTCCATCATCTATTGTTATATCCGGAAACCTGTCGCATATTCTATGTCATGTGGTGTAATGATAGCTGTAAACATTTTGCTTTTCCCAATATCTGATAAATCTTAATGGAAAATACCTGTCATATTCTACGAGATGGATATTTCAGATTTCTGGAGATGTTGTCATGTTGGCATCAGTTTTATAACGTTTTATTCGCTCAGTTTTATGCAGGTTATATTAACCCTGCTATATTTTCGAATGGGTTTTAAGCTGCTCACATTTATATTTTACTTTAATTTTTATTGTTATGAGAAAATTGTCTAATCGCCAACATTAGTGTGCGATAAAATAATGCTTATCTAATAAAATAAATTAATCTTAAAACAATGATTAAATACAAAACCTATCGAAGTACCGAATGTGAAAGCGACAATTTCCTTCAAACTAAGGGTGAAACTTCAGAGACTAAAAAAGCCTAGGGAAGCACCCAAACTGCAGCACAAAAGTCTTCTGAATGACCTCATGGGGACAAAAACTACACCGACAGTGTGAGAAACAAATAAGAACAACGTTAAATGTATATTCAAAATGGGACACACTTAAAGAAGCGCTAGTGACATCACCAAAAAATATTGTCCCAGAGAAAGTCAGACGCAGAAGAAATATATATTTATATATATATATATATATATATATATATATATAGTAAATAACCTAGAGAGCCAACGAAGCTACCAAAGGTTTCACCAAAAGAGCCAACTTTCCCTGAAGATCCAACTTGGTGAAACCTTGGTAGGTTCGTTGGCTGTCTAGGTTATTTACTTTGTTTGCTCTATTTGCGTATTGAGCGCTTTTTGTTTTAGGTTACTCGACTCGGTTTTTTTTTTGGTTTTTTTTTTTGGATGGGGGTGCTACGTACTTTGAATGATGTTCGAGTGCTTTGCCCCTCCTTTTTTATTACCATTTTTCCTCCCGGGTATGTACTCGGAGGGTTTTTCGAATAATTTAGAGTATAACGACAAGTTTATATATATATATATATATATATATATATATATATATATATATATATATATATTTATATATATATATATGTATATATACGTTCTCACGCACTAATTGAGCACTCTGGGAAAATATTAGACTTTGATAAACAGTAGCCACTCCGGTATGTACGCATTGCTCATTAAATGAAATGAATTAAAGCGCTCTAGCTATTGGGCGCGTATAATGATATGCGCTAAAAAGTTTGCCTACTTCCACCGAATGCCCATAGCCCAAGGGCAGAGATGCCGACTGACGTTATTTCGGTCGGTTTTCAATCCTGGGTAAAAAATCAATCGGAGTCTAACCGTACTGATCAGCTGTGATACGGCGAAACAGATCTGTCTGCGGATGACAATATATATATATATATATATATATATATATATATATATATATATATATAATTACATTAACGACGACATGTTTTAAAATATAGTTTAGTAAAATAATTTAATTATATATCTGAAAAAAGTGAGACAAAAGAATTTAACATCAACTTCAAGATGACAGAATGCCTGCAAAAATATGACCCCAACATTCAAATTCTGAAATGAAGATACCGAAATGAAGCAAGGACATGTTGCAAGTTCGTGTCATGAAACTTACAAGAAATGTGAGATGCTGGAAAATCTAAGCTGATACATTTTCATAGCATTGCCTAGGATGTCAGCTGCAAAGGAATAAAAATTCCATCTAACAATCAGCGGAATGCGTCACATAACTAATCGTGTCTTCCGAATTCTGATGAATGGAGTGCGTAGCACAATTAGAAACAAATATCGGACAAGAACAATAGATCTTCGTTAAAGTTAGTCAAAAATGAAATGCAATATATTTGCTCAGAATGATAACTAAATGAAGAATACAAATGCTGAAGATGTATACAATTCCAGATGGATGAACACGTAAGATTATTGATAATGCCCAATCGATTCAAAAATTACGTCAGAAAGAACTGCCTGATGCACTCGCTGTACTTGATTTATATGGCAAAGATATTAGAATAATTCTCATTTACTCTAACTGCACATGGCATACAAAATTCAATAAATGCATAAAAATAGAAAAAAATGTAAAACAAGGATGTGTCTTCTTACCGGACTCTTTCAATCATTACAGTTAACATGTCCAAACCAATTTCACTCAATATTTTAGCCAGAAAGTACAACTGGATTATTCTGATTATAATATCAATATTTTATGGTGACTTTTTCTTAAGATTTCTTATAGTATATATTCTTCATACCGTAGTCTTAAAATGAGTCATCAGAACCATATGTCTGTTGCTGATTGTCTCTAGTTCATCTCAGGAAAAATTCAAAACAATTCAAGTGTTGAAACCAAGGTTGACAATGGGCTTGAATTATAACGACACACACAGATATAAAAATATACAATTATATATTGCTTCTTCATCGGTTTCGGTCGTGTGTAGAGGGTAGAAGTAAGAGGGAGCACGCACATAGGAATATACGAGTTGTTTTTCTTGCGTTCTCTTTAAGACCTCTGGCTTCGTCTTTTTTTTGCGAACCGGGAAAATCCGGTATTACAAACCTCAGATTCGTCGAGCTTCAACTAATAACATCATCTAAGAGCAGGCGCAGCCATTATTGATTTTGGTCAGTTAAATTTTGACGTCATAACATTCCTGTCCTTCATTGATTTTTTCAACTATTACACGCTTATGGAACGCCTGTTTATTTGTCATTGTTTCTGAAGCCAAAACAATATTTTTGTCGGGGTACTAAAATATAATTTATTTATTGCTCATTATTTATGTTTTCGGTTTTGAACATTATTTCTGCGTTATTTCGCTTCTTGCAGAAAAATTTCAGGTATATTATATTCTGTCTTTGACACAAAACACATTTAAGATTTTCCTGCGTTTCATTTTAGATTGAAATCATTGTTTAATTTTTTAGCCTTTGACAGAATTAATATTTATTTAATGCAAATTATATTATGTGGGACACAGACCACATTCCTTTGTTTCATATTTTGTGACCTTGAAAACCGGCTTGAGCGAGACATTACACTTTTTAATTATCTGCCTTCCAGTTTCGATTAAAATCATCGTAGGATTTTTTCGCCTTTGACAGAAAAAAATATTTCCGGTCAATTATATTTTTGGGTCACCCTTATATATGACAGAATGTTATAAAGAAGATTAGATAATTTAATAATGTAGTCCAAATTTTTAAGGACATTTCTTATTTCTTAATAGTTTGCTTTGTTTCTAGAACAACTTTTTCGCTTTTTGAATGTACCTTGTGATTTGTGTTCTATTTTTTACCTTCGCTAATTGAATTTGAGAGCAGATACAAGAAAACGAATTACAAACATAAATACGTATGGTGAATGTGCATAAAAAATGGAAACCAAAACCAAATTTATGCTTTGCATTAGAAGGCATTGTTTATATATAGACGATTAATTTATAAGGAAACGCACAGGACATATTTTAGGCAAAGTTACCGAGGAAAAGAACGCATTACTTATATAACGAGCCTGTGTAAATAGTTAGCAGAACAGTGATTCGGAGAATTAACAGAAATACAAAATGTTAATAAAAGTTAGGAAAGAAAGGAAAGAGGGAGAGCCATAATCGATTTCATCCTGAGGAGACACGTTATATAATTCATATGTATGAGAAAAAGTTGGAAAGAGCAAAGCAGGAATTCGTATAGTGATCATGTCTTGAAAAGACTAAATTTGTGAGTTTGAGTGTGAGACAGAGGGTTTAGGAAGTACAATTGACTTAACTCTAAAAAATATTTTAACAAAAAGAGTAAAAAAAAACAAGTTAATGACAAATAGAATCTATCATTTCACTCTATCAATAATTTGATAAAGAAATAATTAACAAATAGCATAAACATATTTAAAACTCTACCATTCTCCTATGGTGAGAATACTGATGCCACATATGGTCCAGTGTCCCTAATATTTACATTGATATTTGCTAAAATCCAAAGAAAAATCAGATATATTGTTTGGAGGAATCGGCTTCAAGCACATTCCGATCGCCGTAAAGTTGCCAGTCTGTATTTTTTATATAAATACATTCATGTTAATTGTTCCGATAAGCTATTCCCTGTGATACTTTAACTTTTTAAATTAAAGCTCAGTACTAGACTGTTATCACTATCTCATCAATTTACAGTCATGTGCGAGTCTGTCTTGAAAGAAACATGACTGACTGGGCAGAAGATTATCCCGCAGTAGGTCGTCAATTATTTTTTGAGGTAGGCTGCTTGCTAACCAAGTTTATAGAACCCAATATGCCCTGCTATTTAACCCAAAACTGGAGGGAAAAGACAGATTCCCAAGGGTATTTGCGCGTAAATGAATGCAAGGAATACACCTGGAATTCGAACTTGGCTCCCCGATTTCTCGTTCCGAGACGATATCCACTGCACAACAACGCACATCATTAAAATGCCAAATAAGGTATTATCATTTTCAATGAAACCTATATGTTTGTCATTAACATACAAGACTGTTTCGCTGCATCACAGCTCATCAGTGTGATTAGATTTCTACATGTTTCTGGCCGGGATCGAAACACGAATGAATTGGTGCTAGTCGGAATGTCTACATCCTAAACTATAGAACTGGCTATATGTAACCGTAAATTCTATCATAAAAGATTCATTTCTCGCAATTGTAGAACACAATTAAGTCTCCATGATTTCCAGTAAATTTCATCTGCAAATATGTAAGTAAAATGGCAATCGCTATCTACTGTTTATTTTTCATTATTTTTGTGGATTTTTTATAATCGTTTCACCCCAAGCAAGCCATTGCTGCCACTGGTGTACAGGGGTTTACCTAAGAAGAGAGTGAAGAAAAATAAAAACAGGTCACAGGTGATGTTGTAAATTGGTTAAGAGAAGGATGAAAACACTGACGTGAAGAGAGCTGCGCGAGAGTAAAGCGGAAAAGGTGGAGAGGAAGATACAGGGTGTGTCGGGGGGGAAAGATAGGAGTCAAGGATATAACAGATGGCTACTGACGTTAAATTTAAAATCTTCGAGATTGTAGCTGTCAACTAATCAAGAAATACGGAAGCCAGATGCACAAGCGGGAAGTGCTAGAAAAGAAGCTACAAGTGTAGAAATATGTTTCTAATACTTCTATACCCTATAAGCCATAAATTTTTCAAGTGTTTTACTGCCTTGGGTATGGCGATAAAAGAAATATATTGCATGAAGATAACAAAATGGATTTTTTAAACGTGTGAAAAACATGGTCGTTACTTGGAGATTTTGTGTTTATGATCGTCGACTGTTATTATCCAATTTAAAATTATTATTCACTGTTTTAACGTGTCTGTTGCAATCACCTTCTCGTCATTTTGGAAAGATGAACATTTACATATAAATATATTTGCATATATTTTTAAGATGAGGTAGTATTTACACTATGTACATTATTCGGAATATTGTCCTCATCTTTGTTGCCATTTGTCCAACGTTTCTACCGTTGTGCGCTCCGACATTTTTCAGTTATAGTAATAAAGGGTTCAGTTCAAAATTACTGGCACATGAAAGAGGCCAGAGTGTACAACGGCCGAAACGTCGTACAAATGGCAACCAAGATGACGACAATAGTCCCAATTTATATATTACTACACAGGTCTTCGGGATAAACTTGCTAACCTCTATGCGTTTTTTTCTTAGTCGCAACATAGGCTGGATACGATCATCGAAACGTAGTAATATCATGCCCAAGTGTATATCTACCGTCAATATAAGATTGATTTTCCATCTTTTTGCATATTTAGTTTCTTTTGCACCAACTCGATCATATTTTCCTTTATGTGTTGTGCCTTCTCAGGACGTAGCTGATCATGTCTCTCCACAATTTTCCGTCTGATTTATCTCTTAATAAACTTTGTCTTGCTTTTATTTCTTCTAAGCTCTGTCCCGCCATCTATTTACTCAAACTCAGTAAGTATCTTATATGTTGTTTTATCTCTAGCCGTCTTGCACTATATCTGTCCCGTGAGTATCAGATTTTCAAGGCCCTCCTGACTCAAATTATATTCCCTAAAAACCTCAGCAGTCTCTTTCTACAATTATTAGCTTCATTTTGGTTTCCATTTTCTTCTACAACGACGATGCTCACGTTTTTGGTTCAAGCTATACTCAGTATCTTTCTGTTAAACCACATTCCTGTTACATCAGCGCTCACCTTCAATTATGAGGAGACTCCCCAGCACTGACACACATACAATAGGATGGATATATATATATATATATACATTATATATATATATATATATATATATATTACAGAGGGTTATCCTTTATAGTGAAGTGTATATGTGTGTTGAAATAGATTAACTGAATTTGGCCTTGTTAGTAGATAGCCCACTATAAGAGGGGTATAAAACAAGAAAATCATTATTTTGTATAGAAACAACATATATATATATATATATATATATATATATATATATATATATATATTAAGGTTTTTTTTTTACAAATAAACGTACTGTTTTGTTTTGGTACAAACATCGTTAAAAACATTGATAGCAGCAATTGCCGAAAAGAGTTTGTGCGTATGTATGTGTGTTCGTTCGTTTGTTAGGAATGTCTTTGTAGTGTTAATTATGCTCGTATTTTCTCTCCTGTCGATTGTTTTCTGCGTTGTCCTTTTATTTCGTCTTTGAGTCGAAGTAAAATAATTTTATTTGAGAATTCACACCCGGATTTAATTCTGGGCTTCCGTTGGATGATAAACAAAATTCAAGTCGCCTGTCGAAAAGAGTCCATAAAAGAAATTTGATATTTACTTATATTTAGTTTTCCACCGGAACATCTGCGTGGAGCCCAGATGCGCAGAGACCAGTTTGGTCATTTGCTATCTGGACCTCTGAGGTCAAACATCCGGTCTCTCGCTTGCTCGGTATCGCCACAATATCACAAAGAAATGTATTACTATTTTCCTTGTTTCTAGCTAAATCTTCTTATTTCTTAGTGGTCTGCTTAGCTTTTCGAAAGCTTCTTGGTTATTCCAATATATCTTCAGATTTCAGTCTCGCACTTTACGATTTCTGTATAAACACTGCAAAGATATTTAAATATCCTCACTTCTTTGATTTTGGTTTCACAGATTTTAATCTAGCACTTTGGGTTCGTTATATACTAACAACTATGCATTCTGTATCGTTACAGTTTATGTCTGATCTTTTTCTCGCTTATCGCCCTCATTCTATAGGAGTTTTTGTAGCTTTCTGTCTGTCTCTGCTATCAACACAGTGTTATATGTATAACAGCTTTTATAAATACCTGTTAAATATCACTTAAATAAAATGAGTTTTTCGTTATGCGAAAATATATCCTTGAATGTTGAAAGTCTCCATAAATAGAAGAGAATCTGAATGCAGTATAATGTTACCTTGACATGACTGGCTGAATTATAAACATCTTTAATACTTTGTTTCATTAAGAAAGTAGGAAAATACGGCTTATTTTAGACCCCTTTTTATATAAAATTCTTTATCTTTCTGAGAAGAGTTTCGTGTCGCATTCCTCGCGGATTTAAACGAAATGTTTCCCTTTTCTTAGATTGGCTATAAACTTAAACTAAAGAATACTGTAAACCCTGCTAATAAACATATGTTAATGTTAGCGAAATGATAGCTGCCTGCCTCACTCGAGGAAAATAAAAGACTCATTCTGAAAACTTAATTCTGCTTACTAATATCAGTTTTACTTGTCGGTTTATCTCTGGCCGATTAGGAAGCCATATAGTAACGATAATTTCTCATCTTAATATTTCTGAGATATGTTTTAACTTGCTTTCTAAAGAAATGTGCTAGGATGTATTGAAAAGCAAAGGCAATTTCCATATACCAGATATTCTGATGACGGACAAATGCATACATAACTTTTCGAGAACGTCTCCTCCCCCACTTGCATGATGATGTTTTTCGGTATCTTTCAACAAGATTCTTTATGCTTAACAAAAGAAGACTTTCAGTTGTTCACGAAGACACGTCTGTATTTCTTGCTTGTTTGAGTACACAGTGTGCACAAAAATTACAGTATGTGACATTTTCGTGCTTGCTAAGATCGATTCTTGATGACTATGATTGCCACCACTTGTTCTAGCGTGATTATAAGGACTTCTCTAGCCAAGGCATGGATTCCCTAGATGCACTATTCTGTTTGCGATCTTGATGGTCGTCTAGATCAATTTTTGTTTGTTACACTTGTTCTCTCTTTAAAATCGTCTACCACACTAATACGCGTTTTATGGTAAGTGCTCCTAACAGAGAAAAAACACCCGACAATGATTTGACATCCTCTGTTTGCATTATGAGGTGTTATTCCATAATGATACAACGGCAGAAATTGCGTGATCGTGATCAGAATCGTTTTGTTATTCATCGATTTCATTCACTTTGTAATATTATCATGCTTGATTTCTTTAGGAATCTGTCCAGTCGGAAATGTGTAATATCGTCACTCATATTTGTGATCACGTAGCAACACTCAGGGTGAAAAATATTGCAGAATAGACGAGATTTGTTATAATAATGCAGAGGCATGTGCATTGTTGTGTCGTGTATATCGACTCGGAATGACGAATCGGGGAGCCGAGTTCGAATTCCAGTTAAATTCCTTGGCCTCTTACGAGCAAACACCCTTTGGAAAGGCATTAATTCGTCTTTTTCTTCCAGTTTTGGGTTAAATAATAGAACAGATTGGATTCTATAACCTTGGCTTGCAAACAGTATACAGCAGAAAGCAATGGCAACCTACTGTGGGATAAACTTCTGCCCAGACATGATCGCCCAAAGCGTGTATCACGTATGGCACTTAAATGAATTCAGAGAACAGCCCTTGTATTGTTCTTAAGCAAGATGAAAATACAAACTAAATGAGCAGGAAATGTCACTATTTTGATCGCATTGAAAGGGGCTAAAAGATTGACTATATACCCTTACCTTAGTGAAATATTGACTTAATCTGATACATGGCCATACAATGATGAAATCTTACTGATTATATTTCAGTTTATTTAAAGCCATAATAAATTTTAGAATATATTTCATGGAGATAATCATTTACTCATCCAAATCCTCATAAATAGCCCATAGCTCGGCTTAGGAAATGTGCATTCATACATTTTCAATAGTTTTTCTGCGTTAGTCAAAATAACAAACTCGACTGGAACTGAAACTTAGCTCTTAAACTTGTTATTTTGGATTTTTATCCATTACACCACCCGTACATTCAAATGTACAATACCTAGTATTGCAAAGTAGTCACCCTTGTAGTTACTGGTAAAAAACAATGTTAATCTGACGTGATCAGGTGATTCAATCGAAAATAGGTGAAAGCTCCACCATTAAAATGTAAATAATTCTAATAAACCTGTTCTTTTGCCATAAGCCAAGTTTACCTGCCATATCTGAATTTAGTATAACACATGTACAATTTTATGTATAGAGATAATTTTTGAGGATCAGAAATATCCAATTTGCACTGAGGCTAAGTAAATCTTTATTTGCTGTACTCCACTGAACATATGTAAAATTACAAGTAATTTACCTTGACCTATAGGTACCTAGCGTATATCCTAACTTATTTAGTTTTATTTCAATATAAATTTAAATTGTTGCTGGTATAAATACTGAATATCTTAATATAAGTGAAAATGCTGTATTAATTCATTACTGGCGGAATCGTGTGACTAATGGACACGGACCTTATTATGCTATGGATTAAGTTATGAAGTTGTTATGAAGTTGTTACTGAAAAACGGACGGACAGACGCGGCAGTTATTAAATATAGATTTTACGACGTCAAAATTTATATGCAAAACGAGCATTTTTTTAGACATTTTAAACCGCTATAGATTGTTGAAGCACTGGTTTTCATAAGATAAGTGAAGTAAAATTTGTTTAGCCGTTTCCCTTAGCATTTAAATATCAGCAGACTATCGATAGGTAAAGCAGTGGTGTCAATATGACTGTCAGCATTTAGATTGACCTTTACTCTCTATAAAGAGTTTTAATGACAAATATTCGATTTAAATTTGAATATTCACTGTTAGATGTTAAAAAAAGTATAGGATTTGAGAACATGAATTTGTATGCCATATTTGTTCGTGAAAAATGTAGCCTGCAAAACAGACTTGAAAGTAGTATTGAAACATTTAGAAATTGTATAACGGAGAACAGAGGTGGCAAATATTCTATGAATAATGTAGTCAAATTAATAACAGACGATGTTTAGCTTGGTTGTCTAGAATTCTATAGCAGTGACTAATGAAACGAATTTTAGTTATGCCAAATGACCAAAACAGAGAGAAAGAAAGAAAGAATTATCTTAATGAAGCATCCATCACGGAACGGCAATGTTATTCGTTTGATCTGCAGCCAAGCAAATTCAAGGATTGGAAAAAGAAAATGGCGATTGAAAGAAATAAAAGAATCATTAGTATGATTCCAATGTTACCACTGTTCTTAAAATGAGACATTTGCGTCATTTTCTCTGAATAACAGTTGTGCCCCTTGAGCACGAGAAAAACTAGTCATGCAAGTGTGATATCAGAAAGGCTTCTTGAATAATGGTTACATGGAAACATCATATGAATAAAATTCATGAATCAATTTATGAGTTCCTTCAGCATTTATATCATAATAGAAGTTACTCATATGTTATATATTATATTCTGTACAAAGTATGCAAATATTCATATATATATATATAGATATTCTGAACATATACTGTTAAATATAAGAGACAAGGAATGTCGATTATGTTTAATCATGAGCCGTTCTAAGCATCGTATTTTGGCTTTAATTTCAGGTCAAAATAAAGACAAACATTCTGCAATATTTGGATAGTTTTTTGTTAAGTTGGTTCTAACCTTTCGGCTCACATAAGCTATCTTCAGAGAGGTTACAAGAACGTTAACATAAAAACATCTGCCATCAGCGACGATTTTATCTAGTGTTGACATAAAACTTTGCTAGGCAAGGTTTTATGTTTACGCACTGCGTTTGCTATTTTTGGTAATCTGTAGTGAGCGTTTTCTGTTAGTTGATTACTCGTATCGGAGTTTTTTCTTTGGACTTCGTGCTGATCTTGGTCCGAACACTTTTGACTGAAGTTCAAGTCCTAAGCTCTTTCTTTTTTAAAACATTTTTGCCTGCCGTCGCAAGTTTTCCAGGAAGGTTTTCGACTCGAATATAATTGTAATCTCGTTTACACACACGTATATATATATATATATATATATATGTGTGTGTGTGTGTGTGTGTGTGTGTGTGTGTGTGTGTGTGTGTGCGCGTTCGTATCGAAATGAATAAGGAAGAAGTAAATAATTTCAACGTTCAAACTGGAACCACTATATTGAATCCATTTAATCTAAATAAATCTACTGCTAAGAAGGTTGGGTCACTATGTCGATCCAGGATGTTTTTCCACCTGAATCCATCCTACATATATACAAGTCAACCATCCGCCCGTGCATGGAGTACCGCTGCCATTTATGGTCAGGCGCCCCTGCCGTTCTTCTCAGTATTCTCGACAGGCACCAAAGGAGAGTCTGCAATGTGATAGGGACTGATCTGGCGGATCGACTGCAGCCACTTCCCCACCGTCGAAATGTGGCCTCCCTTTGTTTGTTCTATAAATACTTTCATGGCTTCTGCTCGGACGAACTTAAGTCACTGGTGCCTCCTCAACAGGTGTTTACTCGTGCAACCAGACTGGCAACTGGGTCCCAACCATTCACAGTCAGGTTAGCCAAATGCAGACGATAATTCTACTCCTACAGCTTCTTCTCTCGCACTTCTCGCCTACGGAACTCGCTCCCGTATTCTTGCTTTCCTGACGGCTACAACCTCAAGAAATTTAAATGCAAAGTCAATACTCATCTACTAACCACTGGACTCTAGCTATCTTCCCACACCCGTATATCCTTCCCTTTCTCTCCACCTGTCATCGCACCTGCATTCTCAGCTTTCTATTGCTCCTTTCTAACTAGATTGTACTCCTCACTCTTTTCTAATTAATCTTTTTACAGTTATGTAGCTCCCCGCTTATCAGTGGCATTTCTGCCTTGCTTGGGGTGAAATGATTAAAAAAAAAAAACATACATTATACAATGCTCAATATAAAAAAGTATCAATGATCATGTCGAAACAAAATGTACCATTTTGTGGTAGTTTGTAGTTTGCACAATGTCTAACATAATGATTAATTATATATATATATATACCTGCACGCACCCCCATATATATATACATTGTTAAGTTGTGAAAATGTTTAGCTCCAAGCTTGTATTTTTCAGTTGTTTGACTGATAAAAGCTATTTCGGCAAGCATGTGTTTTTTTATCATAGAGTGCTACATATCGGGATGGCGTTAGAATATTGATACGTTTAATGTAAAGAATGTGTCATTTTATTTCAGCAGGTTCGTACCGATCTAGCCCTGATGAATGATATATCTTAACGTTGTCCTCACGAATCTTCGAAGTCGGCATGAACATCCACAGATAAAATGCAAAGATTTGTATTAAATTATATATATATATATATATATATATATATATATATATATATATATATATATTGTCATCTGCAGACAGATCTGTTTCGCCGTATCACAAGCACACACACACACACACACACACACTCACATATATATATATATATATATATATATATATATATATATATATATGAAAGAGGCAAGCGGAAGGTTGTTTTAGTTTTAACCGAGGCGTTTCATCTACTTATGGAATTTAACAAGGCAAAAACCGAAATTAAATTATTTGAATTAAAGTGTCTATAAAAATATGTTATTGATTACAAACAAATTATAAATCACTCATAAATATTCATTATGTCAACTGAAAAATGTCTAAATGTTAATAATCCTTTTGCATTCTCAATGTGGAATTTAACCTCTGAAAGAGAATGTGAGGGGTGCAATTAAGATATAAAAACGGAACACTTATTAATATTTTGATATTATTTCATGCCAACACTTTCAATGATTTTTTCTAAGTAAATTACTTGTTTCTGTTGATAAGACTTGCATTTTTAGGTAAAGATTATATATATATATATATATATATATATAAAGAAAATGAAATGAAACTAAAGACTTGGAAAATATGAATTTAAGATAGCTTTACCGGTGTCACAATTTTATGAATTTCAAAATTTATATGGAGATGGAGATACATGTCATTATGCCATATGCAAAACTTCATAACGTAGATATTTTAAATCAGTAACGTTACCATTGATAAATATTCTTTAAGACTCACACTTGCATTTTCCCGTTCGTTTTCTTATATTTTTACTCATGAAGGATATTAAAAATTGTTTTTAATTCACTCCTCTACTAGAAATAGCGATATTATTTACGAAACAAGAGACAAATTTGTTGAAAGAAATCTTTCGTAAAACGTCTCAAGGTAAAATAACAATAACTGTTTAGAACATGACTAAATAATATTTTCCGAAAGTTACTAATTTTCTCAGTATTTAATTAAATGTTTTGCGTTTATAAATTTAACATAATATTGCATGTGTGTGTGCAGAATAGCCATTTTTGTTTGCTGTTTTTCCACATTTATGTGCGGTGTGCATCAGGACTTTAGTTGGTCGTGGTCCTCAATATAATTCTGTTCATTTATACTCGTCTTTTTTTTTTTGTTATTTATTTCAAACCTGTTATGCCATTTATTTACTCAAGCCCATAATGTATGTTCAGCGCTTCTTTTCTCTGTTCATCTTTCCCTTAACCCTTTCTGTAAGTATAAGTTTTTCCGTCGCTACCCTCTGTAAAAGATTGTAGTGTTTTTTCTCCGCTACCAAAACTGTTCCATCTGCCTATCTTATTCCGTTAAGACTATGGCCGTGATAATGGAAACAGTTAAAGATCACACACTTGCCTTGCTGTATTAGTTTAATAAGTGAGAAAACATACCCTTACCTTGATTATGCTAAAATCTTTTCTGAAAATATCATAATTGCTGACGAACTCTAACAGATGTTTTGCGTACATTACCGAAAGCTTATGTATAACCTATCAAAAACAAAGGAACCGACTTTCTACATGTTTGATAGCTCTTTCTGCTAACATTCTGGGCATAAATATATTTTTTAAATTTTTTTCAGGTGTCTTCGACGAAACTGCTTTGTGCTTGCCCTGTCTCTAGCCAGATTTTGATGCGAGCTTTATTCAAATTCAGCGGCGAACTTAATACAAATTCTGATGCGATCTTAATTGAAATTTTCTGATTTTTATTTTAATCTTTTTGTTGGGTCACAGTATTGGAGGGTTTGATGGAAAATTCACAGCGAATGTCAGGATGCGTTTACAAAGCGTATGAATATTGCGTTTTACCTTTTTAAAAATTTCAAATAATGAAAAAAATATACAGACACAATGCCAGCCCAGTCGACCGCCGTGTAAGAAAGGGTAAGATATTGACTTGCCAAGACATTCAAATCTATCTCGATAACGTCGAATATAATGTTCTAGCTGTATTTCTGTATAATTGGATTCCATCAAATAAAAAAGCGTATCCTTAAATGTCGGTATCCTGTTGTTTTTCGTAAATGTCTTAAATAAAAGTATATTTTAGTTAATTTACTTATACACATATGTATTACTATACAAGATATGAGTTATGGGCATATTTTATCTGAGAATTACAATCTCTAATATCCGTTGTATATGTTAAATGATGAAGTTATGAAATGAAATCTAGGAAAGAAAGGTGATTAGGATAATATACAATATATTTTTTGTGTTTAATATATGGTTTTATTCATTAGTGCACGAATTGTTTATATATATATATATATATATATATATTAATTTAGATACTTCAATCCAAGGGAAACAAGCAGGAAGAGAGCTCCATGTAATAAAATATTACTGAGCAAATATGTATTAAAAAAGGATTAATTCCTTGAATTAATCCTTTTTTAATATATATATATATATATATATATATATATATATATATATATATTCATATTTCTTTCACTTCCCCTTCCGCTTTTTTAGAGCTAGACATAGCCAAATTTTAAATTTTTCACTTCCAACTCAATATAAAAGTAAAGCTGTCTAAAATCTAAAAATAGACATTGATTGCTGTCCCAACCCCTCTAGTTTGTCTGTGATGTAAAACTTGAACGTCCGCCGGTAATATCTTGTATTTTGAAAATAAAGGTTGCCGATGAAACGTGAAATCTCTCTTAGGAATTTCATGTAGAAATGATCATACAACGATTTTGAACTTCGAAATTTATATTATATATATATATATATATATATATATATATATATATATATATATATTCTGTTTGAAAACAATCGGATATCTAGTTGTACTGATGAGCTGTGATACAGCAAAACAAGACTGTATGCGGATGATTATTTATGCTATTAATGCTCTCGACCGTCGATTGAGCACTTTAGGCAAATGATATATTTTAAAAACAGTAGTTAGTCAGTGTTATTTATACATTGTTCTACAGCAATGAATTGAACACTCTAAGCTACTAGCGTTTGTTAGCGTTGTGTATATAACACGCTAAAATCTACCTTCTTTCGCCGTGCAATTTCTGACAAGTAAAAAGCAACAACGTAACCGAGTTATTACCAGGAATATCACCGGAAAATTAAAACTTATAATAGAAAACTAAACAGATGTAATTTACCTCTATTGAAAGATAGTTACATTAAAATACCTAAATAACCCTCATTTATTAAACAAATGAAGTGAATCGATGATTTCAAACATAGAATAAAATACCTGCTCAATTAGGTTGACTGTGATCAATATAGATTTTCTATGTAGAATTTTTACTATTATTATTATCATCAATTTTTTCCATAAAAAATGTTAAAAACAACCCGCTATCCGCCTTGATACATCATCAATAATTTTTGCTTTTTAATCTAAATTAAAAATTTCAGTTTATATTAAATTAAAAAATAAAAATATAACTCCAGTATTGTAATATATAAGTACGCTAAAGTCGAAAGAACCAGAAATTCAAATCCTAGAAGTGTCAGTTCATAATATGCAACTGATGACTGCATAGTGCATAAAAATCCGAGATGTGCTATAGACATAGGATAACATGTATCAAGTGGTATGTATCTGCTTGAATGTTTATTAAATTGCCTTATATCCAACATAACCGAACTCCCTTCAACTTAATTTTATTTGTAATCATAAAAAATATGAGTTTGGAATGTAGAAAGATTATTTTGTTTTTATCTTTAAATAAGAATTTCATTACCAAATTTTGTGTAGTGATATTATGTTTTTATAAACCATTGTAATAACAAGATTACTATATATATATATATATATATATATATATATATATATATAGTGATAATAATAACTACTTAGACTCTGTAAGAATGCACTCCGTAAATTTATGCCAATATAAACTCTCGAAAAAACCATTAACAAACAGAACCTAAATCCGTTACAATCCGGCATACTAAGTCGTCGGATAAATGGGGAGAAAAAAAAAGAAACCAGCGGAAGAAGAACAAACATTCAAGATTCCGCAGTCAAGAAAAAAATAAACAAAACGGAACCAAACACATGAAAATTGCTCGATACGAAAGTACTAAAATACAATAGTAGAGCAAAAACACACGAAAAATCTAAAGTGAGCCAAAACCTACAGCGGTTTCACACTACGGATCGTCAGGGAAAAGGCTGAAGTACTAAAGATAAAAAGGAAATAGATATACTTTCACAAAGAATCGGAAAAAACATGCCAACACAAGAAAGGGGAGTAAAAAACTTTAATAAAACAAACTTTATTAGAAATAACAGCAACTACGACAAAAACTACAAAAAAATATCAAGTACTAAGCAATGAATTTATTTTTTTGAAACTTGCATTTATTTAAGATTTCAGTTTTCGTGTGTGTATATATATATATATATATATATATATATATATATATATATATATATGTCGGTGAAGTGATTTCGGACTGAGCAGGGAGATTTTTCTTAAAATTTATATCATTTCTTCAGATGTTTGAGAGTTGGGTTTGATAATTTTAATTTTGCTGTATAATTTTATGTCTAATTTACAAACAATCATTCTAATACATCCTTTACGAATATGCTATCATCAACTGAATCTCAACTGAATCTTTAATACATAAGATATTTGACTCATTCGTTTGATATTTAGTTGTGTTAATCACATACTCCATGTGTCTGGTCTGATATTCTCTTGAGGCGTGAAAATGTTAGTCATGAATACGCAGTCAATTACATAATTTTAGTATGCAGTGTAATTAGAAAACTTTATACCACCGTCGGAATTTTAAAGAATCACAAAAATCATGCATTTTTTATGCTTCTTCTTTTCAAATCTAATTTAGTATTTATTATCAAGCTTTTATATTTCTGCATTCACATTTTGTTTGCCATAGAGTATTTTCTTGTGGCATGGAATTAACGTTATATACATCTCTCTTTGGAGCCTCGACTTAACAATTTCAATATCATTAGTTGTAGTTTGTCTTCCTAATTCCTGTTTTTTATAGTTCTTTTTACCTTATTTTTTCTTATTTTTATATTCATTCACACTTATTCACCTTTCCTTGTGTCTTAGTGACTTTATTATCTTGCTTGTGATTAAATAATTAAAATGTATCTGTCAAGAATATATAAAAAAATTAATCGCAATTTCCGGTTAAAGTTTTAGTTTGCTGAAACTGATTGACAAGTCCCCGATAAAGGCCAGCGGGAATATCTGTTTAAATGTTGTAATAACGACAACAAATATACAATCAATAGACCTTATGTAAAATATGTGAATAGAAATCCAAACAATCAATATATAAATTAGCCTATGTTTCTGTTTATGCCTCACAGTGTTTATGATTTGTATATGATAATTCATTTGAAAATGCAGTCTTATTTTAGCGATCATTCTGTGTTTGTTTCATTGAATTGCTGTTTGTTTTAATATCCAAGTTGGCATAGAATTTGTAACTCTAAACACTGACATTACTTTTAGCAGAACTCAATCTTTTTCCTTAATGTTGTCAACTGATCATTTCCTTTTAACCGTCAACACATCAAATTTATATATGATAAATTGCCCTGTTCCAATATCAGGAAGAATTTTATATCAAATAAAACACAGCATCCTTGCTGGAAGCATTGATTAATCGTCACTATGTGAAAAGTTACAGCACGCAAAGAAATTCATTCGATTTCACGTAAATATTAAACAGATCGAAATGAGGTTGTAGAGTACCGACCCTTAGTCAGATTACTCGTTATATCACCTGGTCAGCTTTTCTTTTCTTTTCTATTTTCTAATTTGTTTTATTTGACATTTCTTTCGACTATTCCTTTCTTGATCACGTTCCTTAATTTTTCAATTTAAATTTCTTTTCTAACTTCCTTCATGATTAACAGCACCTATTTATGTTCGATCATTCGGTTAGCAGCGACACTGAGCATCGTCATTATTAGATCGCTGACTGCATGTGAACACAGAGTAGATAATTTGATCGTAACCACAAACAAAATATTCCACCTTTAAAATGCGGAAAAACGAAAAAAATTAATTGTGGTATTTATGGCAAATTTCTGTCTGGAACGATATGTTACATCTGTTTTAGGGAGGAACATTTTAGCCAATATCTTGTATCATTTCGATCTGCATAAACGTAAACAAAATCTTCCTGTCCTAGAATTATGTTTGCATCAGTAATATAGAAACTACAAAAAGATACGGTCCTTGGCATGACGGTAAACTGCATCCGGATGGGGAGGATGTGTGGAGCCTGAAACCATCTCTTATTTTCTGTTGTTCCCAGATTCACGCTGACCCGGAGTATTAGCACCTGTAAGGGTCCCAGCTATGGTCAAATAGTTAACCGTTAGAATTGGGTTCAAAACTCTATGAAAGTATTAGTTTATTCTGCTATCGCCCAACATAATTTTAGCAATGATTAAATATTTTAATTGGAAGCAAATGATTGTTCTTCATAATGGTGTCTACATAATAACGATAACCACCGATAAAAACTTGTACTACGGCAGTTCTACGTATTTTTAATGAAGATCCTGCTTAGTATCTAATACCTATTCTTACGATTGTTCTGAGTGAATAATAACGAATGAATAGCCTTCAGAAGTGTTGCTAAAAATTGTTGTACAAATGGCGTTGCAAATGTTTATATGAAGTTAATAATAAGGTTGCATTAATCAGCAATATACTCATGTCATATTTCTTCAATTTTGTTACATTTATGATCTTATATATGTCTTCTCAATTTGGCATAGAGATAGATACCGAAGAACAAAACAAAATCAAAATCAATAATGAAAGGGAACTTCTAGTGAATATACATTTTTGGGTTCTGGTACATACAATTGTTGGTCCTAGGCATGACGGTTAACTGCATCTGGTAGCAAGGCCTCTAATTAGGAGGTTGTGTGGAACATGGAAACACATCTTAATTGCTGTTGTTCTCAAGTTCACCTTGGCCAAGAATGATAGCACCTGTTAGGGTCCCAGCTATGAGCAAATAGCTAACCCCAAAACTGGGATCAAAATACTATGAAAGCATAAAATTACACTTTTATAGAAATGTGGCGCAGTGGATATCGAATCGGAACGAGAAATCGGAGAGACGAGTTCGAATTCCAGTTGAATTCCTTGCATTCACTTACGCGCAAATACCCTTGGGAAAGGTATTAATTCGTCTATTCCTTCCAGGTATGGGTTAAATAACAGGACAGATTGGGTTTTATAGCCTTGGTCGACAACCAGTCTACCGCAGAAATCAATGGCAACCTACTGCGGGATAATATTCTGCCCAGTCAGTCATGATCGCCCAAGCGTGTATTACGTATGGCACTTAACTGATACATAAAAATAGACCTTTATACAAAAATATACATTTTAATGAAAAATTATTAACATAACACATTTTTGAAGGAAAATTTTTTTCTCAACAAAACATTTTTGAATACAAAACTAGAAGACATTTTCAGTTTTCTAAAATAAAAATCTGACTAAATCAACTTTTTCACTATAACCTAAGATTAACAAAAACCCTAAAACTCCATAATTCGGCATTAAATAACCAAAAGAGGTCGATATGCCGTTAAACAAAATTCAAACAAACTCAAACTCAAAAATAACATGGTTTACTACATTGATTCTGGTATAGTACGTGGCCTACTCGGTTTGAATATGTCCTATCTAGGTAAGAGTAAAACGAAGTGAAAACTTGAAGTAGCTGAAATGTGGTTCTACAGAAGGGTACTGCGGATATAATGGACCGAGCATGTGAGCAATGACGAGATGTTGGAAAAAATGGAAACGAAAAGGAAATTAATATTGAGCATCAGGAGAAGACAAATGAAGTTTGTGGGACATGCAATGAGGAAGTAGGCCTTGGAGAATCTGATACTAAAGACGGGGGAAAGCAGCGGATAACATGTTTGAAGGCACTGAGCAGTTGGATGACAAACAGGGGGCTGACAGACATTATAAGAGAAAGCGTGCTTAGAGCCACCAGGGATAGCAATACGTGGAAGGCCATGATCGCCTACGTCCTGAAAAGAAAAGGTACATAGAAGAATAATTATTTTCCCTAACTATAGCTATAACTTTGCATGTGAACTTTGGTGCTGTGGATATCGTCTCCGAACGAGAAATCGGAGAGCCGAGTTCTAATTCTAGTTGAATATACTGCATTACCCTCCGCTCAAATACCATTAGAAAAGTTATTAAACTGTCTTTTATTCCTCTACCTATAGGTTAAATAGCCTTCGCCAGTCTGCTTTACTCAGCGGCGAGTACGGAACATCCCCTGAAATGACGGACTCGAAACGGTGAAATTCATCCAAGGAGGCGTTCCTCAAATAAGAGTTAAAAAAAAAACATGTGAAAAGACGAGCACATCTAAATAGCATCAAACTCCTGTGTGTATTTGGTTATTCAATTATTCTTTTCACGTACGAATAGTGAACATTAACTGCAAACCAAAGGTGAATAATGAAACCTTTAGAAATAAGATACCACAGAACCTTTCTCCATAGATAGAATTACGAATGAAGTAGTTCAAGACACTATAATGCAAAAAGAAGAACACCCTGAGGGAAAATTTATAAACCCGACCAAGAAAAAGATGTTGAAATATCGGTAAGTAATAAGAGCTAACAATATTTCCACTACGATCCTATATCTTACTTATACAGCTGAAGAAACAGCAGAGGAAAAATAGGGTGGCAATTTCATTAACTAGATTGGAAGATCATTCACAGATATTCAAACATTGTCTCACGAGAGACATTTGGCGGGAACTGTTTAGCTGTTTCAGCTACCTAGCGACTCTATAGCTACACCTCATCATGAGACTGATGAAGATGATGATGCTGCACATTGTTGTTATCTTCTATTATAATATGACGTTTTCATACGTCTTAATTGCTATGACTCTCTTTTCATCTGTCAATATCTCTCTTTAACGGCTTGAAAAAATCTCACTTAATTAATGCAATAAAAATCTACCTCCTAAAATATAAATTGTTTTATTTCAGTGTTTCTAATAACACAAAAATGGAGATCGAAGAAAACCTATATCAGCATTGAAAAAATGGAGAAAAAGCATGACCCATTCCCTTCATATACATTTATATTGTGAAAAAAGTAAAAGCCAGAAGATAAATAAATAAATAAATAAATAAAAGATAACTGATTTCTTTCCCCATAACATCAGCGCTATGGGATTCGGCAATTATCTACAGGTCATCACTTTCGAGATAATGTGTAGAAATATAGCAAAAACGAATTCTTTCCAGTCGGTCGTGTGAAAACTCGATTCACTGAGAGTGACACATGTATCATTCTGGCAATTTACCGTTTTCAGAGAGCGTGTGATTCCTCATAAATGTCAGGATTGAACGCTTAAAGACACTAGAACAATTCGAAACAAGAAAAAAAAGGAAAGGCATAAATTAGAGAAATCTTATATATAACTGCTATGTAGATAACCCCTAGAATAGGAGACTGAGAATGAATGACATGTTAAGAGCATACCAGGTTAAACAATTTCAATCATGCTGTTGTTTTTTTAATGGGTCATTTTATTTTAGACGGGAGAACGTTGTTTTGTGAAAATAGCTTCGTTAATCATTTCGTTCGAAATCAATTCCACCTGTTCACGGAATGGTACAGGTGTATATACTCAGTGGCTCAAGGCAACAACGTGAGGTGAGATCACGCCTACTTTAGTAAGGGAAGAAATATAGGTTTTATTTGAACTGGTTAATGACTATTAGACGTTGCTTTGACATTCGTGTCACTGCTTCTGCACGCGTTTTGTATATTTCCTGATCATTTAACCTTTGACACTTTTTTGTTTATTGTTCCATTCCTGTCCTTCTCTTACTAACATATTATAATTACGATTCATTTCCAAAACATTTCCATATATATATATCTATATATATATATTCACCCGTAGATAGATCTGTTTTGCTGTATCACAGCTCATCAGTACGGTTAGACAGCCGATTGCTTTTTACTCAGGATTGAACCCGACCAAATTGGCGTCAGTCGGCGTTTCCACCTCTGAGCCACGGACACTCGGTAGAAAGAGGTAGACTTTTTAGCGTTTATATTATGATTATACACGCTTAATAGCTGAGAGTGTTCGAATTCATTGCTAAATGAACGATTCGTAAATGCCAGAGTAGATATTGTATTTCAAAGTCTACCATTTTTCCAGAGTGCTCAATCAGGGTGTGAGAGCGTAGGTGCCAGGAGGTATTGTGGTGTGTGAAGGATTAGGTGGTGATGTATGGGTTCTTGTGATGAATGCGCAAATTGTTAAAGAGTGATAGGGTCGTGAAAGTATTTAACTAGGTTGAGGATAGTTACGGAAAACTATATTCTACCCACCCCAATTTTTGGGGCATGTGCCACATTTTGTCTAATTTTATCTATCTATCTATCTATCTATCTATCTATCTATCTATCTATCTATCTTTCCGTAGAATAAACAGATTTGTCTGCGGATGACAATATATATATATATTCTACGGAAATTTACTAAATTGGTTTAATCCACGATATTTAAATTTATTTTTTTAACATTATATTTAATGGATACTCTTATTTTAGTAGAGAGTCTTTTTTACTATAATTAAACAGTACATTTTCAATATTCAGTTGCCTAGACGTTCGAGAAAAGTTGTATGGAAACGTCTATCTTCCAGCAAATATTCGAAACAGCATGCTCTCATTTACCGGCGAAATGCCAATATTGGGTCTGGTGTGTCTTACCACTCGACTATTGATTACAGATATTTTTCTTATGTAGCGTTATGTATTATATTCTGTACAAAGTTTATATACAAACACACACGCACACACACACACACACACACACACACACACACACACACACACATATATATATATATATATATATATATTATTATTATTAACGACTGACATGATTCTGCAATAAACTTTTTAATTCATTTTTTATTACATTCTTAGAACTTTTTTCGCGTATATTCTTCCGCAATAGAGATTTGCTTTTTAACTTATTTTATTTTAACTTATGTTTTATTTCAATATCGGTTGTTTTCTACTATTGTAAATATGGACATTTGTCATACAACATGCAACAAAATAAAAATGAAAAAAAAAGTAAGAAATCCTGAAACAATAAAAAAATAAGATACTCCTCTATCCTTAAAAAATATTTTTGCTGAATTAGGTGACTTCTTTTTTATTCGTTCTTTCGCTCTCTGAATAATATGATGTGAAGCCAAATTAAGATCATTGTGGATGCAAATTTCTTAGCGGAAGTGATCACAGCGAGCACATTATGCCAAATAATGCAGGGTCATGTTCGACACGTGTTGAACAAACATGTACGAAACACAGCCGATTAAATACGGAAATGACTGCGCATCGAGCATGCGTAGAAAGGCTAGAAAGACAAGACGATCTAGAGCCAATATTTTACTTCCTTTCTATGAATGCTAATAGTTTAATTTTTCTTTTCTTTCTTTTTGTTTTTTATCTTTTCTGTAATTTATGTATTTTATTTAGAGGGAGAAACATTTAAATAGCTTAATTCTTCTTGCTTCTGTCCAACTGAAAAAAAAATTAAGAAAATAAAATCAAAACCAGAAAATGAGAATGGGTGCCAACGCTTTTTAATCGCAAATATATTTAGAATTTATATTCAGTCTTTTTATATATCTTCTTAATTTATCCTTGTATTATATCTACTTATTTTATTCCCTTTTCTATGTATCTTTCTCATTTTCGCCGGAGATTTTTTTTAGAATAGCTGGGCTCATAGAAATTCCACAAGTGTTGACATGTAATATTATCTGTAATGTTCCGTAGAAATTGACAAGTAAGATTAAACCTCATATCTTGTTTCGGTTGAGATCTCAAGATTTACTACACCTTCTCATTCTCCCTCTTATCTTATTCACAGCTTCCTTGCCTTTCTATATTCTATCTAAATATTATACAAACATGAATCCTTTATATATTTTAGAAAGGCGGTTGGAACGCATAAGTTGTTTCTAGATTGCGTCCTCTCAAACTTTACTCATTACTTCTGTATTTTCTCACTATATTAATACAACTTCATACTTACGCCTCTCTTTCAATCTTTCAAACATTCTCTACATAGAAGACTTTCAATTTTTTCTGTCAAGATAGCTTCCAACCTTTCTCTCTCCAGATACTGTTATATTTCACTTCCCTAGAGAGCTTTAAATTTATCTCCCTATATTGTTTTCAATTTCTTTTCCTGGTAGGTTTCGATTTTTTTCTCTATAGATTTATTTCAATCATTCTCTCCCTAGGATGCTATCAATCAATTTCTTCCAAGATAATTTTCAATTTTTCTCTTCTTAGATAGTTTTCTATCATTCTATCCCTCGATAGTTTTAAACTATTTCAACATAGATAGCGTTTAAACATTCTCTCCTTTGATTTCCTTCAACATTCCTTTGCTAGATAGTCTTCAAATTCTTTTTATACATATCTTTCAGATCTCCCTAGAGAGCTTTCAATCGTTCTCTCCCTAAATAGCTTTCAAGTTCTTTTCATATATATCTTTCAATTTTATATTTTTAGATATCATACAATCTTTCTCTCCCGAGATATCTTTCAAATTATTTTCGTATATACCTTTCGATTTTATCTCCCTAGATAGTTTTCAACATTTCTGTCCCTAAATAGTTTTCAAGTGCATTTCATATGTACCTTTAAATATTTATCTCCCTAGATAGCTTGCAACCGTTCTCTCCCAATATAGCTTTCAAGTACTTTTTATATAAAGCTTTTTAAATTTTATCTCCCTAGATAGCTTTCAATCTTTTGGTCTCGAGACAGCTTTCAAGCACTTATCACATATGCTTTTCAATTTTTATCTCTCTAGAAAGCTTGCAATCGTTCTCCCCCTCAATACCATTTAAGTTCATTTAATATCATTTAATATACACCTCTAGAAAGCTTGCAAACGTTCTCTCCCTCAATACCATTTAAGTTCATTTAATATCATTTAATATACACCTTTAAATTTTTATCTCCCTAGAAAGCTTGCAATGATCCTATTCCTTGATAGTTTTCAAGTCTTTTTCATATAGACATTTAAGTTTTCATCTATCTAGAAATCTTGCAATCTTTTTCTCCCGTAGTTTTTTTTTATATAAACCTTGCAATTGTTCTCCCCTTCGATATCTTTCATGTATATTTTATATATACTTTTCAATTTGATCTCCCTATATAGTTTTCAATATTTATGTCCCTAAATAGATTTCAAGTGCATTTCATATACACCTTTCAATTTTTATCCCCCTAGATAGATTGCAACCGTTCCCTCCATCGATACCATTGTAGTTCTTATCATATATACATTTCAATTTTTATATCCCTAGATAGCATGCAATCTATCCCTCCCTAGATAGCTTTCAAGTTCTTTTCCTATATACCTTTCAATTTTTATTTCCCTAGATAGCTTGCAATCTTTCTATCCTGAGACAGCTTTCAAATCTTTTTTAGATATACATTTCAATGTTTATTCCCCTATATATCATTTTATCCATCTCTCAATAAATATCTTTCATGTCCTTTTCATATATATATTTATTTATTTATCTCCCTAGATAGCTTTCAGTCGTTCTGACCCTTGACAGCCTACAAATTTTTTTCATATATACTTTTCAATCTTTTTCTCCCTAAATAACATTGAAGTTTTTTTCATATATACCTTTCAATTTTTATCTCCCTAAATAGCTTGCAATCACTCTCGCTCTTGATATCATTCAAGTTCTCATCATATATACCTTTCAATTTTTATCTCCCTAGATAGTTTGCAATCGTTCTCGATCTCGATATCATTCAAGCTCTTATCATATATACATTTCAATTTTTATATATCTAGATATCTTTCAATCTTTTTCACTCTAGAATGTTTTAACGACGTAATATCGTTTCCCTGTGCATTTCTTATAAATATTTTCATGAAAATTCTTTTGGTGAGCTTTATTCGTTGTGGTCGAGTCATTTCACATTTAACAGGAGTACGAAAGAATTCGAGAAAGACGAACCAGAAAGGAGAAAGAGAAGGATGGGAGTACATGTGTGATGACATTTACAAAGGTGGAGAGAAAGGAAAGTATATACAGGGTGGTGAAGAAATAACTAGAGTAAAGTGGTTAAGAGATGAGTATTGACAGTGCATTTAAATTTCTTGAGGTTGTAACCGTCAGCAAAGCAAGAAGATGGAAGCGAGTTCCGCAGGCGGAAACTGCGAAAAAGAAGCTGAAGGATTAGAATTGTCGTCTGTATTTGGTTGATTTAACTGTGAATGTGTGGACCTAATTGCCATTCTGGTTGCACGAGTAAACACCTGTTGCAGAGACACCAGTGACTTAAGTTCGTTGGAGCAGAAGCCATGAAAGTGTTTATAGAACAGACAAAGGGAAGCCACATCTCGTTGCTGGGGAAGTGGCTGGAGTCAAGCCGCCAAGTCCGTACCTATCATATTACTGATTTCCCTTTGGAGTCTGTCAAGAACACTGAGATAAACAGCAGGGGCGTCTGATCATATATGGCAGCAGTATTCCATGCACGGACGAATGGTTGATTTGTAGATATGTAGGATGGATTCAGGCGGGAAAAACATCATGCCCCCCCCCACAGTGACCCAAGCTTCTTAACAGTGGATTTAGCTATTTTCTCAATGTAGTGGTTCCACTTGATATCAGAAGAGAGGTTAAGGCCGAGGAGGCGCAGTGTATTGCTCTCAGGGAGACTCGCTTGGTCCATGTTTATGGGAGGCAGGAGAAGTTGTCTGTTATGATTAACAGACAGCAGCTTGGCTTAGACGCATCTGAAAAATATAAATGTTATGTCAATCGCCATCTTCTTTTTACTGAATTCCAATTCTTTTGTCGTCTTTTATATTTAATAGGTTTTTCATTTCTGATAACCTTTTTCACCCAGTACTTTTTTTTTCATCTTATTAACTTTATTGCTTTACTTGGGGTAAGATTATTAAAAAAAAAGTATTTTCTAATAAGATTGATTAACTTATGAGCAATCAAAAAATATTAAATCTGCTACACATGTGTCAGCTGAATTAAATTATTTCTTTCAATACCCGCCACCAGACATTATTCTTTATATACATTAAGTTAAATAATTTCGCATCAGCATGTCTATTCCAGATGATACTTGTATGGGTTACAAAAATGTACCTCCTTTATATTCCTATTTCAATAGTCTACAACTGTCAAGCAGCTACATATAGGGAGTGCTGGAGAATAGCTATGCTAATCTAATTTAAGAGACAGAAAAAATTTGCTAGAAGCAAAAAGATACAACTTGATGTGGTAACAGGAGTAAGCGTGCTAAGAGGGACAGGGAGACTTTGAAGGCCATGATTGCCTCCGTCCTAAAGGGACATGACACATACAAGGAGAAGAATCTGAATTTGAATTACTTTGTAGTATGAATGTCTTTTTACAATTAAGTCAATGAGCTAACTTCTGGATTTTGGTGAAACCTATCATACCTAAAGTGATTGGTTAATATTCTGTATCACTGTCGTTAGAAATAGGCTAATATGTGGGTCCGTCTCCCAACCACAATCACGTCGCTGTAAATGTATTCTAACCCACAAAATTAGGGGCAATGTCTGATGCTTTCTGACAAGTCTGTAATCAGATGAACAATGATTTCTACAGTACTTTATCAAAAACAATCAGATATCAGAAATCTCTCACCGATATACAGTACTTTATTAATGAAGCACGTTCGAAAACAGATATTACACACCAGAAAACAGAGGAATATTTTGCCGATATTAGACTATTATTTACATTTAGGGTTATCTGGCGCTATATAAAAAAATGTAACAGATAAGGTCTCAAAACGTATACGATTGGGACAGGGACAGCAATCGCTCTGTCCAGGAGACGACATTCTAACCGACGTTCAGAAAAGTTTGACTTTCCTTTGTTAGTGTAAGTAGAGAAGTTTTGCTTTACCTTTGACTTCATAGATTCAGGCTTTAATGATTACATTCAGTGAATTGCCTGAAAAAACAGAAATGGAACTACAATTAATGGAGCCTTGTAGGTCTGCTCTCTGATCCATTTAGAAAAGCGTCAGTTTTGTAAGCAAAACCACGTAGAATAATATATAGATACAACTGATCTAATCCAGTCTTTCCTCTCTAACAGAATATTGAAGGTAGTATTAAAACGACATGCCTCCCAGAACTAACATACGGAGGCTGGTGTCACTCAGGGCTCTATCCCAAGTCCTGCGCTCTTTCTGATCTATATTAATGATCACCCTGATATCATAAGATCCCAAATAGGTATGTACGCCGATGACACCACAGTTTACTCTCGTCTTGATCAAATATCCGGTGTGGGCGACAAAGCTAACCTTGCAGCCGAGTTTGAAAAGGATCTCCAATCCGTAGTGGACTGGGGTAAGAAATGACTCGTAAATTTTAATGCTTCTAAAACGAAGCTGCTATCAATTAACCGCCAAAGACAACCACACCTACGTCCCATTAGCATGGACCAGGCTTGCCTCCCAAAGAGTAAAACACTACGCCTCCTTGGTCTCACACTTTCAACGGACCTCAAGTGAAATGACTATATTGAATCCATTGCTAAATCCGCTGCTATGAAAATCGGTTCTTTCTGCAGGGACCGGAAGTTTTTTTCTGTCTGAATCCATCCTGCGCATATATAAATCTACCATCCGCCCATGCATTGAATACTGCTGCCACCTCTGGTCGGGTGCCCCTGCTATTCTCTTCGGGCTTCTTGACAAGACGCAACGGAGAGTCTGTAATGTGATCGATACCGACTTGGCTGACCGGCTGCTGTCTCACTCTCGCTGGCTCGACGTGGCATCCCTGTGTCTCATCTATAAATACTTTCACGGTTTCTGCACCGATGAACTTAGATAACTGGTACCCCCTAGGTACGACTTTGCGCGAGATACTAGATTAGCAACTAGACCCCACCCTTTTACAGTGAAACCGATAAAATTTAACCGCAATTTCTACTCCAACAGTTTCTTTTCTCGCACTTCCCGACTGTGGAATTCCCTTCCAGATGATAGTTTCCCCGACGGCTACAATCTCCAGGAGTTTAAATGTAAGGTCAATAGACACATCCTAACACACTAACTCGCATCCATTCTTTCTAACATTTCCCATTGACCCAACCCCGTCTATCACTCTCCTTCTGACATTTCTTATATCTAACCACTCTTTCTCTTGACCTTCTCCTATATAACACCATGCGCAATAGTGGCAATGAAATGCCTTGCTTGAAGTGAAATGATTAAAAAAAAAACTCGCCTTCCTCACTGAAATTACAGTTAATATTTAACACTTACTTTTTCTATTTGTATAATGGTATACACGTGCAATCCGTTGGCACATCAGTTTATTTTTGAACTCTAATAATATATATACTTTCCTTACACTTCGCCTAAGTTAACGTTTTTGTGTTTCGACCTTTAAAATGTTTGAATATGAATAGAATTATTGCTTTATCATTTATTTCTTCTGTCTCTGTCACGCATGCACTACACAAAAATGCGTTGTAGATACAGTTAGAAAGATATGAATCACCGCAAAAATGGCAAATACATCCAGACTATTTTTCTCTTTACACGAATGGGAAACTAACTGTTTAGGTTTGTCTGTGATTGTATTTCAGTTAATCATCAAACATCTCTTTAAAATTTCTTAAAACAAATCAGTTTCACGGATATTTTTTTTAATGTGATGCACAGGTTCTGGTTGTAGATTTTAAATATGCCCGGTACTTGAACTCAGATGACAAACTTCTGCTCTTAAATATATGATGTGAAGTAAGTCGCCCCAAATTTATGTCCATTGTAGTCTCTAAAATTTTCAGTGTCTGCGATGGTATTTCGAAATATATTTCCTCAAGGAAATAAATAAATTTCAAAACTGATCGCAAATGAATCTCATATTTTATTTTTTCGTATAATTAAATAAAAAGGAATATACATCATTGCATTCAACTCGAAATAAAGGTGGAGACCTAAAGATGTAATATTATCCATAAAAGATACAAAAATTATTTGACCTTATAGTTTAATTTATTTTATGAGTCAATCTATGATAGATATGTTTATTAACAATAGATATAGAGTTAGTCAGTTAAGTTCCATATGTGATACACTTTGGGCGATCATGTCTCCAAAAAGACATGATTGACTGGGCAGAAGATTATCCCGCAGTAGGTTAGCATTACTTTCTACTGTAGACTGGTTGCCAGCCAAGGATATAGAACTCAGTCTGTCTTGTTATTTAACATATAAATGAAGGAAAGGGACGGATGATTACCTTTTCTAAGTATATTGCATGTAAGTGATAGAGAATAAAATAATTAAGGAGAAATTAAGTATTTAATGTACAAATCAACCATCTGCCTCTTGTCATATCTATTCGGGCACCCTATTCATCTCGAGGTTCATGAGAGGATTCAGATGAGAATCACCAAAGTAGTTTGACCCGCCATGGCAGCTTGACTTTAGTCGCTTCCTCACCGACGGGATGTGGCTTCCATTTGTGTCTACAAATATTTATACAGCTTATGCTACAAAGGACTTAGCTCTCTGGTGCACCCTCTACAAAATTTACACGAGCAAATATACTGGCCTGAAGGTCCCACACATTTCCAGTCAAAACAACCATATGCAGTCACCGCTTCTACTCTAACAGCTTCTTTTCTAGCACTTTCCGCTTTTGGAACTCTCTTCCGTATATTTGCTTCCCTGACGGCTACAATCTACAAGAATTTAAATGCAGCTTCAATTGCCATCTTTTATCCATTTGACACGTATTATTCTTTTATACTCTCCCAGGACTCCTGTAATTGGTTCTTCTCCCTTTTCTCTCTACTCTTACGTAATTCTTTTCTCACCAGAATTCCCATCCTTATCTTACTTCCTGTAACCGGTTCCTCTTTCTCTTCGGTTTTCTCAGATGTAACCTTTCACTCTCCTCTTATGGAGTCCCCTGCGCACCAATAGC
Source organism: Ascarosepion bandense (assembly GCA_037127315.1). Lineage (NCBI taxonomy): Eukaryota > Metazoa > Mollusca > Cephalopoda > Sepiida > Sepiidae > Ascarosepion > Ascarosepion bandense. The sequence continues at coordinate 3,019,336 of JBBBDQ010001347.1, read as the reverse complement.
AGTACTGCCTTGATTGGGGCGAAATGATTTCAAAAACATCACTTGTCACATACTTAGCACGAGACAAAATTTAATGTTTCGCTAATATTTCTTAGCCGATTCTTATCAAATCCTTGATTTTATTAACCACAAGTAGTTACCGGGAATACTTTCTGAACGACATAATATTTAATGATAAGCTTCAGTGCGATATCGTATAGATGATGTTAATTCTGTCTAAATGATTTTATAAGAGGAATACATTGTAAAGCAATCTACTATATCAATTGCATTAGAAACGATTTTACGAAATAAACCATTGAAGATAACAAAAGATGCATATTATTAGTGGTAAAGTAGTAATATATGAATGACATCAAATATATTTATTAAATAAATATTTCAAAAATACACAAAAGAAGCTGGCAGTGTTTTTTTCCGTTTCGTTTTCCTAAAGGTGTATGTATCTTTGTGAAGTGAGCGGCTATTACTCTCTATATATCCTTTTCTTAATTAATGAGAAAACGTGATACATAACAAATAGGAAGAAAATATTTTTTTTTCCGTTTCATTTTCCTAAAGGTGTCGTGAAGTGAGCGGCTATTACTCTCTACATATCCTTTTTTCTTAATTAATAAGAAAAACGTGATACATAGCAAATAGGAAGAAAATGTTTTTTTTCCGTTTCGTTTTCCTAAAGGTGTATGTATCTTTGTGAAGTGAGCGGCTATTACTCTCTACATATCCTTTTTCTTAATTAATGAGAAAAACGTGATACATAGCAAATAGGAAGAAAATGTTTTTTTCCGTTTCGTTTTCCTAAAGGTGTCGTGAAGTGAGCGGCTATTACTCTCTACATATCCCTTTTCTTAATTAATGAGAAAAACGTGATACATAGCAAATAGGAAGAAAATGTTTTTTTCCGTTTCGTTTTCCCTAAGAGTGTATGTATCTTTGTGAAGTGAGCGGCTATTATCTCTGCATATCCTTTTTTCTTAATTAATGAGAAAAACGTGATACATAGCAAATAGGAAGAAAATGTTTTTTTTCCGTTTCGTTTTCCTAATGGTGTCGTGAAGTGAGCGGCTATTACTCTCTACATATCCTTTTTTCTTAATTAATGAGAAAAACGTGATACATAGCAAATAGGAAGAAAATGTTTTTTTCCGTTTCGTTTTCCTAAAGGTGTATGTATCTTCGTGAAGTGAGCGGCTATTACTCTCTACATATCCCTTTTCTTAATTAATGAGAAAAACGTGATACATGGCAAATAGGAAGAAAATGTTTTTTTCCGTTTCGTTTTCCTAAAATTGTATGTATCTTTGTGAAGTGAACGGCTATTACTCTCTACATATCCCTTTTCTTAATTAATGAAAAAAACGTGATACATAGCAAATAGGAAGAAAATGTTTTTTCCGTTTCGTTTGCCTAAAGGTGTATGTATCTTCGTGAAGTGAGCGGCTATTACTCTCTACATATCCCTTTTCTTAATTAATGAGAAAAAAGCGTGATACATAGCAAATAGGAAGAAAATGTTTTTTCCGTTTCGTTATCCTAAAGGTGTCGTGAAGTGAGCGGCTATTACTCTCTACATATCCCTTTTCTTAATTAATGAAAGAAAAACGTGATACATAGCAAATAGGAAAGAAAATGTTTTTTTCCGTTTCGTTTTCCTAAAGGTGTATGTATCTTTGTGAAGTGAGCGGCTATTACTCTCTATATATCCTTTTCTTAATTAATGAGAAAACGTGATACATAGCAAATAGGAAGAAAATGTTTTCGTTTCGTTTTCCTAAAGGTGTCGTGAAGTGAGCGGCTATTACTCTCTATATCCTTTTTCTTAATTAATAAGAGAAAAACGTGATACATAGCAAATAGGAAGAAAATGTTTTTTTTCCGTTTCGTTTTTTTCCTAAAGGTGTATGTATCTTTTTGTGAAGTGAGCGGCTATTACTCTCTACATATCCTTTTTCTTAATTAATGAGAAAAACGTGATACATAGCAAATAGGAAGAAAATGTTTTTTTCCGTTTCGTTTTCCTAAAGGTGTATGTATCTTTGTGAAGTGAGCGGCTATTACTCTCTACATATCCTTTTTCTTAATTAATGAGAAAAACGTGATACATAGCAAATAGGAAGAAAATGTTTTCCGTTTCGTTTTCCTAAAGGTGTCGTGTAGTGAGCGGCTATTACTCTCTACATATGCCTTTTCTTAATTAATGAGAAAAACGTGATACATAGCAAATAGGAAGAAAATGTTTTTTTCCGTTTCGTTTTCCTAAAGGTGTATGTATCTTTGTGAAGTGAGCGGCTATTACTCTCTGCATATCCTTTTTCTTAATTAATGAGAAAAACGTGATACATAGCAAATAGGAAGAAAATGTTTTTTTCCGTTTCGTTTTCCTAAAGGTGTCGTGAAGTGAGCGGCTATTACTCTCTACATATCCTTTTTTCTTAATTAATGAGAAAAACGTGATACATAGCAAATAGGAAGAAAATGTTTTTTTCCGTTTCGTTTTCCTAAAGGTGTATGTATCTTCGTGAAGTGAGCGGCTATTACTCTCTACATATCCCTTTTCTTAATTAATGAGAAAAACGTGATACATGGCAAATAGGAAGAAAATGTTTTTTTCCGTTTCGTTTTCCTAAAGGTGTATGTATCTTTGTGAAGTGAGCGGCTATTACTCTCTACATATCCCTTTTCTTAATTAATGAGAAAAACGTGATACATAGCAAATAGGAAGAAAATGTTTTTTTCCGTTTCGTTTGCCTAAAGGTGTATGTATCTTCGTGAAGTGAGCGGCTATTACTCTCTACATATCCCTTTTATTAATTAATGAGAAAAACGTGATACATAGCAAATAGGAAGAAAATGTTTTTTTCCGTTTCGTTATCCTAAAGGTGTCGTGAAGTGAGCGGCTATTACTCTCTACATATCCCTTTTCTTAATTAATGAGAAAAACGTGATACATAGCAAATAGGAAGAAAATGTTTTTTTCCGTTTCGTTTTCCTAAAGGTGTATGTATCTTTGTGAAGTGAGCGGCTATTACTCTCTGCATATCCTTTTTCTTAATTAATGAGAAAGACGTGATACATAGCAAATAGGAAGAAAATGTTTTTTTTCCGTTTCGTTTTCCTAATGGTGTCGTGAAGTGAGCGGCTATTACTCTCTACATATCCTTTTTCTTAATTAATGAGAAAAACGTGATACATAGCAAATAGGAAGAAAATGTTTTTTTCCGTTTCGTTTTCCTAAAGGTGTATGTATCTTCGTGAAGTGAGCGGCTATTACTCTCTACATATCCCTTTTCTTAATTAATGAGAAAAACGTGATACATGGCAAATAGGAAGAAAATGTTTTTTTCCGTTTCGTTTTCCTAAAGGTGTATGTATCTTTGTGAAGTGAACGGCTATTACTCTCTACATATCCCTTTTCTTAATTAATGAAAATAACGTGATACATAGCAAATAGGAAGAAAATGTTTTTTCCGTTTCGTTTGCCTAAAGGTGTATGTATCTTCGTGAAGTGAGCGGCTATTACTCTCTACATATCCCTTTTCTTAATTAATGAAAAAACGTGATACATAGCAAATAGGAAGAAAATGTTTTTTTCCGTTTCGTTATCCTAAAGGTGTCGTGAAGTGAGCGGCTATTACTCTCTACATATCCCTTTCTTAATTAATGAGAAAAACGTGATACATAGCAAATAGGAAGAAAATGTTTTTTTCCGTTTCGTTTTCCTAAAGGTGTATGTATCTTTGTGAAGTGAGCGGCTATTACTCCTCTATATATCGAGCGCCTGTAGTGTGAGAAAACGTGCATAGCAAATAGGAAAAATGTTTTTTCCGTTTCGTTTTCCTAAATTGTCAGTAGTGAGCGGCTATTCTCTCTACATATCCTTTCTTAATTAATAAGAAAAACCTGATATATAAATAGGAAGAAAATGTTTTTTTTTCAATTCCGTTTTAGGATAATGTTTGAAACGGTGACGACTAATATCTTCTTTATATCATAAAAACTATTATAATTAAACAGGAAAACAACAATACATAAATAAGAAAATCTGTTTTTTTCGTTGTTTTCTAAGGATGTATGTATCTTTGTAAAGTGAGCGGCTACTTATATCTATCATCTACTTTTTCTTAATTAATAGAAAAAACGTGATATAGCAAATAAGGAAGAAAATGTTTTTTTCAATTTCGTTTTCCTAAGTGTCATTAAGTGACGGCTATTACTCTCTACATATCCCTTTTCATAAATTAATGAGAAAAAACGTGATACATAACCAAATAGGAAAAAGTAATTTTTCCATTTTCGTTTTCCTAAAGTGTGTCATATCTTGTAGTGAGCGGCTATTATCTCATGCATCTGTTTTCTTGATTGTGGAAAAACGTTGACAGTAAATAGGAAGAAAATGTTTTTTTTCCGTTTCGTTTTCCTAAAGGTGTCGTGAAGTGAGCGGCTATTTACTCTCTACATATCCTTTTTCTTAATTAATGAGAAAAACGTGATACATAGCAAATAGGAAAATGTTTTTTTCCGTTTCGTTTTCCTAAAGGTGTATGTATCTTCGTGAAGTGAGCGGCTATTACTCTCTACATATCCCTTTTCTTAATTAATAGAGAAAAACGTGATACATGGCAAATAGGAAGAAAATGTTTTTTTCCGTTTCGTTTTTCCTAAAGGTGTATGTATCTTTGTGAAGTGAGCGGCTATTACTCTCTACATATCCCTTTTCTTAATTAATGGAAAAACGTGATACATAGCAAATAGGAAGAAAATGTTTTTTTCCGTTTCGTTTTCCTAAAGGTGTATGTATCTTCGTGAAGTGAGCGGCTATTACTCTCTACATATCCCTTTTATTAATTAATGAGAAAAACGTGATACATAGCAAATAGGGAAGAAAATGTTTTTTTCCGTTTCGTTATCCTAAAGGTGTCGTGAAGTGAGCGGCTATTACTCTCTACATATCCCTTTTCTTAATTAATGAGAAAAACGTGATACATAGCAAATAGGAAGAAAATGTTTTTTTCCATTTCGTTTTCCTAAAGGTGTATGTATCTTTGTGAAGTGAGCGGCTATTACTCTCTATATATCCTTTTTCTTAATTAATGAGAAAACGTGATACATAGCAAATAGGAAGAAAATGTTTTTTTTCCGTTTCGTTTTCCTAAAGGTGTCGTGAAGTGAGCGGCTATTACTCTCTACATATCCTTTTTCTTAATTAATAAGAAAAACGTGATACATAGCAAATAGGAAGAAAATGTTTTTTTTTCCGTTTCGTTTTCCTAAAGGTGTATGTATCTTTGTGAAGTGAGCGGCTATTACTCTCTATATATCCTTTTTCTTAATTAATGAGAAAACGTGATACATAGCAAATAGGAAGAAAATGTTTTTTTCCGTTTCGTTTTCCTAAAGGTGTCGTGAAGTGAGCGGCTGTTACTCTCTACATATCCTTTTTCTTAATTAATAAGAAAAACGTGATACATAGCAAATAGGAAGAAAATGTTTTTTTTCCGTTTCGTTTTCCTAAAGGTGTATGTATCTTTGTGAAGTGAGCGGCTATTACTCTCTACATATCCTTTTTCTTAATTAATGAGAAAAACGTGATACATAGCAATTAGGAAGAAAATGTTTTTTTCCGTTTCGTTTTCCTAAAGGTGTATGTATCTTTGTGAAGTGAGCGGCTATTACTCTCTACATATCACTTTTCTTAATTAATGAAAGAAACGTGATGTAAATAGGAAAGAAAATGTTTTTTTCCGTTTCGTTTGCCTAAAGGTGTATGTATCTTCGTGAAGTGAGCGGCTATTACTCTCTACATATCCCTTTTCTTAATTAATGAGAAAAACGTGATACATAGCAAATAGGAGAAAATGTTTTTTTCCGTTTCGTTATCCTAAAGGTGTCGTGAAGTGAGCGGCTATTCCTCTCTACATATCCCTTTTCTTAATTAATAGAAAAACGTGATACATAGCAAATAGGAAGAAAATGTTTTCCGTTTCGTTTTCTAAAGGTGTATGTATCTTTGTGAAGTGAGCGGCTATTACTCTCCGTATCCTTCTTCTTAGTCAATATGAGAAAAACGTGATACATGGCAAATAGGAAGAAAATGTTTTTTTTCCGTTTCGTTTTCCTAAAGGTGTCATTAGTAGAGCGGCTATTACTCTCTACATATCCCTTTTCTTAATTAATGAGAAAACGTGATACATAGCAAATAGGAAGAAAATGTTTTTTCCGTTTCGTTTTCCTAAAGGTGTATGTATCTTTGTGAAGTGAGCGGCTATTGCTCTCTGCATATCCTTTTTCTTAATTAATGAGAAAAACGTGATACATAACAAATAGGAAGAAAATGTTTTTTTCCGTTTCGTTTTCCTAAAGGTGTCGTGAAGTGAGCGGCTATTACTCTACATATCCTTTTTCTTAGTGTGGGAAAAACGTGATAAAGCAAATAGGAAGAAAATGTTTTTTTCCGTTTCCTAAAGGTGTATGTATCTTCGTGAAGTGAGCGGCTATTACTCTCTACATATCCTTTTCTTAATTAATGAGAAAAACGTGATACATGGCAAATAGGAAAGAAAATGTTTTTTTCCGTTTCGTTTTCCTAAAGGTGTATGTATCTTTGTGAAGTGAGCGGCTATTACTCTCTACCTATCCACTCACCACAATTAATGAGAAAAACGTGATACATAGCAAATAGGAAAGAAAATGTTTTTTCAGCTGGAATTTTGCCTAAAGGTGTATGTATCTTCGTGAAGTGAGCGGCTATTACTCTCACATATCCCTTTTCTTAATTAATGAGAAAAACGTGATACATAGCAAATAGGAAGAAAATGTTTTTTCCGTTTCGTTATCTAAAAAAGGTGTCGTGAAGTGAGCGGCTATTACTCTCTACATATCCCTTTTTCTTAATTAATGAGAAAAACGTGATACATAGCAAATAGGAAGAAAATGTTTTTTTTCCGTTTCGTTTTCCTAAAGGTGTATGTATCTTTCTGTGAGATGAGCGGCTATTACTCTCTACATATCCTTCTTCTTAATTAATGAGAAAAACGTGATACATAGCAAATAGGAAAATGTTTTTTTCCGTTTCGTTTCCTAAAGGTGTCGTGAAGTGATCGGCTATTACTCTCTACATATCCTTTTTCTTAGTGTAAGAAAAAACGTGATACATAGCAAATAGGAAGAAAATGTTTTTTTCCGTTTCGTTTTCCTAAAGGTGTATGTATCTTTGTGAAGTGAGCAAATATACTCTCTACATATCCTTCTTCTTAATTAATAGAGAAAAACGTGATACATAGCAAATAGGAAGAAAATGTTTTTTTCCGTTTCGTTTTCCTAAAGGTGTCGTGAAGTGAGCGGCTATTACTCTCTACATATCCCTTTTTCATAATTAATGAGAAAAACGTGATACATAGCAAATAGGAAGAAAATGTTTTTTTCCGTTTCGTTTTCCTAAAGGTGTATGTATCTTTGTGAAATCGGCAATAGCTACTCTATATCCTTTTCTTAATTAATGAGAAAAACGTGATACATAGCAAATAGGAAGAAAATGTTTTTTCCGTTTCGTTTTCCTAAAGGTGTCGTGAAGTGAGCGGCTATTACTCTCTACATATCTTTTCTTAATTAATGAGAAAAACGTGATACATAGCAAATAGGAAGAAAATGTTTTCCGTTTCGTTTTCCTAAAGGTGTATGTATCTTCGTGAAGTGAGCAACCTATTCTCTCTACATATCCTTTTCTTAATTAATGAGAAAAACGTGATACATGGCAAATAGGAAGAAAATGTTTTTTTCGTTTCAATTTTCCTAAAGGTGTATATATCTTTGTGAAGTGAGCGGCTATTACTCTCTACATATCCCTTTTCTTAAATTAATAAACGTGATACATAGCAAATAGGAAGAAAATGTTTTTTCGTTTCGTTTGCCTAAAGGTGTATGTATCTTCGTGAAGTGAGCGGCTATTACTCTCTATATCCCCTTTTCTTAATTAATGAGAAAAACGTGATACATAGCAAATAGGAAGAAAATGTTTTTTTCCGTTTCGTTATCCTAAAGGTGTCGTGAAGTGAGCGGCTATTACTCTCTACATATCCCTTTTCTTAATTAATGAGAAAAACGTGATACATAGCAAATAGGAAGAAAATGTTTTCCGTTTCGTTTTCCTAAAGGTGTATGTATCTTTGTGAAGTGAGCGGCTATTACTCTCTACATATCCTTCTTCTTAATTAATGAGAAAAACGTGATACATAGCAAATAGGAAGAAAATGTTTTTTTCCGTTTCGTTTTTCTAAGGTGTCGCCGGGGCGGTCAGCTATTACTCTCTACATATCCTTTTCTTAATTAATGAGAAAAACGTGATACATAGCAAATAGGAAGAAAATGTTTTTTCCGTTTCACGTTTTCCTAAAGGTATGTATCTTTGTAAGTGAGCGGCTTCTGCTCTCTGCCTCCTTTTCTTAATTAATGAGAAAAACGTGATACATAGCAAAATGGAAGAAAATATTTTTTTCCGTTTCGTTTTCCTAAAGGTGTCGTGAAGTGGGCGGCTATTACTCTCTACATATCCTTTTTTCTTAATTAATGAGAAAAACGTGATATAGCAAATAGGAAGAAAATGTTTTTTTTCCGTTGTTTTTACTAAAGGTCTCGTATATCTTCGTGAAGTGAGCGGCTATTACTCTCTACATATCCTTTTCTTAATTAATGAGAAAAACGTGATACATGGCAAATAGGAAGAAAATGTTTTTTTTTCCGTTTCGTTTTCCTAAAGGTGTATGTATCTTTGTGAAGTGAGCAGCTATTACTCTCTACATATCCCTTTTCTTAATTAATATGAAAAAAACGTGATACATAATAAATAGGAAGAAAATGTTTTTTTCCGTTTCGTTTTGCCGGTGTATGTATCTTCGTGAAGTGAGCGGCTATTACTCTCTACATATCCCTTTTCTTAATTAATGAGAAAAACGTGGTACATAGCAAATAGGAAGAAAATGTTTTTTCCGTTTCGTTATCCTAAAGGTGTCGTGAAGTGAGCGGCTATTACTCTCTACATATCCCTTTCTTAATTAATGAGAAAAACGTGATACATAGCAAATAGGAAGAAAATGTTTTCCGTTTCGTTTTCCTAAAGGTGTATGTATCTTTGTGAAGTGAGCGGCTATTACTCTCTACATATCCTTCTTCTTAATTAATGAGAAAAACGTGATATGCTCGACGGAAGAAAAATGTTTTTTTCGGTTTCGTTTTCCTAAAGGTGTCGTGAAGTGATCGGCTATTACTCTCTACATATCCTTTTTTTCTTAATTAATAAAGCATGATATATGCTCAAATAGGAAGAAAATGTTTTTTTTTTCGTTCCGTTTTCCTAAAGGTGTATATATATCTTTGTGAAGTGAGAGCGGCTATTACTCTCTACATATTCTTCTTAATTAATAGAGAAAAACGTGATACATAGCAAATAGGAAGAAAATGTTTTTTTTTCCGTTTCGTTTTCCTAAAGGTGTCGTGGAAAGTGACAGCTATTACTCTCTACATATCCTTTTCTTAATTAATGAGAAAAACGTGATACATAGCAAATAGGAAGAAAATGTTTTTTCCGTTTCGTTTTCCTAAAAGGTGTATGTATCTTTGTGAAGTGACGGCTATTGCTCTCTATATCCTTTTTCTTAATTAATGAGAAAAACGTGATACATAGCAAATAGGAAGAAAATGTTTTTTTCCGTTTCGTTTTCCTAAAGGTATCGACGAGTAGGCTTTGTAATACTCTCTACATATCCTTTTTCTTGATAATGAGAAAAACGTGATACATAGCAAATAAGAAAAATGTTTTTTCCGTTTCGTTTTCCTAAAGGTGTATGTATCTTCGTGAAGTGAGCAACTATTACTCTCTACATATCCCTTGTAATTAATGAGAAAAACATTTTATGGCAAATAGGAAGAAAATGTTTTTTTCCGTTTCGTTTTCCTAAAGGTGTGTATCTTTGTAGGGGAAATGGACAGCTATTACTCTCTCCTGTCCCTTTTCTTAATTAATAGAGAAAAACGTGATACATAGCAAATAGGAAGAAAATGTTTTTTACATTTCATTGCCTAAAGGTGTATGTATCTTCGTGAAGTGGCAGCTATTACTCTCTACATATCCCTTTTCTTAATTAATGAGAAAAACGTGATACATAGCAAATAGGAAGAAAATGTTTTTTTTCCATTTTAGTTTTTCCCTAAAGGTGTCGTGAAGTGAGCGGCTATTACTCTCTACATATCCACTTTTCTTAATTAATGAGAAAAACGTGATACATAGCAAATGGGAAGAAAATGTTTTTTCCGTTTCGTTTTTCCTAAAGGTGTATGTATCTTTGTGAAGTGAGCGGCTATTGCTCTCTGCATATCTTTTTTGACAATTAATGAAAAAACGTAGTCTATAGCAAATAGGAAGAAAATGTTTTTTTCCGTTTCGTTTTCCTAAAGGTGTCGTGAAGTGAGCAGCTATTACTCTCTACATATCCTTTTTCTTAATTAATGAGAAAAAACATGATACATAGCAAATAGGAAGAAAATGTTTTTTTCCGTTTGTTTTCCTAAAGGTGTATGTATCTTCGTGAAGTGAGCGGCTATTACTCTCTACATATCCCTTTTCTTAATTAATGAGAAAAACGTGATACATGGCAAATAGGAAGAAAATGTTTTTTTCCGTTTCGTTTTTCTAAAGGTGTATGTATCTTTGTAAAGAGTGAGCAGCTGTACTCTCTACATATCCCTTTCTTAATTAATGAGAAAAACGTGATATGAAATAGGAAGAAAATGTTTTTTTTCCGTTTCGTTTGCCTAAAGGTGTATGTATCTTCGTGAAGTGAGCGGCTATTACTCTCTACATATCCCTTTTCTTAATTAATGAGAAAAACGTGATACATAGCATAAATAGGAAGAAAATGTTTTTTTCCGTTTCGTTTATCCTAAAGGTGTCGTGAAGTGAGCGGCTATTACTCTCTACTATATCCCTTTTCTTAGTCATGAGAAAAACGTGATACATAGCAAATGGAAGAAAATGTTTTTTTCGTTTCTACCGTTTTCTAAAGGTGTATGTATCTTTGTGAAGTGAGCGGCTATTACTCTCTACATATCCTTCTTCTTAATTAATGAGAAAAACGTGATACATAACAAATGAGGAAGAAAATGTTTCCGTTTCGTTTTCCTAAAGGTGTCGTGAAGTGATCGGCTATTACTCTCTACATATCCTTTTTCTTAATTAATAGAAAAACGTGATACATAGCAAATAGGAAGAAAATGTTTTTTTCCGTTTTCGTTTTTTCCTAAAGGTGTATGTATCTTTGTGAAGTGAGCGGCTATTGCTCTCTGCATATCCTTTTTCTTAATTAATGAGAAAAACGTGATACATAGCAAATAGGAAGAAAATGTTTGTTTCCGTTTCGTTTTCCTAAAGGTGTCGTGAAGTGAGCGGCTATTACTCTCTACATATCCTTTTTCTTAATTAATGAGAAAAACGTGATACATAGCAAATAGGAAGAAAATGTTTTTTTCCGTTTCGTTTTCCTAAAGGTGTATGTATCTTCGTGAAGTGAGCGGCTATTACTCTCTACATATCCCTTTTCTTAATTAATGAGAAAAACGTGATACATGGCAAATAGGAAGAAAATGTTTTTTTCCGTTTCGTTTTCCTAAAGGTGTATGTATCTTTGTGAAGTGAGCGGCTATTACTCTCTACATATCCCTTTTCTTAATTAATGAGAAAAACGTGATACATAGCAAATAGGAAGAAAATGTTTCAACAATTCGGTATTTAGTATATTCAATCTCTTTGACTGATTTCTAGTCAAGTTTAATGTGGTCTATCTACCGTTCGTTTATAGCAAGAGCATAAGAGAGTTATTCTTGCTTTTCCCTCAGGTGATAGTTCAAATTTAAATGCAAACGACCTGCCCGTAAATTGATCTCTTCTCAGTGATTTCATTATCCGATCTTATATACGTTACACTGTATACACAACTTATACATTTTGACGAATTGATATTATAACAATTAAAACCAAAAATCATATTTTTAAATATTCAAATGGACATTTAATGCTGATTTATCACCATGGTCTGAACGGCCATCGTTGTTGTAAAATATATGCTTTTCTTTCATAGGAAAATTTTACAAGTTAAAGAGTATTGATAGGAGATTTTCTAAGCTTAGATGTGGCCCAATAGTCCAAAGTACGGGGCTTCCACACTGGGCGCCTAATAAGTTTGACCTTGTGCCACATCTAAGCAGCAATTAGAAAATTTACTAAAAATAATTGATAGGAAGATATTAAGAGTTCTAAATATATCAAAAACCATGAAGCTTCGGTGACTGAAGAAGACAGATTCGTTTAAGTGAGCACAAATGTCAGTTTAAAATGTTCTACAATGTTTGACTATTTTATTAGCATATTAACGTGGACCTGAAATAACAAAAAATCATGATTTCCGCACACCGAGAATAACACGTGTTGTTGTCTCTTTGAGTGAGTTGGATCATACAAGGTTACTGAGTTGTTGGTATCACACGGTTGTATATGTTGGTATTGGTATACTCAATTAGTTACTCGTAATAAGATTGACCTACGATAGATTCACAGTTGGGTCACTCGTTAAATCCGTGATTCACTGAACTCAAATTACCCGCTATTTGCACAAAGCCCAATCAGTCATTCGCTATAAGCTCATCAACGACATGTACAACCTTCCGAACAATGCGGATGTGACACCAGATTAATTAAGTGTGAATGTTTGTCGTCACATTTACACGAGCAAATATATTGACCAGAAGGTCCCACACATTTCCGGTCAAAACAACCACTTGCTTCTAGTTTAACTGCTGCTTTTCTGAGCTCTTACTCAGCCAAAAATAACCCGTAGGTCCAAGTTAAGGCTGGGTCGGGCTCTTTTTTTTCACCCAAAAGGAGACTCTACACTTCGGCATAACCTCGTTTGGATCCCTCTGTGCTCGGAAGCAGAATGTTGAACAAGAGAAATCTTAATAGCGAATAATTTCTATAAGCTCATCAAACTCCCCCGGACTCCTCATTGGTGCTTTTTGACTTATTCTAGTGGTCACACGATCGGCAGTGGAATAATTCCTTTTCCTTGTATTATTATTTCACTGGCGATCAGTATCCAATCACACGAGTTGGTGTTTATACTTTCTACATGACACATGCCAGTGTTAAGAGGAATAATATCACACACTTACTGATTACTTTTGCGATAACTTTATATTTTTTTGTCCGGAAGTTTGGTATGTGATTGATTATCCGGTAAAGTGAAATAAAAACTACTTTTAAAAAAGTTTACAGAAATAGACGAACTAAGTGAGATTTTACAAGAAATTTGATAAAAACAAAAGTAAAAACGAAGTGTATAAAACAATGAAATAAAAGAAAAATGACTGGTAGAAAACCGAAACAAAAAATGCTCCTGACGAGTGAAATGGTTATAGAAAAGAAAAGATGAGAAAAAAAGTGCAAGAAATAAAAAGGGAATATCAACAAAACAATGGCGGTAAATAAAAAGAAGTAGATTAAACGAAAATTAATATAAAAGAATTAAAAAGTAAAAGCTTGATAGAATTATATGAAATAAAAATTTAAATAAAGAACAATATAATTATGTAAAAATAAGAGAAACCGTAAGGAATAAGGAGATGAAATAAATTAAAATGAGGATAAAGGAAATACAAAATAAAATGGATTAGGAATGAGAATAATTGAGAAATAAGAAATAAATAAATAAGTAAAAAAGAATAAATAAAAATCGGAAGAATAATCAAAGGGATAATCAGAGACATTTATAAATTAAGAACATTGAAAGAAACAAATATAGTAAATAAAAGTACAAAATGAACGTTGATGAAAAGATGCATTAAACGTCTGTGAGAAAATATATAAAAAACTGGAAAAAATAAAAAACAGAAATGTCGAATATATCGAATGTATAATAAGAAAATAATGCAATGTAAAAACACATATGTTCAGAAAAAATAATTCTAACGTCTCATGATACGATCGAACTACTAAAAGAATAAAAGAAGCATATCGCTTGCTTTTAAAATTTACTTTAGCGAGAGAGAGAAAAAAAGGAGGAGAGAAATAGAGAGAGAGATAAAGAGAGAGAAAAAGACAGAAATAATGAGAAAGAGATATAGAGAATGAGAGACGTGTAGATTGAGTTAAAGAATATGAAAATGAAAAGAAATCATACGTATTTATGATTGCTATTAAAGTTCAAACAAAAAAAAACAATATGTGATGTCTTATTGCGGAAAACCTTTGATAATGCATAACATTCAAAGTGAAAGTTTTCATCAGAAGCGAACCAAAGATTTGAATTGAGCGAAAAGCCTTAATTAATTAGAGTTAGATTCTGGGCTTTGTACGAGTTAATTAGATAATCAAATAAAGAGAAAACTACTTATTAAATCCAACCTGTAGCTCCAAATATTTATAATGACAATATTATCCGTTTTTCTTACGAAGTTATATTTAGCTTTCAGTGATCACACTGTCGGTATTGCAGCCGGATGATATTTATAAAAATCTTTCTCTTACAGTAGTTTTTCAGGAAAATAGGTTACTCAACTCCAGTGGCTGTTATCGCTCTTAGCAGTATTGAAAGGGTTTCACTTCTCATTGTTTTCACAGTGTTCAAAGTAAATGAGCAGCTCTGATGACTACGGCCTTTTGATAACCGTCCATTTGATGGAACGAGGGTTGCAATGTGTAACAGGAGAAGGCGTACAAAGAGCCACCAAGGATAAGGAGACGTGGAAAGCCATTATCGCCTACATCCTGAAGAGACAGGGAACATAGAAGAAGAAGAGAAGCAGGAGAAAAAACTAAATGATGGCAGAAATAAAAAAAAATCATCGAAGAATTTTAATATTTCTAAAAAAGTTAAAAAAGAAATAAATTCATACATTGACTGATCTAAGCATAAAAGATGTAAAAATTGTATAAAATATGAGAGATTAAAAATATCAATATAGGAGAAGGCGTGCTAAGAGCCACCGGGAATAGGGTGACATGGAAAGCCATGATCACATAAATGATAGCAGAAATAAAAAAATCATCGAATTTTAAAATTCGATGATTTTTTTATTTCTAAAATATTTTTTTACTTCTAAAATGTAAAACAAGAAATAAATTCATACAATGAATGATCTAAGCATAAAAAACGGAAAAAGTGTATAAATTATGAGAGATTAAAAACATCAATATAGATAAAAAGACAAAGAATAATTAGAATAAATTTCGTGAAGCAGAAAAAACATTAAAAAGAGAAAGAAAGCGAAACTGACTGAAGTATTTTGAAGAAAATATTCAACAAAGAAAATTTAAAATTTCAAGAAAGAAATACAAAATTCAAATATAGAAATATCAAGAAGGAAGATAAACATTCAGAAAAGAGAAAAGAAAAAGCTATCTAAAATAAATTTGCTATAACATTAAAGGGTCTCTCTAACAAATCAATCCCTATAAAACGTATAATATAAAGAAATATTTCAATCACCTAAATAAAATTATCCAGTAATGATACCCTAAAAGACATCCAGCAGTAAGGAAATAATTACGTCATTAAAGATATAAATAAATGAAAAAAAAAACAACTTTTTTTTAATTATCATATCGTCCCAAGCAAGGCATTTTACTGCCACTGTTGTGTATGGGGTTACATAAGAGGAAGGTTATGAGAAAGATTGACAGGTTATAGGGGATGTCAGGGGGTGTGTCAAAGAAGGATAAGAAACCTCATCAGAGTAGAGTGAACGGAGAAAGGAGCATTAGAGAGAGGATGCAGGATAGTGTGATAGGAGATGACTATTAACTTTACATTTCAATTCTTGGAGATTGTAGCTGTCGGGGAAGCAAGTAAATGGATGGGAATTGCACAGGTGGGAAATGCGAGCAAATAAGCTGCTGGAATAGAGTTTGCGTTTACATATTATTGGTATCACAGTAAAAGGGTGAGACCTAGTTGCTAATCTTTTGACTCGAGTAAATTCATATATAAGGGGCACCAGTGAGCTAAATTCGTCGGAGCAGAAATAGTGAAAGTATTTGTAGAAAAGACACAAGGAAGCCACAATGTGCCGGTGTGAAAGTGACTGTATCTGGTCTGCCAAGTCGGGATCGATCACATTACAGATTTTCCGTTGGATCTTGTCAAGGATCCTTAGGTGGATAGCAGGAGCACCCGACCCAATATAGCAGCAGTATTCAATGCACGGGCGGATGGTCGATTTTATATGTGCAGGATTGTTTCAGACGGGAAAAACTTCCTGGCCCTACACAAAGAACGACCTTCTTAGCAGCGGATTTATCTATGGCTTCTATATAGTCATTCCACTTAAGATATTTTTACCCCGAGGGTACACAATATTTAGCTTTCACAGAGACTAGCTTGATCCATGCTAATGGGGGTTGGAGCAGTTGTCTGTTATTGTTAATACATAGCATTTTTGTTCCGGGAGCATTAAAATTCACGATCCATTTCTTACCCAAGTCAGCCACAGATTAGAGGTCATTCTCAAGCTCAGCAGCGAGGTTTGCTTTGTCAGCCTCGGCAGATTTTCGATCGAGGTGAGTATAAACCGTAGTGTCGTCAGCGTATATGCCTACTTTGGATCTTATTATATCTGGGAGTCGTTAATGTAGATAAAGAGAAGCATAGAACCTGTAATAGAATCTTGAGGGAGACCCACGTTCGTATAATAGTACTGGGGAGCATATCCGTTCAGTACTACACTCATTGTGCGATTTGGAAGGAATGACTGGATAAGTTATACCATAGCCTCGCAGCATGCGTAGAAAGCCAGCATGTCAGACTATGTCAAACTCTTTGGAGATATCTAAGACAACAGTTCGAGTTTCACTGTTCTTATCGAGAGCCTGGTGTATATACCCAGTGATAGTTGTGAGCATATCATCAGTTTGTCCTGGTGAAGAGAAAACCATAGTTTGTCAGAGAAGAGTCTTTTTGCTGTGAAGTGTTGAACCACTTCAGAATTGATGATGGCTTCGAACACTTTACCAAAAATAGGTAGGAGGCTGATAGGACGATAATTAGAAAGGTCAGAGAGTTTTTCTATATTGGAACAGCGTAGGAGGACTTCCAGCAGGCAGGAAAGCAAGTAGCAGAGAGAAAGTAGTTAAGGAAGTTGGAGAGAACACAAGAGAGTTTAGAGGTACATTTCTTCAGAACAATGATTGGGATTCCGTCGCTGCCGCTCTTTTTACGGACTAAGTCATTGAAATTATGTTAGAGAACACGGAGAAGGTAATGTTGATGTCATTTAGTTGGGCTTCAGTTCGAGGTAGGAAGTCGGGTACAGATATTCCAGATGAGTCAAATGTCGAGTTAGTGGAGCATCTGCGAGCAAAGTACTCAGCCTTGTCTGTTGTAGAGGTAAGGACCTCAAATTCATTGAGCAGAGGGGATATTAAGAGATTGCTGTTGTTACTACACTTTTACGGAGCCTCCAGTAGTCTTTGGAACCGAACTTAAGGGATGCTATGCGCTGTTTCATTCTGGCTGCAAACAGCAGGTTAGCTTCTTTAAATATCTTCTTGCACTCATTGCGAGCAGAGGCAAGATGGACTTGTTATGGTCTGTAGAGAACAAAGGAGACGAGTGGAATTTAAGTCTCAACTTCCTGGTTGGGATGAAAGCTTCGATGCCAGCCTTAACCCTAAAATAAACCTCAGCCGCTCAGTCTTCAACGGGAAGACTACGGACTTTGTTATAGAGGATGTCACAGGAAATCACAAAATGAGTCCCAATGGGCTTTGATAGCAGTAGGATCTTCTGCTAGTCTGAGGTTTTTGGGTGGAGTGACAATAGAAGGAGACGTTAACAGAAATCACCGCATGGTCCTAGTTTCCGAGAGGGAAGAGTTGTTAGATATTGCAAGAATCAGGCATGAAAGTAAAACAGATCTATCAGCGATTCAGGTCCATTAGGATTATTAGAGAAATGCGTGGGCTACTAATTTGAAAATGAATACACAAGAATGACATAATGAATAAAAAAAAACATACAAAATCGAAATATTGCACTAACAAAAAAAATTTTAAGAAAAAATTAAAATAGTATGAATTAAATATTGCAAAAAAAGAAATACAGAAAAATAATGAAAAAAATAAAGTTGGTAAGATACTAAAATATTTAAAACTTGGGAAAAATGTAACAGAGAATAACCTTCAAAAAACAAAGAAAATTCTATTAAAATATACAGAATGAACTCAGGATAGGAAGAGTCACTTCGAAAAAAAGACAGATTTGACAAAAAAGTAAATAAATGTAGGAAATCATTATAAGAAACAGAGAAAGACCTGTGACAAGAAAGAACATAATTTGAAGGAGAAAGAAATAAAAACGTCAGTGATTTGAAAAGAAGTTATCATAAAAAGGGCTTCGAATTTATACAATCATTCAAGGGTGAAATTAATCTCATGGTAGGACATTTTCTGATTGAATCCGACAGGGCGCAGTGTCACCCGCAGAGACAGAAGAACTCGAATGAGTGACAGAAAATACATTTGTCACTGTACATGTTCGATGCAGTAAGTAGCAATCAAACAGATCTGCGTCTGTCAGATTTTGTTGCTGGGAAAAATTCTCAAATCCTCTATTCTAATTTAGTATGAAGTAAAATGCCACTAGAAAAAAAATTATTTTACCTACACGTCGTACTATAAAACAAATTACACTAGTCAATAGAAATAAATAAATAAATAAAAATGGTTTCGAAAATTCAAACATCATTTTTAGTTAATTTGAGGGCGCGGGATCTGAAAAACATTGAATTAGCAACCCTTTTTGCTGTACATAAATGCTACATCTTTTTAAGTATTTTTTTCATTTGTTTTTTGTATATATGATATTGAGAGATGGCAATAGTTCTCAATGTAAAATAGTAGAACCCTCTCAATTCAAATCAACGAATATTGGTCTGCTTATTGAGAAATATTTTTCCAAGAATAATCAGACGATAATTTAAAAAAAATACTCCGATTGAATATACCATGATCTACGAGTATTTTCATCAAAGTATTTAATAAACTAACTGTAGAAGTAAAACCTTCATGAAAATAAGAACTGTGATAAAAATGTTCTCTTATTTGATTGTCTGTCATGTTCAATATTATTTAAGTCCCTTTATATAATCCAGCAGTTATCAGCCATTATTCGTTTGTTTCACCGTCCCTGGTAGCGTTCTATCATTGTTTTGATATCCTGATAGAATCGTTCTCCTCTCTCATCACTTACCTTGCCTCACTTATCTGGAAAATTTATGCAGATGACTAAGTAAAAATGAGCATTAATATTTATATTAGCGTAGTACTGGAAAAGTGTATTACTGATAAAGATCTTTCGTCTTCATCCTTCACAGATACATTGCTCGTCAGGGTTAGATAAATCTATTGAATTCAGTAACCTATTTAATTTATATAAATTCTACATTAAATTCAACAGATTCGGTTCATTTTAACAATGATACTCAAAAACATTCTTCCGAATTAATATGATTTATTTCAGGTGGCTGATATAAATTACTCAAACTACCTGAAAATCTATTTGTTTCTACAATCTGTATTAACCAATTGTTTTTGTTGTGGTGAATATCATATGACACAGTGAACATTATTGAACGATATATAAGTAACAGTCCTGCTTTGTAGAAGCAGAGTAAGTTGAGTGGCAGTGAGTGAGATCGGAATCTTTTATAGCAGATAACTTTGACAGACAGACTTACAGTCACGCTAATAATTTCTCATTGGTATATGTTTCTACTTCTGTTTTTGTAATATATTCATTTAACACTATTTTCTATGTTTCTGGCTCCAACCGGATCACAGCAACTTGGTGACTAGATCACAACAACTTGGCGACGAGGTCACAACAACTTGGCGACGAGGTCACAACAACTTGCCGACGAGGATTCTTACGGACCACGAGGATTTTTAAAGACCCATGAATCGAATATGTCAATATTGGTTCAACATTGTAGGCACGGGTTTCTAATTTTCGTCAGACTTTCTTCTGTTCAACAATACTGGGTAATCCAGAAAAAGAAAACCGAACGAAAAAAAAAGTTGTAACTGACTTACACTGAACTTGAACGCGAGCCGCTAAACTATGAGAACGCTTGTTTTGCGAGAAAAAAGCACTCGTGAGTGAGTAAGAAACTAAAATATTTCTTGTTATTCAAAGAAAAGAAAAGTTTTTATTTGCATTCATTTGTATTCGGATAATCCTTAAAAAATTGACACATGGATGATTTTAAATCCGCCAATATCGAATTTCTTAAATTCCTACTTGGACAAAAGACCAACTAAATTAAATGGCAAGAAAAGCTACTTTAAATTAAAAAATAAACTGAAATCAGTCATTAAAAAATTAAAGAGTTTCTACTTCAAACTCAAGAATCTTGTTTAAACTTGAAAACCAGGGACAAATTAGTGAAAACGAAAATCCGTTCTCACAAAACAAAATCTGTGGCGCAATAAAAACTTTTACATATTCTCCGGACGAGGATAGAAACTTCGTCTTCTACTTTAGAATATTCAAGCATTTATACGCAACAGATTGCATAAATTGTTCTCATTGTAAGAAAGTATCGCGGGCTTGTTTAAAGGTCTAGTATGAATGACTCAAAAACAACGAAATAGGAAAATACGAATATATATTAAATATGGAAAGGATACAATACTTGAAACTTGGTTAGTAGAAACAATAATACGATTTAGTTTGGAATACTATGATTCAACCCTAGGCTGGGACTCGTAATGGTCGTTAAAGTAGCAGTGTTCGAAGATCGACTCTCGACTGATTTCGGGCCACTCATGGAGCGATCTCCTCAGGCTACTCTCTCTTACCTCTTGTGAGGGGAGGTATAAGAGTATTGAATCTCTCAGTGATGCCGGCATGACACAAAGTTACCGTTCTATTAGGGAAATTATATTTTTCCCCTTAAAAGAAAGAATAGACATTCCCTAATGCGGTTAAATATCTAACAGAACATTTTATTCCGAAAACTTCAATCTTTCACATGAGATGGAAATGCATGAATTCAACCAGAAAATAATAAACATTTCATAACCATCTCGTAAGTCGTTAACAAGCACTGCGACGATTTCGAACTGTCGGATCTGCGTGCAAATAAATTCAAGTGTCTGATATTTGTTCAGGGATTCGTTTCAGCTAAGTAGGTTGAAATTAGACGTAGAGTTCTGAATAAATTTGAAAATGACCCAAACCTTACTCTCCAACAACTAGCTGAAGACTGTCAGAGATTTGCCAGCGTACGCCAAGATTCGAAAAACATCGAGGAATTAGGTTGTTGGTTGGTTGTTTTGTTTTTATGGCAAATCAACCTCGGCGATCATTGATTGCCAACTAAATTTTATTTATTTATTGCTGGTAATACCTTTTTGTGTCAGCAATTTATTGTTGTTTTTTTATATAAGTTTTGTGTCTAGTAATACTTTGTTTCTTTTGAGTATCAAGATTCATTGGGATTTGTTTTTGGTGGGAAAATTAAAATTATAAAATCTTAAGTAAAAAGAAAAAGAAAAATGAAAATAAAAATTCAGAGGTAAAATTAAAAATTAAGAATTGAAAATGAAAGCCGCAAAAAATAAAAGTGTTTTAATTCATAATATTTTGAGGGAAAGAAAAAAAGAAAGAAAGAAAGAAAGAAATAGGCCAACGTAAAGAGGGATCTATATCAATCTCGGTTTAAGAATATAAGTATTTTTTCTATGACAAAATGTGGTCATTAAATCATTGTTTTATTAAGCTAATTTGTATTCTTGATATAGTTTAAGATGATAAGTATTTCTAAAAAGCATAGATTACATTTACATCAAAAGTTGCAGAAGATTCCGAATGTGGAAAATTTGATTAATATTCCAAGATATTTTTCGTAAATTTGGTAAATATATTTGTTAAAATGATCTCTTAATGTTATTTTCAATTTTACGTCATTAATCCGGCAATTTATCTATCGCAGACCATATTTGTTTTTTTTGTTTTTTTACAGATGCGAGACCTGATTCATATTTGTATATTTTATATGATGATATTCTTTAAATGTGATTCAATTAAAATGAATATTCTATTATATTATCGCGTGAGTTACGAGACTTTAAAAGCCTGTAATCGGTTTTCCAATTCTCGGGTTATTGACACAAAATGTTTAAACAAATTAAGAATTGGGCAAGTGCTTGAATTGAGAAAAACAAAAATAACCAAAATGGGAATATTAAAATGGAAACAATTTTTCTTAAAATTAATAAAAGACAGAAGAACTCCTTTGCCCATATAATGATGAATAAAATCTCTGTGTATTCGACATCTTCAGAGCATATGGTTGGCAGAAGGTAAAACGAGAGGCTGCGAGCCACATAGCTGATGAACTTGTTTGAATGGATGGCAGAATGTTTGAGACCAAATTTTCGAAAAGTGAAATTGTTCATTAAAAGAGAAAAATAGGATGTTGTGGAGTGCCATAATCAACAATGTCCCGAAAGAACACAACACGTTTATCTTGATCTTCAAGATTTCATTGTTCACTTTTTTGTTATCAACTCAATTTTTTTTTATTTTCATGCATTAATTTTCCATTCAATAACTCCGTGTGTCGTATTGGATTTGTCGCCGTTCTGGGATTGAAGTTATTAAAACTTATC
This sequence comes from Ascarosepion bandense, assembly GCA_037127315.1. NCBI lineage: Eukaryota > Metazoa > Mollusca > Cephalopoda > Sepiida > Sepiidae > Ascarosepion > Ascarosepion bandense. Next base: position 2,996,622 of record JBBBDQ010001347.1, on the reverse strand, counting down.
TGTTTATTACTCTGAGCATCTACCTTTATCCTGTGATAAAATCATCAGTCTTTCTGTTATATTTTGCTGTAAAATAAAATAAAAAAATATTAATGTCTAAAATAAATGTTCACTATATCCAGTGACGGTAGAAGATACAGAAATGGCTTATGGCCTATCACGTTGAATACACCGGTTCTCACTCGATCACCGAAGTTAAGCAACGTTGAGCCTGGTCAGTACTTAGATGGGTGACCATTTGGGAATACCAGGTGCTGTAAGCGTTTAGTGACGGATGTGAGTTGTGGTGCAGTGGATATCGGCCCGGAAAGAGAAATCGATGAGCCGAGTTCGAATTCCAGTTGAATACCCTGCATTCACTTAAGCACTGGTACCCTTGGACAAGGTATTAATCCGTCTCTTCCCTCCAATTATGGGTTAGATAACAAGGGTAGGATTTGGGGACTCTGCTCTTAAAAACAAATCCCAATGAATCTTGATACACGAAAAGAAAAACCTTCTACAAATAAAATAACCTTAACCAGAAATCATTGGTTACGACCTTAAATTATCCCATAAGGATTGATAGGTCATTAAACCTCGAAACAAACAAACAAGATACAGAAATGAAACTGCAATAATATTAATAATAATTCAAGAATAAAAAAAAATTCAAAGGAAAGTGAAAGGAAAGGACTAAATATTAAATGTATGAGTAAGAAGATAACTTCTAAAAGATCAACATAGTATTAAGAGACTCAATTTCGGCAGAAACAAAGAAAAGCGTATTGTACTTTTATGAAATGTCGATCTTCCTTTGTGGAAAACACTTTGGTAACTTTCTTCAAAGATGGAGTTAACAGCGAGGTAAAAATATACGATTCTACCCATTGATTGTTGAGAATAACACGGACTGATCTTATGAGCAACTAATTTATGGAAATATACTAAAACGCTTAAAAGCTGGCAAGATAAGCCTCTTCATCGTCAATAATATCTGCCCGTACTAAAAGAACAGATGTACTGAAACTATGATTACCTAGTAAAGGGTAAAAGCTGGAACCGAAAGTTTTATTCCTGCTGCAAATGTTTAATATTTCTTAACTAGGAATTTCTAAACGCCGATATTAGAAATGTTTTTTTTACCCGAAATGCAAATTCTTTCGTAAAAATCTAGAAATATTTTTGCCATCTTGTACAAGGTTGCACAGTGTCAGGACCCACTTAATATAAAACCCAGCAGGATAGATTGGGACAATATCTGCACTGCAAAATAAGTTTTAAGTGAAGGAAATTGAAAGAAACTTGTATGAACATCACCCAAACCCGGTTACGGAGATAGGAACATTAACAATTTTAAGAAAATTCTCACACAGACGGAACAATCAAAGTTGTTTGTCTATATATCTTGATGAAAGACTACAGAAACAGATTGTAATGTTTATTTGAAAATTTCCAAAAAACATTCTCATAAACTGAACTCGAAATCGTAATGTAAAATCTGTGACAATCAAAACGTAGGAGACGAGAAAATATTAAAGTACATCTGTTTAAATAAGAATTCACCATGAGAAAATAAATGAAAATGCGTAAAGATTATTATATAATGTACGACTGATATAAGAACTGAATTGAATTCTCAGAAGGGAATTATAGTTCAATAAAGTTTTAAAACCTTGAACAGGATCCTAAATGATATCAGACGAATGGATTCTAAAACAAAAAAAGCTTCTTTCTAAGTGTAATATGCACCACCCAAAGTTCGATGCAGACCGTCTATTCATTGCTCATAAAAATGTAGAATTCGGTTAGAATTGTCATACAAGGTTGGCTTAATAACCTACATAGAAACAAGAAAGAACTGGATGATACAGTTAGTCAAAAAACATGAAAACAGAGAGAATAAATATTCAGTCATGAAGAAAGGTTTTAAATACAAACGATTTTCACATTTCGTGAATTCTATAGAATTCTGTAGGAAACCAAACAGAAGCCAAGAACCAAATGTTGAAGCAAAAAATATGTAAAAGAAAGCCAAGAATAAAGATTTGGAACAAATGTAACAACGCTTGTAAGACAGATTTCCGCATGACCAATATCTAGAACCTTCTAATAAACACGTTGTTGATACTAATCAATACTAATCGATGGTTACGAACATCTGGATTAAAAGCACAATGGAAGGCCTTATTCTGGTAGGGCAGCACCAGCCATTTTACAAGGAACTTTCAGACAAATATTATACATAATAGTGTGGATCAAAATGCAGATTCTGTGATAAATATCAGGAAACGATAGACTATTATTCGTCGAAGGATGTTTTGTACGTTCCCCAAATGAGTATAATAATTTCACGATAGTGTTGGACAATATTTATAGTGAACAATGAATATCCAAAATTTAGAAAAGATATTAACAAACATCACCCAGCACTGGTTACAGAAATAAAAGACATAAAATTCTATAGAATTACACCATCTTAACAGACAGGAAGGTCGGAGCAAATAACCTTGATATAATTGTCAAAAACCTAAAAAAAAAAAAAAAAACTAGTCTACTAATTAATATTACTTTCCCGGTGGGCTGCAACGTAGCAACTGCGGTTTAGAAAAAATCTCGAAGTAAGAAAAGATCTGGGAATTAACATAGAAAAAGAAATGTACCTGTCATAGTTTGAAATGAAAAAAAAAAGGAGAAATCAAACATAAAAAGATCCCTAGATGTCTAAGCATTACATATATACACTACTATCTGGCTTAGGTCTTCCTGCTGACTTGGTAGATAATGGGACTATAACAAATTCCTAAATATTTCTTTTTCTTCTTCTTCTTCTTCTTCTTCTTCTTATTATTATTATTATAATTATTATTATTATTATTTATAGTAGTAGTAGTAGTAGTAGTAATAATAATCGTATATTCCTAGAAAAAAGAGATTGAAGAAAATAATAATAGTAAAATTAATTATGTGGTGCAGTGGATATCGACTTGGAACGCCAAATTGGTGAGTGGAATTCATGGCATTCACTTACGCACAAATACCCTTGGTAAAGATATTAATCCGTCTCTTCCCTCCAGTTATGGGTTGAATAACAGAACAGATTGGGTTTTATAGCCTTGGCTGCCAAAATGTCTACCGCGAAACAATGGCAACCTACTGCTAGATATGATCGGTCAAACCGTGTATTACGTATGGCACTTAACTAACTGAATAATGATAACAATACTTTATATATGGTGAGGAATAACTTAAGTCGAAAGCATTTAGAATCTATCTCCTATCAAGCCAAATACTATTTCCGGGATATAGCATTGTATTGCTTATTTTACTTATACCAAATAAAGGTCTAGGTTTAAATTTATATATTAATCACTTATTTGTCAGTATCGAAGGAAAGTGTCACAGGGTGCAATAGAGTCACAATAAAAACTGTTCATTTCAATTTTTGACAAGTTAAATATAGAAGTAAATTTTTACCAATTTCTTCAGAAGGAGAAGAAAAGCAGCTATCCGGCTGTAACTGTACACTAATATGCAACATCCTTTAGATTCGATATTTTTATCTCGGATTCCATTGTTAGTAACGCCTTTGTTCAAACATTTAAGTCGTATCTTCCACCGAACAGCAACAAACATAAAAATAAAAAAGGGAGAATTCTTTTTAATGTCAGCTATTGAGGGGCACTGAGAAATATGATAGAAGAAATCTTGCAAATAAAATAAAAAACAGAATTATAAGAGAAAATAAACACAATATGATTCCTTCGTATATTACCGACTGACAGATTAAAAACAAACAAACATATAACAGAAAAAAGAATAAGAATAAAAAAATCTGTGGTTCATTCATGTTTACATTCTTTGTGAAAAAAAAAAAATTGCCACGTGACATTTGGAATGTTAGTTCTTATGTCCCTTAACTAAACATTTGCATTTATTCCAATTATACTTCATATTCTGAAATTGTGAGACTGAAAAAATTATTGTGCATAAGTTTTCAAATCTGTATAACACAATAAGTTGCTTTCAGGGATATTAAACAAGAAATGTTTGTAAATCGTCTTTGTGAGTATTTCCATTTGAATGGTGTTTACTACAGGCAGTTCCTTTATTTTCAATCTGAAGCGACAATATCAACAAATAAAGACATCTCTATTGTACAGAAGATGAACATATATTCCCGAATATACCCTTAAGCTCCAAAGAAGTACATTTTTTTTTGCGTAAGGATCGAATAATAAACCTACGAATGAAACATAAACATTCAAGATGGGAAATTAGTTTCAGCGATTCAAATACCGCAGCATATGGATCAGTTATAACACATTTAGATTGGGAGGTAATTAAACTGATCCCTGAATAGGCGTTGCTAGAATGTTTCACAAATTGTTTCAAAAATAAAATATTTACTTGAAAATTCCAGTTATGTTCTGGCATAGATTCATCAGATGGAACCCTTCATATTGGATGCCATTCCTGTCACAAAATTTGTTGTGTTGTAAACTGTCTAAATAATGCAACCGCTTTCACAGATAGAAGGTCAAAAATGACTTCAAGTCAGTAAAATCTTAGCGAGGACAATTTTTTTTTAATCTGGCCCTACACAATCGCAAAGTACAAAATAAAAAACAGAAACCTCATCATTTGGGAAAACTCAAAATCAGTAATATTTACATAAATCCAAACACTGACGTTCTAAACTAGTTCCAAAAAAAGTTTAAGAAAGAAATCATTATTATTATTGCGTTCTGATAACAGTAAATAGACGTGAAATGCGTATTCTAACCCTCTAGGGCCAATTGTATCATATTTGTTACAGTATTTCCCCATAAGGAAACATTTGGTATTTCCCTATAAGGAAACATTTGGTATTCATTGACTGAGCAGTCAGTACTGCTTTCATTTGAAATTTATAAAATATTTCTGTTAAAAAAATTTTCAGGAAAATATTTCTTTCAAGGCTTGTTTTCATACTGTATCAAATATGATACGAATGGCCCTAGAGGGTTAATGAGAAAAATTGATTACTGGAAGGATGTTATAACTTACGACCAAATACTTTTTTTGCTAATGATATTGAATATTTCCTTAGTAACGGTTAATTAATTTTAGTTGTGAAGAGAACAAATAATACATTGATTATTTAGAAGTGAAGAAATTCTTATAGTGAGTCACATTTGCTGCGCGTTCAATAAACTATATACCATATTATTTACTTGAATACAATATAAGACTTTGAATGAATATTTTCTATATAGTGGATCACCTGGTATTATCAGTATAATCGTCTCCCGTAATAATTTTGTATTTAACTGGCGAGTCCATGCTGGAATTATATTCAATAAAATATCAATTAGTTAAGCATACAACACACTGTGAATTTCCGGGAGAAATTATTTTTGTAAATATTAATCCCGAACATATGTTTAGTGTTTGTCAGAGTGTGCGTTTGCATGTCCCTCTGTTGAATATTAAAAATGTTTGACCATGAAAGCACGATAACATAAAAGAAAAACTAAGACAAAACATTGATAACCACCGCCGTTTTAGGTAATAACATGATAGCATATCTATAATTCGATCAAGAATTATTTTACTTCAGTTCTTACAACAATCCTGATAAGCCAATGTGTGGTTTGTGCACTTGTCGGATATTTGAATTATTCTCGTCGCATTTCGCATTTCAAGTGCTTTTAAGTCACTGTTTCATAATTATTCAGCAATAAGTCTTCATTACATTACAATTTGTTCTCAATTAAATTTACTACAAAAAGAATTACATTATTTACACTGTCTGGACTGCTGTCCTCATATTGATTGCCATGTTTACGATGATTTGGCGGTTGTACGCTTCGGCCTTCTTCAGGGTTTAGAAATTTTAAACCGAACCCTTTATTTGCATCAGGTGAGTATATCTTTCTCAATCCATCTGCGATGCCACTTCTGATAGCCTTATAATTATCACTTTTTAACTTAATATTTAAGTTATTTTTCCCCCAAGCTGTAGCAGGATATTGAACTCATAACACTTTGGGTCAAATCACTGGAACTAACCGACGTCGATATCAACTGGACCATGTGTCTTCATGCACAGATGGCCAAGTGCATATAGACGCTTTGCAGTAGATATAGACGATCATTTCTATTAGAACATGTGTCATTTTAATGAAACCTGCATAAAAGACAAATACACAAATATATAAATATACAATATATTAATTACATAACCCGGCAGCCAACAAGGAACGTAACACCACAACATTTGCAAGGGGTTATATAAGATGTGAGTCATGACAAAGAGGAACAAGTTACAGGGGAGTCAGAGAATGAGTAGGAAAAGGATGTGAATACAGGTGTGAAGAGGGATGCATTAGAGTGGAGTGGAAAGGAATAAGAACATGATAGAAAGTTTTCAAAGAAGGATGCGAGTCGAGGAGATAAGAGATGATAATTAACATTTTACTTAAATTGTTGGAGATTGTAGATGCCAGGCAAAGAAATATACGGAAGAAAATTCCACAGGCGAGTAGTGCAAACAAAAAAGCTAATAGAGTTGAAGTTAAGGTTATATTTGATTTGTTTCACTGTAAATGAGTGGGACCTAACGAATATTCTAGTAGCTCGACTAAATTAGTGCAGCGGGGGAGGCACCAGGGAGTTAAGCTCATCGGAGCAGGAGCCGTGAAAATATTATTTTATAAATAATAGACGAAAGCAATGGGACTTCGGTGAAAAAATTACTAGAGTTGAGCTACCAGATTGGGATCAATTACATTACAGATTATTCGTTGGATTTATATAAGGGAAATATTATATATTTCCTTTTGATATCTGGCAGAACTTATTGACATATCCAAAACCAAGTTACTTCTAACTTCTGTTAGTAGAAATCTCTTCTTGATTGTCCATGTGTTTTGGCGTGTAGCCGTACTCACAAGGCTTTGCCAAATTGCAGATGTTTCGATTTAAACTACAGTTAGAGGATTGTGAATTCACTCAAGACTATAGGACCAAATATGTTACACTCTTTACTAAATACATAAGTGACTGAACTTGAATTCGAACACTAAACTCTGATGCCTTACTTAAAGCCGATATTCATTACTCCTCCGTGTCTTCTTCATATATTTAGGTAATATATATATAATTTTATATAATTATATATTATATATATATATATAATATTTACCATGTATATTTCTAAATATATAAGATATTTTTTAGAATTTTTCTACCTATTGTTGGCATCAACATTCCTACTTCAAATAGTTTTAAATAGAAATAGGGTAAATTTTTAAAACCAGGTGACCAGTTTTTAAAACGTAACCCATCCAAGTACTGATCAGAGTTGATGATGCTTAAATTCTTGAATTAATTAAAGTTAAAGACCTGTGCCAAGGAATATCGTTACATGAGTATCGTACACACATTTATTTTATATGCATCAACAAATCGTTGCTTGTGTTTGTTCAGTCAATCCATAATGTAGAATATTAATATTTGCAGTATATAATGTAATGCATACAGCATTAATTTCAGCTTCTGTGTTTGCAACAGTTTTATAGGATATCAGCTTGGGGAACTCTTAGCTTTTCTAGTTAAACTAACATTATCATATGAAGGCTATATTGATTAGCAATGAGCGAAAGTGTAAGTGTATGTGTATGTTGACTGGGTTTAATGCTGACAACTTACGCTTGTTTTTCATGTTAAACTTAAATTGTTGGAGATTGTAGCTGTCAAGGCAAGCAATTATACGGGAGGAAATTCCACAGGCGGGAACTGCAAGCAAGAAAGCTTACAGTTGAAGTTAAGGTTATATTTATTTGTCTCACTATAAATGGGTCTAGATAACAGTAAATAGACGTGGGATGTGGATTTTGAGGAAAAAATGGTTTTACTGGAAGGCTGTTATATCTTACGACCAAAGATCTATTTTGCTAATATCTCCTTAGTAACGGTAATAAGTTCTGGGAGATATCAAAAGAAAATATATAATTATATTTCACTTATATAAATCCAACGATTAATCTGTAATGTAACTGATCGCAACCTGGTTGCTCAACTCTTGTGTCGAAGTACTATATATGAATAGCCTTTGATCTCACTTTCATATAACTGAGAGAATGAATAGCTTTTGATATCACTTTTATACAACTAAAAGAATGGGTAGCTTTTGATATCACCTTCATAGAACTGAGAGAATGAATAGCTTTTGATATCACTTTCATATAATTGAGAGAATGAATAGCTTTTGATATCACTTTCATATGACTGAGAGAAGTATCATTTCCACCTTTAAGTCAATTTCTCTTTCACTAAAAATATAATCCATTCTTGCGCCAACTCTCATATTATGTTGAATGGAGCTTACTTGTTTCCGTGTCAAATCTAATTGATTTGTGCAAGAAACTTAAGTTACGGAGCGGAACAGGCTATACAGGAATTTACGTGTAGTTTACTGTGAATAAAATGATGGGGACACTTATACTATAGGTCTGGCATATCTATGTGGAGAGATGAATGAGTTAATGTAATAAAACAATGAATATGACTCATGTTTAAGTTTTATTATTCTAATAATGTTTGGGAGATGTTGATATCATAAAAGGGCATCTGTGTTTGTAATTGCTACATTGTCGGATCCATAAATGCAAAAACACCACCTGCTACAAATTGGATCTGAAGTGAAATACGACAAAACAATTTCAACCGACGATTCTAAACATTGATTTCATATAATAATAATAATAATAATAATAATAATAATCTTATTCTGATAACCCTATTTTTGACCAACGACTTTATTGAAAAAATATATGATAAAGTGGACGAACAAATTATTACATTTTTTTTTCCGTTGAACGACCGTTACGTCCAAGTATGTTTGCTTTTTTTTTTTTTTTTTTTTTTCAACCAGCGTCTCTCTATTTGAATTTTTCCTTTTCTCAATATGAAATTCTGTTTTAATATAAACAGGATTTTTTTCTTTAGATATTATCGAATTTTTTTTTATTTTTTTTTATTTTTTTTTAATTTTTATTTTATTTTATTTTATTTTTTTTAACAAAATACTCTAGTAATGATGTTTTGTTTCGTTGAGCCGTTGCTACGCCAAAGATTTTTTTTTTTTTAACCAGCGTCTTTCTCCTTGAATTCCAATCGCGTCTATATCAGATGTTGCTTGGCAGCCCATTTAGGAGAAGGAAAACTCCGAACAACAACCCTCAACTCAAGGTGTTAATCGTGCCGAGGAGTGAATGGCTACTGCGTTATGAGGTCACAAACGATTCCCTACAGGCACGGGACCCTGTTTGTAAAAGACCGTTACCCAACGTGCCGGGCAACTTTGGGTGGACTTTTGGACCCGTGCGTCACTCGTGGGAAAAACATGAAAAATACAAATAGAAATAAAAAGTCCAGTATGGCTCTTCCAGTGGATAAACAGGGAGCCCGTCCTTCAGGAGGGAACCTACTGAGGTCGAAAAATCTGCCATAGGAACAAACTCCTACACAAAGAATGTATCTTCAGGTCCCCACAACCAGGATAAACCTAATGATGGTCCTGAAAATTCACCAGCTAGATCTACAACCGTATATTTAAAGAAAGAAAAAATAAAATGGTCTCGTGAGGAGTACAAAGTCGTTATGACTGCATTTCATGAAGCGTTACTCAAACCTCAAAAAAACATAACTCGCCAAACATATGACATTTGGCGTGAAAAGGTTGGTCAAGCAAATAGAAAGTATATTGACGAAAATAAATTAGCCAATGTACGTAGGTACATTATTCGTAATAACCGACTGACAGAGGCTGAAATTAATGAAATTAAAAGAATTGTAACAAGAAGAGACGAATCAACAAAATATGAAAAGGAACCGGAATCAGAAATAAAAAGTAATAACATCAAACAAGTCACAGTTCATAATGTAGAAACCGTGAAACACGCAAATCCCTGCGAAGATAATGCTGTAAGTTTAAAAGTGCTGGAAAGGTGTGATCTGAGTCAGTTAAAAGACTAAAATAAAACGAGTTCAGAACACATCGAAGATAATTATTTGACGGAAAATAAGAACAATATACAGGAAGCCAAGATAGAAATAAAAAACCATCTAAGTCAAATACAAAATATTACAATGGAGGAACGTGAACAGCTCCCAAAATTACAACCAACAAAACAAAACCTCCGAACTATTAAACTCTACAATGCAGCTCTGAAATCAATACTGGATGAAGACCCTCATACAAATCTTAACGAAGTAATATATGCATCAGCAACAGCAGCAACAAAAAAATTAAATATCAAAATAAAAACAAGGCAGTCTCGCAGACGTGAAGATCCACCTTGGAAAAGAAAAATAGAAAAAGAAATCGAACAACTTAGAAGTGAACTGTCAGTACTGGATGAACTGAGTAGAGGAATAAATGTAAGAACTAGGAAAAGCAGAAGAGCCGAAAGAAAATATAACATCAGGAATGAAAATGACGTCTTATCAAATAAAGAAAAAATAAAGCAAAAAATCCAACTGAAGGCTCAAAGAATAAGACGCTATGAAAAAAGAGCAAGATTTTACAGACAAAACAAGATTTTTCAGACTGATACAAGAGATTTTACAGGGAAATAGGTAAAAAAAGAATTGAAGTGACAGTACACCCCCCAGAATGGAAGAAGTCACACAGTTCTGGGAAAAGATATGGGCTTGCCCTAAAGAACTTAGCCAGGAAGTACATTGGATTACGCAAGAGATAGAACGAATGAAAAATAAACCCGAACAGACATGGTCTGGAATTACAGAAGATGATGTTAAATTTGCACTAAAAAAAGCACACAATTGAAAATTCCCCGGTATAGATAAAATTCCTAACTTTTGGCTATATTATTTAAATGCAGCACATAAAAAACTAGCCAAAGAACTTCAATAAATGGTTGACGATCCCACTAAAATTCCTGCATGGATGATCAAAGGAATTACATTTCTTCTACCCAAGAATGGTGACACAAACAACCCCGAAAAACTACAGACCAATTACATGTCTTCCGACAACATATAAACTATTAACATCTATTTTAACAAAACAGACATATTTATTGTTAGAAAGAAATGACATGATACCGCTTGAACAAAAATGGTGCAAACGTGGCTGTTATGGTTGTAAAGACCAATTGCTAATTAACAAAATGATCCTGGAAAACTGCTACAGTACAAAGAAAAATCTTAGTACTGCCTGGATAGACTACCGAAAGGCATTCGATAGTGTGCCACATTACTGGATTTTAAAGACTTTAAATATATACAAGATATCGCCCGTCATCATCAATTTCATCAAACAGTGCATGTCTATATGGAAAACAACCCTTTACCTCAATCATATAAATGGAACCTATAAGTCTGATGAAATAAACATCAAAAGAGGTATATTTCAAGGTGATTCTTTATCTCCCTTACTATTCTGCATATCATTAATAGCACTAACCAGTCAACTTAATAAGACAGTATGTGGTTTATAAAATAGGCAAAAAGAAAATAAGCCATTTATTTTACATGGATGACTTAAAGTTATATGCTAAGAATGATAATGAGCTGGAAGGTCTTCTGCAAACTGTAAAATGCTTCAGCGAAGACATTGGAATGAAATTTAATTTGAATAAATGTGCTAAAGCTACAGTTTTACGTGGATCAATACAAGAAACATCCTCAATTAGCCTAGACCCTGCTGTAACAATAAAAGAATTGAAACCAGAAGAAGCTTATAAATACCTAGGTGTAAATGAGAGCGAAAACATTCACCATAAAAAAATGAAAGAAATAGTGCGTAAAGAGTACTATAGAAGGCTACGAATGATATTAAAAACTGAATTAAATTCACAGACAGAGTTATGGCCATTAATAGCCTTGCAATCCCAGTTGTCCAATATAGCTTTAACAACTTAAACTGGACTCTAAACGACATCAGGCGAATGGATGCTAAAACAAGAAAGCTTCTTTCTAAGCATAAGATGCATCATCCAAAGGCTGATGTAGACCGTCTATACATACCCCGTAAAGAGGTGGAAGAAGGGGTCTTATTCAGCTGGAATTGTCATACAAGACAACAACTATTGGCTTACTAACATACATAGAAACAACAAAGGATTGGATGATACAATTAGTAAGGCAACATGAAAAAAGAAAGAAAAAATATTCAATAATAAAAAAAGGCAGTAAATACAAACAAGATTTACAGTTAGTAGATTCTGTAGAAAAGCAAAACAGAAGCCAAGAACCAACTATTGCGGCAAAAAATATGAAAATGAAAGCCAAAGATAAAGCTCTTGAAGAGATGAAACAGCGCTGGCAAGACAAACCTCTGCATGGCCAATATCCATTACGTGCCAATAAATCCAATGTTGACAAAGTTAATACTCATCGATGGTTACGTGCATCTGGATTAAAGTCTGAAACCGAAGGCACAAGACCAAAGTTTTTCACGAGAAACTTTCAGGCAAATATTATGCATAATAATATGGATCCAAAATGCAGGTTTTTTGATAAACACCAAGAAACTATAGACCACCTAATCTCAGGCTGTTCTGTGCTTGCCCCAAATGAATATAAAAATCGCCACGATAGAGTTGGGCAATATTTACATTGGGCAATGTGCAAACATTATGGAAAAGCTGTAAACAAACACTGGTATGAACATCACCCAGCACCGGTTACAGAAATAGAAGATGTAACCATTCTATGCGATTACACCATCTACACAGAAAAATTGAAGCAAACAGGCCAGACATTATTGTTAAAAACCAGAAGGAGAAAACTTGTCTATTAATTGATATGGCTTGTCCAGCGGATTGTAACATAGGAATCAAAGAATTTGAAAAACTGTCAAAATATAAAGACCTGGAAATTGAAACAGAAAAAATGTGGAAATTGAAAACAAGAGTTGTGCCAGTGATAGTAGGTGCACTTGGAATGACAAAAAATGGAACACATTGAAAGAATCCCTGGAAACCCCAGCTTAAGAGATATACAAAAAATTGTCTTGTTAAGTACAGCCCACACACTAAGGAAAACTTTATCTATGTAATGCTGGGGATGATGGGGAAGATACAAAAACATGAAATGGAGCCATGACAACACGCCACTACCTGCCTTAAGTCTCCCCGCAGACTTGGTTGGTAGTGAGACCAAAGCAGAAATCGAAATATGATAAAAAATGACATAATAATAATGTCCAGCGGATTGTAACATAGCAACCAAGGATTTCGAAAAACTGTCAAAATATAAAGACCTGGAAATTGAAATAGGAAAGATGTGGAATTTGAAAACAAAAGTCGTGCCAGTGATAGTAGGTGCATTGGAATTATAAAAAATGAACAAAACAACACATTGAAAGAATTCCTGGAAACTCCAGCTTAAGAGATATACAAAAAAACTTGTCTTATTAAGTACAGCCCACACACTGAGGGGAACATTGTCTATGTAACGCTAGGGATGATAAGGGAGATAGAAAAACATGAAATGGAGCCATAACACACGCCACAACCTGCCTTTGGTCTTCCTGCAGATTTGGTATGTAGTTTGACTATGGCAGTAATCGAATTATCGTTAAAAATGGAACACAATAATAATAAAGCTTCAAATAGCCTTTTGAAAGGATTCTTGGTACTCTATGCCTTAAATAAATAAAACAAATTGTACTCACATGTACAGCTCATATATTATGAAGAGCTTCATTTGTATATTATTTGTATATTTGCTCCCTGATAGCTACCGTCTGCTAAAGTTTGAGTACAACGTCAATTGCCATCTTCTATCATCTTGATTCCAATATTTTCTTTTTTTTCTCCGACATCTCAGGTGAGCTGTTCGCCGTTTATTTTTCTTTCCTTTTCTGTCAATGTAAAACCCGGTGCAACACTGGTGGTACTGCCTGGCTTGGTGTGAAACGAATATTAAAACATGAACTATGTGCATAAAATTAAGTATCTTTTTGTGGAAAATTTAATGAAGCCATTTCTGACTTTATTTCTTTGTTTGAGAGTGGAAAGGTAATGTGTATACAACGTAAATAAAAGAAAATGATTTTAATAATAATTTTGCAGATAATTGATTTTCTGGGATAAAAGTTACATACACATATATTTCTATCCTTAGGACTCAAATATTAGTGCTGCTAAATGACAGAAAATTTGGGTCAATTTACCAAGAAAGGAAGATGAGACAGGAGGCAACAATTACATTGTTCTAGAAAAGGTGGTTGAGCATACTGTGGGATTCACGTGTATTTCCATACATGTACATACATATTCATATTTAAGTCCTGTTTCGTGTGTCTTCTTCATTCACGAAACACGCGACCAACACGAGATATTCTTATGCGTTCCCGCGTTTTCCCGGGGCTCATGAAAAAGCGGGGACACACTTGTAATGACCGGCAGTTCCAGTTCCAGTTCCAGTTCCAAGCAAGGCTGTTAGCAGTTTCAGCTTCCCACAATAGCGCCATGCTATCACAGGGTCGATTTCCTCAATCTCACCTCAGTCGTTCTCACAAACCCGCACTAATTGCCGGACGTAATTAGCTGCCATTTATTTCTTAAACTCGCATGTGCACAAATCTCTCACACCTTCCAATCGGAACTTTCGTCAATTCATCATTATGTACATTGAATTCTTTCTTCTTACCGTCATGTTTCTTAACGTTACAAGGGAAACAACTTTCCTTCTAGTATTTGCATTCTTAATCTCAACCTTGTAAACTTCTCGTTAATACTATTCATTGTTTGTTTTATTCAAATGTCATTGTTGTCTTATTTCCAACTTCAATTACACGAGAACGATTTGTAAATATAAATTGTATAGGACCTAAAAATCCTCTACAATACCGTAGAACGTGCGTGTGTACGACGAGGAAGTTTCCCGGAAATTCCAACAAAATGTCTATTTAATTCCAATCAGAAACAGACATTTGCAATTTCTAGGACGCAATCAGGTAAGGAGACAATAAAGGCAAATGAACTGAAAGCAACAGCAAGTAACTGGTCTCACGAATTAGTATAAATGAATGGCAGTACCGTGAGTAAGATTGGTAGTAAAAAGACAAACAAAAGTACAAATGATACAATTGATAGAGAGTTTTGTACGAAAAAGGTGATCCATATCCTGAAAGTATTAATTTGATAAAGGTGAAAGTTGAAGTTCGGCTTTATTGCCGCATTTGAATCAGAAGTATATTAATTATACTGGTATTTTAAGCCATCAGGTTTAATTTGATTGAATTAAATTCTAGCTATGCTGCTAGGATAATGGTTTCACTGAGTCGATTATTCCTGCACCGATCTGTCTTTCACGTTTATAAGATTTCCATTCGTTTATGCATTAAATATTGCTTTAACACTTGATTTGAAACTTGTGCTTCGTAATTAGAAATCAATGATAAAGCTCAAATAATAATCTGCGATATTAACGGTCTGATCTGACATATCAGTTTCGGTCAATTTCTCATTGCCGTAACGAAACTTTCTATCTGCAAACATTTTCCTGTTATTTGCTATCTCCTGTTTGGTTTCTCGATTTTAAAAATTAAGTCCAGTGCTATATTGACTGTTAGGTCTTATCAAGTCTAATCATTTTACAGTTGAAAGTGTTCATGTAATCGTAATTTGTATGCAATCATTTTCTTCTTTTGTCTTTCGAGATAATTAATTAAAATCTCATCCGGCCTCTTCCTTACGAATTAATTTTCATCTTCAAAATGTAAATGCAATGTCAATCTTCAGTCTCTTTAATATATGTGATTTTATTGTTTTCACCACTTAATTTTTTTCTAGTGTTACATACTCAGCAATTTCTTGCATCTTATTGTCTTCCTACTTGATAGGTAATAATTAAAAGATATTTCTATGTATAAAATGTGTAACGTTTTCTTTATTCAAAATTTGGATATTTTAAAGTATATACCTTTCTATTTTTACGAAAAAGTCATTAATGTTTAACATTACATCATTAGTTTTGACTTTTACCAAATACTATGTGAATGGAAGATCAGTCGCCGAATATATCCAAGAAAAATATCATAAAGAACAGTATCTCTCTTGTATAATTTTGAAACGTATTATGTTTAGAGTTCTTCAAAATCGATCAAGTTAAAGTGAATAAACCGGGATTTGAGTACATTGGGAACTATTTGATAAGTTACAATTGAATTTACGGCTAATTTGCTTGAATTTCCTGAATCTAGATCAAGTGCTTGATATTCATTAAATTAAATTTCTTAACATATTCCCTTTTATATTTCTAAAAAAATTCAAAAGGTCATTAGGTTTACTGTATATAGTCGAGTATATTGTGATTTTTTTTATTAGCTTTTTCTTAATGCCAGTTTTGTTTTATTGTTTTGTTTTTTTACTGGATTAGTAGAAATCGACCAGCATTTTTTTGCTAGGATTTTAATTAACAATGAAGATATTATTGTAAAATTAAATGAGATTTTCATTAAATCGATTACTTTGAAAAACATGTAAGAAAAAAAATAAAAATAAAAATATGACATAACAAATCGTTTAGCGGAAAAAGCGGGAAGTAAAAATTTAAACAAAGAATAACTGTACAGAGAAGGATATCATTCAGAATTAATGATTTATTTGTCATGAAGTATTTCTGTCAAAAATTCTGTTTAACAGTATACTGAGAAAAAATAAAGTCCCAAAAGAATTATCACAAAACTAAGAATTCCAACTCAAGCGTCTATCATTGTTCACAACTTGAATACTTGAAGATATTAATACTTGAACAGCTATGCAAGTTTAATCACTTCTATAACAATGAATATTAGTCAATCTCTACAGATGAAACCTATTATTTGTTGCTATTTTACGAACTAATGCAGAAAATTCTGTTGTGATAACATGTAATACAAGCGAAATTTAATTACATTGAGAAGTAGAGAGAAAATGTTGTTTACAATCATAAAATCATTTATTTGCACGTTAATTAATCAGGTGAAGCACGAATACTTTGTATTCTTCTTGACTTCATACCCGAACATCGGATCCTCAATAAGGCAAGGTATATCCCATAGAGAGAATTTTTAGCTAATCATGTAGTGTTTATTGTTTCTTGTGTTATTTTTATCGGCGACATGCGATTTGTTCAACGCAGGTAATGTGAACATATTATGTGACGTGGATGTCAGGTAATTCTGTTTCATTTGCTTAGAGCATGATTATAGCAGCATTTTCTTTTAGAAAGATTTGGATACTTTTATATTATATTGAATTCATTTTTAATGAAGATGAAAATTTAAAAAGAAAATAATCAAATAGTGAATCTTTTTTTAGATGTCTGAATTTTACTGAAATCCTTCCAAACGGATGTAAGTTCTACTTTCGACGACTTCAGTCAGTCAATAGCGCTTAGTTTATGTACTGAGGATTTTTTAAAAAAATATTACTTTTTTATTTTTATTTTGTGATTATGTTTCTGGCTTAATTCCACAGGATTATTATCTCATATTTCCCGCCTGTAACAACATCCCTTACTGCCTTCTTCATTTTACAAGAGTTATAGATTATATTCCTATCTGATTTTTAAACAAAGTTCAGTGTTATCATTTAATGAAAGCTTGTGTCATGTCACGATTCTAGAAGGCTGTAGTTTTACATTTGTAATGCTATTAACTTCTGATTAATTTTCATTTCATATTAACTTTATTTTTCATTGGGCCAATCAAGAACGTTATTCTACTGCCACATATCTGTAGTGCAATGGGGAAAAGTATAATATTTAAAATATTTACAAATAATTGTTGTATATTTTGTGTAGAGAAAATGCCATTTTATTCCGTTTATCGTTTAAACATAAGAAAATTAGAAGTTTAATAATTACTAATTATAAGACCAAATTCGGTGGATCCTTGGTAACCTAATTTTTAAAGACTATATTCTATTTTTTTATCGCACGCATGCACACGTATCTTGATATATACAGAAAGTAGGAGCACTCTTTATATATGAAAAATCTATATTTGCTTTTCGGAGGAGTAAGTATGCTAGTAATGTTCTAAATAATAAAAAAAAGAAACCGTAATAAATGACGATTTATGAACTTGAATGATTGTTTTTGTTCCAATAGATTGAACCTTGTTCAAATATAATGAAACTTTTATAAAGATTTCTGGCAATGGGTTCTCCGACGCATCATTTTACCTTATATAATATCTATGCACAAGGTGGATCACTTTTCCTCAGTATTCCAACATGGTCATGAACTCATCTGCGTTTCCTTTGTCTACAACAAATATAGACTAGATATATTTTTGTTGATATCAGCCATGTTTTTTTTACAATGTTTTCAGTTCGTTTATTTGTTTAAGAAAGTTACTCTCAATATATCCGTTAGAGAAGATAAAGAAGTTCTTTTTTATTTTGACTGCATTGTATATAACATAAAATATGTCTTTTGTAACACATTAATTTTTTTACCAAAGAGCATTTTTCGTGGGAGGTTTTCAACTCTCACTATTTTTCTCTTTCTGTTGTTAAGTATAAGCATTTCTTTTGTTTCAATTTTCTCTAAATTTTTGGCGTTGATCACATGGTTGGTCTCTGGTATTTTCAGCATTGCTCTGTAGAACCATATTTTTCTTACTTCAAGTTGGTTCTTTAATACTAAGGCAATTATTCAGGTTTCATTGACATAAAGATGGATCGATGTTACAAAGCAGTTAAGTAATCTTTCTTTTGTTTCTAACTAGATTTTTCTGTGGAATGTAGATTTGATCTTTGTAAAAAATTACACAACATGAGTTGCCGTTTCATTGTCGATTAGGAGATATGAATAATTGATACGGACATCATTCCTGCACGATTCGAGTGCGAATGTATAACTAGTAACACTAGGATATACACTACGGGCCAAAAATTTAAAAATATGATGTATTTCATACTATTTTTTAGTATTTATTGCTAAGTGAATAATTGTAAATGAAAATAGAATGGTTATTTTCATAATACTGCACAATAACATGTGTATCAAAAGAAATTATAAGTATTTAATAATTACCTATATTGCCGTTTC
The DNA here is from genome assembly GCA_037127315.1 of Ascarosepion bandense. Taxonomy (NCBI): domain Eukaryota; kingdom Metazoa; phylum Mollusca; class Cephalopoda; order Sepiida; family Sepiidae; genus Ascarosepion; species Ascarosepion bandense. The sequence continues at coordinate 2,977,581 of JBBBDQ010001347.1, read as the reverse complement.
ATGAAAGCGTGAAGAAAATATAGGATAATTCGGACGAGTTCATCTTTGCTTCCTTGCCTTGTAAAAGTTTGCAAATTAATAATAACAAAAGAACCATTATATTTTCATTCAAAAGTATGCACTTGGCAATAAATACTAAAAAATATTATGAAATACATAATTTCTTTTAAAAATACTAAGGTAGGTTAATAATTATGGCCGGTGGTGTATGTGATTAATATTTATTCCGATTCTTGATTTTACATTACTTATTATGTTATTTGCTCGCAAAAACATATAGAAGAACAAAGCAAAGACAGTCCGATGGTTGCATGCATATTCATGAACAGAAAACAAGATAAAAATAGAGATAATTTGGTTTAAAATGTATACAAACCTAGAGTGTGTAGAATGATATACTTGAAAAAATATTAAGTATACAAACATTTATTTTTAATTTTGTCATCCTTTTCGAATTCTTAAAGTGTTAAAATAAGAATGTTTATATATGTTGTATAAAATAAAAGAAAGTAATTATAAAAACAATATATCAAAATTGATTAGTTCCTCAGCCCATTTGGCCTGTTTTCCTGTAAAATTACCCTCCCATTTAAGGTTTTATTTTAAATAATTTTACAGAGTCAGTGTACAATATCTGGAGGTAAAACAAATAACATTAAATACACTAGCCTCTAGATATATTGAAAAATCTGATTGTATATTTACAAAAAAATTAGGAAAAAAACATATTGTTAACAAAACAACAACCCACACATGAATTATTTTTATTCCAGGTTTAAATTATTTTACTATTTGAACAAATTTTTTTTTTCTCAGAGAAAACGTTTCCTGGCTAGAAATTACGGGTATATAAGTGAATACACTTAAGGGATTAAAGTAATGATTACAATTACATTATTCCATTTTTAAAAAACGGATTATAATTTAGGAAATATAAGCTTGGATAAACTTGTTTTCTATTCCAGGACCGGAAGCTAAATCAAGTGGAAAGGTAATTTTCTCTTATTTTTTTTCAGCTACACAATTTAAAGAATAGATTCTTTTAAACAGGAAAGAGTCAGCCTCGTATTCTTTGACCAAAAGATCTTGAAATCAGCACCTGTAAAAAAAGGTAATGTCCGAGTATGCTGAGAGCAGAAATATTTATTGTGACCTTGCTGATTAAACCTTCAAAACATAGGTTTCATTCATAACGGTTCAGTAAATAACTCCAGTAGACAAAAAACGTCAAAATTAAATGAATTATCCAAAAAAGGAAAATTAAAATTTCAATTGTCATCGTCAACTTAATTGTAAGATCCAAATTAAAGTAAATATTACTTGAGAATTCACATGTCTCTTCACAATTGTGTTCCTGATAAACAAATCTTATAAAATTTTTAAACACATATATAGGATATACTTAAACTGGCCTAACAGAAATATTGACGTTATATCACTCTGACTATAGCTCAACTAGGTATCAATAAATGGAATCATACCAAACGCCATCATAGACATAAACCAAATTGATTTGAGTTCAATAGCACGCTACAGCAGTGATGAACAAGTAACTTGGGGGGGGTTAGAGGAAGATAACTCATGACTACTAAAAGAGGTTTGACGCAATGAATAAGAATGATATACACCAGTGATTGTAATAAAGGGTTCGTTTCGAAATTCCTAGCACCTGAAGAAGACCGGACCGTAAAACGACCGAAATATCGTACAAAGCTGTGGACAATAGTCCAAATAATAAAAATGCTGTAAATATAATAGGCTCATCCTTATGTGAAAAATATATTAATAATAATGGAAGCAGAATTAATTAAAAACCAGCCTAGGCTCAATAATATCAACCATGAGCACGTCCAGAGTGTTGTGATCGTGTTTGTGAAAAAGATTCCTATAACTTTAGATACATACATAAAATTATCCATACATTCAGTTAAAGGTAAAAATGAAACTATCCTTGATAATGGCTCGAAGTATAGTCGAAAACATTTGATGATTCAGAACCTTTAGACAATTTCTAGATAATTCATATCCAGAAAAAATAAATTAAATTAAAAAGAACACAAGAAAAAGTAAATAAAAAATAAGCCAGTGCACCTTTTGAGTCATTTTAATGAAAACTGTATAGAAGAATTGCTGCCTATATATATATATATATATATATATGTGTGTGTGTGTGTGTGTGTGTGTGTGTGTGTGTGTGTGTGTGTGATACAATCTGCCATTGCTAGTCCAGCGTAATAAATGTTAATCTTTTTATATCCTCCATGTCCTCATAACCATGCATTTCAAATTTCGAATTATAAGTATAATAATTCAAGCACAGAATTCAATAAACCTTTTTATTCACTGCATTCTGAGTGTGGACAGTGTGAAAATTTAAAGTTCTCTATTAATTCAGTCAATCGTTGAAAATCCATTTATTCTCGTAATGAGCTTATATATATTTCACAGTACTTGTGCATGATTGCTATTATGCATATTCAATAAATACATTAAATTAGAAATTCAAATATGTTATCAGTAACAGAATTGAGAATGATTTATTAAAATAATTGAGAATGATATTCCTTCGTTCCAGCAGTTGCCAGTCATAGTACCGAAATCAATTGCCAATTCGAACATAGGACTCTTCGCCGAATAACTCTAATGGACGCCTACTTATACAAGAGGCAACGCCATCTTTGCTTGTGAGTCCCAATGAATTACTGGCTTTATCAGACAATGATGAAAACAGACACAGAGGTCAGTAGATTGTGCGACCCGTCCTACCGGCTGAGGTCTGAGTGGTGCCAGATATTGCACGGGCGAGTGTAATGTCTAAGTTAACCAGAGGAATAGTAAGATCTGGAGAAATGGGTAGAAGTTTTCAAGATTTACTGAGTAAGTATAGAAAGGGGTGGCCGGATATATACAACGAAATAATTCCAGATTTTAGCCGGGTTTCCTAATTACTGTTGAAAGTAATTAGCGCCTTTTTAATGAGCCGCCTCTTCTTAAACATCTTATCTGTAAATAGTTGGTGACTAGAGTTTCATGTGTAGTATTTAATTGTTTCTGTGCCACAGGTTTGAGCGAGTCAGACAAATGGTGGATAAAAGGGAAAGATTATCTGGTTGCCAATATATTAAGAGAAATACATCTATAAATACATGACCAGACAAAATGTTGGATATATTAATATGATAATAATAGTGGAACGGAGAAAGACAAAATGGAAGAATGAGACAGTAAGTGAAATAGAACGACAAAGCTCAGGAAATGAAGGTAAAAAATTTAGGAATTTTAAGAAAGAAAAACTGAATAAAAATAATAGATTTGTGCGAAATAAAAATAAAAAAGATAATAGATGAAAGGTCAGATGAAAGTGAGAAAATGAAAAAAGAAAGACGGAAACAATCAGAAGAAATTGACAGACAAAACAGAGGAAAAAAAGGAAAGATTTAAGAAGTAGAAAAATGCTATTGGCGGAAATAGTAAAAATATGTGTAGGGAAAACGGAGTGAAGAAAGAAGGAATAAAAAAATTAAGGCAAATATGTTAGAAATGCCAGAGAAAGCAAAAGAAAGAACAATAAAAATGCAAAATTGAAAAAAAAAGAAAGAAAACTGAATCAATTCATTGAAATAAATTAGAAAATTTAAAGTATACAGTAAAGAACAATAGTTTATCAAAATTGAAAGAAAGAAAAGAATAAAAGAAAGAAACAAACAAACAAACGTACGCTAGAGATAAAGAAAGAGAAAAGAGTTGAGGATGCAGTAAAATGAGTAGGAAGTAAGCACAATGGTAAAAAGAAAGAAATAAAACCCAATGAAGGGAAATAAAATCAAAGAACAGGGGTGCCAGACGAAAGAACAGTAAATGGTAAGCAAAATAGAAAGAAAGAAAGAAAGAAAGAAAGAAAAACAGTGGAGAATATAAACTAGAAAATTCAATGGAGGCAGTAAAAAAGCAATAAGCATGAAAAATTTAAAGAAAGATAGAAATAACAAAAAGGGAAAAAGGAGAGAATTAAGATGAAGCAGAAGAATGAACAATCTAAACTTATTTTATATATGGAACTTCGTCTCACTCTGTGTATGTGTGTGTATGTATGTGTGTGTGTCCGTTACCTATAGACCCCGAAACGGCTAAACTGATTTTATTGAAAATTTACACAGTTGTACTATAAGCGTCTGCGTGTGTTCTTAGCTAGGTTTTGCGTCGAGGTACCCCCGATAAATATCGAAAATCGATAATCGAATAAATTAGGTTATAGAAGGAGTGGTCCGACTTTAATCAAATTTGATACACTCATAGACAAAGACATAATAAATGATATTCAGAAGTTTCAAGTTTGCAGTTCTTACAATAGTGCAGAAAATCGATTATATATATATATATATATATATATATATATATATATATATATATAAAATGCAAAATATTTGTGTGTGTGTGTCTGTTTATCTGCCTGCATGTATTTTTTCAGCCCTTTTATTTTAGTTTTTGCTTCGGGTTTGGCTCTAAATAGGTATAACTTTAGTACTTAGTCTCAGCCATGATACCATTTACTCAGAGGATTTATTTAGCCTTAAAACTCAGTTTACGACAAAAAAACTTATTTGATATCGATACCAGGAAATCAAAATTTGACTTACATGCATTCATGTTTCTTTCCGTCTATTGTTTCGCTTTAACTGGAAACAACTATTGCTTTTTAGTCTTTTGTGCCAACATCCAAAGAGTCTGAGCTACAGGACCAGTGATTAGTTTTAAAGCTTTCTTACACCCGAGCAACGCCGGGCTATACTGCTAGTAAATATATAAAATTGAAAGAAAGAAACAATGAAGTGAAATCAAGTGGAAACAGCAGAGTCAGTAGAAAGAAGATACCAACCAAGAACAAGAACAACAATTACAACAAGAACAACCACAAAGACTACACAGAAAATTGAAATTGTATAAAATTTCAAGAAAAGATAGCAACTTCTGCAAACTTTTTAGTTTATTTTTACAAGCTTCAAATTATAAACTGAATATTGATTATAACTGAACCTGAATATCACTATACGCACTTTCAAACATTGACAGGTTTTAAAATCTATTCCGCGTTTTGTGACAGATGACTTATTTTCTACACGACAACGCTTTCCTACAAAAAAGCTTCACAAATCTATGACTACATTTTTCTCCTGTATGCTTATTTATTGTATTAAGCACTCAATCTTAGAAATGATTGTTCTCCCCTTATTTCACATGAGATAAATGCGCTCTGTGCTGCGGATTCCAGCCCAGTGACATTACCTTTTTCATTGCACAAAGAGAGGTAAGGGACAGTGTAATATCGATGTCAGTCATCACGAGGATAATATAATGCGTTTAGACATTCCACATAAAATTACCTTGTGTAATATCCTCTCCTAGAAGGGAGATTAGGTAAATAACTTGGCTTCAGGTCTTTTTGCACCAAGAGGCGGATATAGACTGTTAGAATATTTCCCGATAGACAGTTTTCCCAAATTAAAAAGTTCTCTAGTGAGATGTTTATCGTCATTACCTTTGCCATTAAGGCGTTTGCAAAAGAGGATATGCCGACGAAACTTGGATAACTTTAGCCACAAATCAGTCTACCTCGTTGTGTCCTCACTTTAAACTCGGAATTGAATCGCATTCTTTTCGAGTGAACATGCTTACAAATAAAATGTCTACTTCGAGAAACGTATTGTGTTGTCTGTGGAGTTCATGACGATTTTGACGTTCATGTTATCAAATTTAGATTTAAGTTAAAACTTAGTTAACTGCAGGCACACATTTATTCTTTCTTTTTTTTTTTTAATTGGAGTAGATAGTACCTTCTATCGCCCTGGGTCTCACACTCCACCCCCATTCTTTTGGACAGGAGTAGAGGTGATCGCCTTGTTTCTTGTTTAGGAAGGGGCTCCCGGTTGATCTCTCTCTTTTTCGGTCTTTATGTCGGTTCAGCTGGAAGCTTTTTGCAGTTGGTGAGTATGTCTCTTCATTCTGAGGGTACCGGGTTGGCAATTTCCTTGGTTGCTGCTTCCGACTGGTAGTTAGGAGCCCGAACTCTTGCGTAGCGTCTTGAGAGGCTGATCTGATCAACAGTTGAATAATATCAGGGTTCCTGTAGTGCCATTTCGCGCATGGACGGGCGTCCCTGCATGAATTTCCGATGGGCAACCCCGAGGCCACATTATGCTGCAGGCGGTGCCATTCACCATCCTTCATCTGCTGCAATTAACGACCATCTGACCCTACTCTAGACCTCTCTCTATCCACAACTATAACCAGCATGAAATTAAACAAACAAACTAGCAAGCCTTAACCAGCTAGTCATAAATCGCCCAAACCTATCTGCGTTACCTTCACAAATATACGAGGTATTCGCAGTAACTTTAATAGTGTAGAATCATTCCTTCTAACTAACTCACCCGATATCTTAGCTATATGTGAGACTAAACTTGACCCTTCTATCCCCTCTTCAGAGCTGTTCGTTCCTGGTTACCTCCCTCTCTTCAGGGAAGGACTCCAATGTCCATATGCATGGGCTTGGTGTATATGTCAGTGAACAACTCCTCCTAGCCAGGGTCACATCTCTTGAATACCTTGATCATTCCTTCATGTGCTTTCGCCTCTCATTTCTAAGCTCGGTTAGCTATCTCTTCTTCCTCTACCGCTCCCCTTCCTCCTCTAACTGTACGGTATTCGATTGCATCTCTACTAATATCGACAGGGCATTTTCTTCTCACCCATCTGACCCATATATTTGTGTTTGGCGATTTTAACGCCCACCACACCAAGTGGCTTGAAAACTCAGCCACCAACCTTGCTGGGATCCGCACCATGTACTTTTCAATAACCCAAGCTCTAACGCACGTGGTGGACTTCTCCACGCGTTTCTCTAAAAACCCTAACGGAAGGGACTCTTTACTCGACCTTTGCTTTAACTCCATCCCAGACTCCTGCACTACCAGGCAACTCTGCCCCCTCGGAAACTCTGACCACGCCGTAGTCTCCGTAAACATATCAATCCGCATAATTCTACCCAAGAAAACAAGACCAGCAGAATATCATACTGCTACCAAAGAGCCGACTGGGACTCGTTCAGGGACTTCCTCTGCAACGTCCCCTGGAACAACGTCTTCGATCTTCATGTCGAAGACTGTGCCTCCGAAGTCTCCTCTTGGGTTAAGGCTGGCATCGATGCTTTTATCCTGGCCAGGAAATTCCAACTAAAACCAAATTCGTCCCCCTGGTTCTCACCCGCTTGCTCGGTCGCCATTGCCCACCGGAACCATTTCTTCCGGCTCTATCGAAGCTGCTCGTCGAAACAAAACAGGCGCCTTTTCGCCTCAGCACGGAACAAGTGTAAAAAAGTACTGAACGAAGCCAAGAGGGCGTTTGCTACCAGAATTAGGCAACGCATAGCATCCTCTAAGTTTGGTTCTAAAGATTACTGGCGTCTCTGCAAAAGCGTGCTCAGCAGGAACAAGACTTCAATACCCTCACTAATCAATGAGTTTGAAGTTCTCACCTACCCAGCCGACAAGGCTGAATGCTTCGCCCGTAGATTCTCAACCAATTCGACACTGGACTCGTTAGGAATACCTACACCAGACTTCCCACCCAGAACTAAGGCTCAACTAAATAACCTCCACATTACACCCTCGCTGGTCGCCAAGATAATTGCACAAGTTGACCCACACAAAGCGAGTGGCGGTGACGGAATCCCAGTCATAGTACTGAAGAAATGTGCCCCAGAACTCTCCTCTGTCCTCTCTAAACTCTATAACCTCTGCCTATCTGCTTCCTGCTTTCCTGCCTGTCGGAAGTCCTCCTGCGTAGTTCCTATATTTAAGAATTCTGGCGAACCCTCAGACCCCGCCAATTACCGTCCTATTAGTCTCCTTCCAATCTTTGGCAAAGTTTTCGAAACCATCATCAACACCGAGGTGACTCAGCATCTCATGGCCAACGGGCTTCTCTCTGACAAACAGTACGGGTTTCGCTTCACCAGGTCTACTGCTGATATGCTAACGACCATTACCGAGTACATATACCAGGCACTCGACAAGAATGGTGAAACCCGAACCGTTGCCTTGGATATCTCCAAAGTATTCGACAGGGTCTGGCATGCTGGCCTCTTGTGCGAACTGCGAAGCTATGGGATAACTGGACATCTGTCTGACCTCATCCAGTCCTTCCTCTCTAACCACACATTGAAGGTGGTATTAAATGGGCATGCCTCCGAAAACTACCATACGAACGCGGGCGTCCCTCAAGGTTCTATCCTAGGTCCCACACTCTTTCTGATCTACATTAATGATCTCCCCGACACCAAAAGATCCCAAGTTGGCATGTATGCCGATGACACAACAATCTACTTTCGCATCGATCAGAAACCAGAAACCAGGTGTGGACGACAAAGTAAACATCGCTGACGTACTTGAAAGGGACCTCCAAACCGTAGTGGCCTGGGGTAGGAAATGGCTGGTAAATTTCAATGCCTCTAAAACGAAGCTGTTATCAACTAACCACCATAGACAATCGCATCTACCTCCCATTAGCATGGGACAGGCTAGCCTTCCCAGAGAGTAAAACACTACGCCTCCTTGGTCTCACACTTACGTCGGACCTCAAATGGAATGACTATATGGAATCCATTGCCAAATCTGCTGCTATGAAAGTCGGCTCCCTGTGCAGGGCCCGGAAGTTTTTCCCACCTGGGTCTATTCTGCACATATACAAATCTACCATCCGCCCATGTATTGAATATTGCTTCCATATCTGGTCGTTTGCCCCTGCTGCTCTCCTTGGGCTTCTTGACAAAATACAAAGGAGGATCTGTAACGTGGTTGATACTGACTTGGCAGATCGGCTGCAGCCGCTCTCCCACCGGCGTGATGTGGCTTCCCTGTGCCTCTTCTACAAGTACTTTCATGGCTACTGCTCCGATGAGCCTAGATCACTGGTGCCGTCTAAGCACGAATTTACTCGAGATACTAGATTAGCAACTAGGTCCCACCCTTTTACAGTTAAACAAATAAGATGTAACTCCAACAGCTTATTTTCTCGCGCTTCTCGCCTGTGGAACTCCTTCCACAACTCTGCTTTCCCGACATTTACAATCTCCAGGTGTTTAAATGTAGGGTCAATAGACACCTCCTATCACACTAACTTCCAATTATTCTCAGAACACTCTCATCTACCCAACCCTCATTCTCGGTATCCTTACCCGCCTATCACCCACCCTCTGACATTTCCTATATTTAATCAGCCTTTCTCCATTCTACGTAGTAGTGGCAGTGACATGCCTTGCTCGGGGTGAAACGCTTATAAAATATTCAACACGTTAGCACACGTATCATTTAATGAAACGTATAATAGTCTAAAATTTCCGATTAGAGTACTCTTGAATCTATCTATTGATTATAAAAATTAAGCATTACTTAATTCTTATCAATTTTACATGCCTATGAAAATGGAAGATTATAAGCTGCATTTTAGACACTTGATGCATTTCTGTTGTCATAAAGGCAGAAATGTCTCGCGAGCAACAAAACATATGTGCTGTGTACAGTAAAGATGTTTTATCTGAGAGAATTGTACCGAAGTGATTTTTTAAAAAATCATGTCACCCCAAGCAAAGCATTCCACTGCCACTAAAGCGCAGGGGATTACACAGGGCGATAGACGAGTTAGGATGTACATAGGGGGAGAGTTGGAGAGAATGGGAGGGTTAATATGTTACGAGGTGTCTATTGACCCTACATTTAAGTCCTGAAGTTTATAGCAGTCGGGGAAGCAAGCATGCGGAAGGGAATTTCACAGGCGGGAAGTGCGAGAAAAGAAGCTGTTGGAGTAGAAATTGCGGTTACATTTTATCGGTTTCACTGCAAAATGGTGGGACTTAGTTGCCAATCTAGTATCTCGTGCAAACTCACAACTAGGGGGCACCAGTGATTTAAGTTCATCAGAGCTGAAGCCATGAAAGTATTTATAGAAGAGTCACAGGGAAGCCACGTCACGCCGGTGAGAGAGTGACTGAAAGCGGTCAGCTCAGCCGGTATCAATCACGTTACAGATTCTTCGCTGTATTTTGTCAAGCAGACGGAGGAGAATAGCAGAGGGGCACCCGACCAGACGTGGCAACAGTATTCAAAACACGGGCGGATGGTAGAATTGTATAAGTGCAGGATAGATTCAGGCGGAAAGAATTTCCGGGCCCTGCACAGAGAGCCAACTTTCATAGCAGCGGATTTAGCAATGGATTCGACGTAGCCATTCGACTTGAGGTCCGCTGAGAGTGTCAGGCCAAGCAGGCGTAGTGTTTTACTCTCTGGGAGGCATGCCTGTTCCATGCTCATGGGAGGGAGGTGCGGTGATTTATTAAGTTTAGAGTTAGTGATTGTAGCATTATTCAAGAAGAACACATTGGCAGTCTCCCCATTATAGATGACAAACAAATCATGATATTGATAGAGAATAACCCGAAATACACAACGTTGAAACTAGTAGAAACACAAAATTTATTAAAATCCACCATAAATTTTAATGCGTCTAAGACAAAGCTGTTGTCTGTCAATCATCGTAGTCAACCTCTCCTGCCCCTCATAAGCATGGACCAAGCGAATCTCCCTGAGATCAATACCTTGCGCCTCCTCTGCCTTACCCTTGCTTCCGATCTCAAGTGGAACCACTACATTGAGTCAATAGCTAAATCCACTGTAAGGAAGGTTGGGTCACTATGTCGGACCAGGATGTTTTCCTACCTGAATCCATCCTGCATATATCCAAATCAAACATTCGTCCTTCCATGGAGTACAGCTAACATATATGGTCATTGCTGCTCATCTCAGTGTTCTTGACAAGCTCCAAAGGAGAATCAGTAATGTGATAGGTACCGACTTGGCGGCTCGACACCAGCCACTTCTCCACCGACAGGATGTGGCTTCCCTTTGTCTGTTCTATAAATATATTTCATGGCTACTGCTCCAATAAACTTAAGTCACTGGTGCCTCTGCAACAGGTGTTTACTCGTGCAACCAAAATGGCAACAGGGTCCCACCCATTCAAAGTTAGATCATCCAAATGCAGACGACAATTCTACTCCTCCAGCTTCTTTTCTCGCACTTCCCGTCTGTAGAACTCGCTTCCATATTCTTGCTTTCCTGAGGGCTACAACCTCCAGGAATTTAAATGCAGTGTCAATACTAATCTCCTAACCACTTGACAGTAGTTCTTACTTCACCAACCTGTATATCATTTCCTATCTTTCCACCTTTGCAACTGTCATCACACCTGTATTCCCATTCTTCTATTGGCTCCTTTCTAACCGGTTCGTCTTTCTCTTCACCCTCTTCTGTCTTTTTACTCTTATGTAGCCTCCTACAGATCAGTTGGCGTTACCGCCTTGCACGGGGTGACATGATCACTTATTGAATCTTGTGTATAGAAATCCGTATCATGTTTGAGTAGCTAATGATCTGAGTGAAAAAAATATTTTGGATCGCATTTCTTTCTGTTTGAGACTTGTTATAAAGGCAATGAGGATTCACCCTTTTTTAAGCAAATTGTGACGGATGATGAAAAATGAACCCTTTATATAAAATGTTACGCGAAAAAGTTCCTGAAGTAAGCAAGAAGATCCAACTTTTGCCACACCAAAAGCAGGTCTTCAACCTAAGAATGCCGTACTGTGCGTATCTTTCAAGAAGTCAGTCAATTGATTCTGAAATGTACTTCTCCCAGCTGGACGGATTAAAGGCGAAGATTCAAGGAAGATACCAAGAATTAATGAAAGTAAAAAGTGTTCATTTTTTATCATGATAATTCCAGACTATACGTTTCTTTTGTTACCGGGCCAAACATTATTCGAGCTTGTCTGGGATTTGTTATCCGACTCGCCATATTCAACAGATATTGCTCTTTCGGATTTTCCTTTAATCATGTCTTTTAAATTAATCTCTGTGGTAAAATCTTTAATGTTTTGTATAACATAATTTGAAAGAAAAACAAAGAAATGTTTTGCATCAAAATGGTTCATATTTAGTTGAATAAATATTTAATAACTTAACTTTGTTTCGTGTTTTAATTTCCAATAAAAATCCGCAAAAACATTCCGGAAACTGTAAGACATATCCAAATAAAACTATGAAACACAAATATCGACCTGCGCTTTTTCTTTTTTCGTTGAAATATATCTGTAACACAATCTGTAAATATATTAAAAACTATGTTCGCTCTGACAATAATGCTTCCTGTCTGGATCAATGTAGTTTAAAGTGCAAATGTTACAAAAAATTTAGAACCATTTTACCGCAGAAAGCATTTAGAGGCCAGAATAATATAACGATTTTTTTTCATCTTGTGCTAGAATAACGTTTCTATATCTGCAATGTGTCAATAATGATGCGACATCAGAAGCACATAAATTTTTCGTGCCCTGACAACTGCTGCATGCACCTAATTATCTGTAGAAAACCAAAGAATTCGGCCGTTGCAGAAAACCACACCCTCAGTTAAATTAACGTGCCAATCTTCCCGTCAGTCAATGCATTCTGGAGTGTGTAATACTCTCCATGTGATTTCGTATTCACCAACTAATAAGGAAACAAGTATTTGCATAAAGAAAACAGTTAATACACCAGGCCTAGATTAGTTAAGTCATGTTGCCAACTCTAACAGGCAGATGGTTGAGTTCATATGCTTAGAAAAGCGCAACGATTCCAAATTGTTAGCAGAGGTGATTCAAACCTGGTCGTGGTTTTGTAACAATGTGCGATATAATCCAGTGAAGCGTACAAGATTCACTAATGAATCTTAAACCAGCTACATATGAATTGTGGATATTTCTTCTCGAAATGTTTCTGGGCCACCATTGATTGTACCTTGTTATATCACGCATCGCCTAATTGCAAATGTAACCCGAAAAGCGATTCCATAATCACTATGGCGACTTTAGGTTACTTAAAATTTCACCAGATTTAAACGGCATGTTAGATTAATACGGTTTACTGCAAATTTCACTACATTATCTGTAGGTTCACAAAAAATACGTCCTTGTTTTTTCAGCTGTGGAAAGTAACCTGCAATCATTGCAGTGCATCGCAGAATTTGTTATTCAGGTAATGTTCTGTGAAACTAATTCGTTGAAGTTTTCTATTCTTTTTAGCATTTCCGTTTAATCAATGCCTGCAAAAAGATTAAAATAAGTAATTTTAAGACTTTAAAATTCTGCAATAATTGGATATTTTCTATGCATTAAGACTAAATGGAATTCTAGTTTCAATGAATTTAACTTGACACTAACATGGGCTAGAACATAAATGAAAGTAAATGAAAGATTATTTGTAGAAAAACTATGAAATGAGTAATGTTAAAAAAGAAGCATGATGGATGTACGTGTTGCATAACGATTGAAAAGGTTTGGTGCGATCATTCCAAATTTCAACCGAGGGCGCTAGGATCTATTTCAAAAGAAACACCCCTGGAAAATATATGAATATGAGGATAAATAGCAGTTCAGTTGGGTACTTTTGCCACTGTCTCGCAATCAACCTATACAGAATGATAAATCAGAATTAACCGATTGTATATTTGGGTAACAACCGGATAATATAAAAACTTTCTGACACTTAAATATTAGCAATACCGAGTATGATGAGAATGCAGTACTTTACTCTGCATGGAATCTAAAAATGCAACATGCATATATATAAATTAAATGCAAATATTTAAAAAGAAAAGAAAACATTATAAGTGAAAACAGGAAGAAAAGCTTTAATGAGAAAATCTTTGACTAAACGAGGATAAATATGGTATTTGCGGTATTTATCCTGCTTCACCACTGGAGTGTTATGTGACAGAAAGTCTTTTTTTAGGTGGGGACCCGACCACGTACGAACGGGCACAGGAACAAATATTCCCCAGTCCCCTCAACCGCCGGTTGAGATGGCACCAGTGACGAGCATCTGGCCCACTCTTCTGCTGCAACGCGGTAGCGCGGCCGCGGAAAACTGTTCCCCGGGACCGGGCAACTATTCAGTGTAATTCTTGTCAGTTGCACCTCTGTCCTCGCAGACGAAGCTACAAATGAGCCGCATTCGGTCTTCGAGGACAGAGATACAACTAAGAGATGATTCGATACCCACCCGACACAAAAATGGGGCGGGCAAATACGTGGCGAGGATATATATATTGACCAGAATGTTCTGACTCACGTATAACGCGTAAAGATATCAACAAAGCTTTATGTTGCAACACCAGTAATTATTCTTCAAAATAAAGTCTATTTTCTGCTGGTGATCAGCTAGTAGCCGAAACTATTCCAGATACCATTCCGATGAATTTGAGCAAAGAAAAAAACTCTAAGCAAACTTCTTTCACTTCATCAAAATTATTGAATTGCTGGTTGCGAAGTGAGCGCGCTATTGAAATAAATGGGCTATTGTCAATAGTAGCATCATTGTGACTGAATATGAATAGTGGATGTGTAAGTATCTCAAAAACGTCTATCTGTTTGAACTTATCCTCGGTCAAGCTTGTAGTGTGTGGCCTCGCATTGTCTTTCTAAATCAAAGCCTGACTTCGATTGAACAAAGCACGTTATGCTTCTTTAGTTTGTCGTACACGGGATTCAATTTCTGGCAATACAGTTTAGCCTATGCACTATTCCTTGGAAATTCCACATGACAGGGATCAAGATTTGTTGCTTTCTTTCAGCTTCCTAAGTAAGTCAGAATGTTCTGGCTGAACTAATATAAAGCAAATTGAAAGAGAAAATAGATATTTACAAAGAAATCAACGACTAATGGAAGATAAAATGAAATATCCTTTGATAGCTATTCCTTGAATTAAGGGTTTGCCTTCATTTGGAATGCTGTTTTTCTTTGCTAGAAAACACATTCGGCTGTGTTATTTATCAAATAACTGAGTATGGCGACGGGTGGAATTCTTAATGTTTTGAGGGGAATATGTGTGAAAGTAAAAATAACGAACCAGGTTGTAATTTGGCAATAATCAAAGAACAAAATTGAAGAAAGAAGGAATTTTACAAAATGATGAAAGCAAATATAAATATAAAGGAAGAAATAAAAGAAGAAATAATGGTGAAGAAATAAAAAGTCACAAATGGGATATCAGTAAAAAATAATATTAAATTTCGAAGTAATATAAAAATATAGAAAGAAAAACATTTAGATGTAAAAAATGTCTATGAAAAGTCTTGATAACAGATTGAAGAATCAGTCAGTTAAGTGACATACGTGAAACACTCTTGGGCGACCATGTCTCTTTCGAGACATGACTGACTGGGCAGAAGATTATCCCTCAGCAGGTTGCCATTGCTTTCGGCGGTAGATTGGTTGCCAGCCAAGGCTATAGAACCCAATCTACGCTGTTATTTGACCCATAACTGGAAGGAAGCGACGGATTAATACCTTTCCCAAGGGTATTTGCGCGTAAGTGAATGCTTTGAATTCAACTAGAATTTGAACTCGGCTCCCCGATTTCTCGTTCCGAGCCGATAACCACAACGCACATCTGATTAAAGAATACGTTATTGAAATAAATAAATAAATAAATGAAATGTATAAAGACTGAAATAATCAATAACAAAGAAGGAATGAAAAAACTTAACGAAAAACAAACACGACTATAGAAAATGAATGAAATGATAATTTCTACTGTTAGATGGAAATAAAACTAAATAAAATAAGGAGGGATATATAGAAAGAAATATTACAAAATATTAACAGAAAGAAAAGAAAGTAGAAAAGAGGGCAAGTGCAAGTGAAAGAAGAGAAAAAATAAAGAAACAGAAAGAAATCACTGTATAATTAAAGAAATGAAAATGAAAGGAAACAACAAAATTTGAAGAGATGACACACAAAAAAAAAATGAATGGGGAAAATGAATAAAAGTAAAACATGCATTATAGAAAAAATAAGACACGAAAGAAATTCAAATAAATGTATGCGAAGAAATTCAATAAACCAAAAGAAAGTAAGAAAATAAAAAAGAAATTGAAACGAAAGAGGAGAATAAATACAAATAGTAGAAGAATCAACCTAAAAAGAATGAAGAATTTTTTTCTTAAAAAAAAGAGAAAAACCTGAAAAAGAAAAGGAGTACAGTATCGGAAGTAAGAGAGAATCGAGATATATAAATGGCAAATGGAGCTTGTCAGAGCTTGAAATGAAGATAATTGACAGAACGTCAAAGAAAGTTCCGAAATATATCAGCTTCTCTTCTTCCGTTAATGGACATAGAAACATTTGTAGAAATAGCTCAACTAATGGACAAGCGAACTCTTAATAACCGCAGTCAGATCATCGAAAATGGAAGTCTACAGAAGTCGGTACTGATATTTAAACCAAAGTTGAAATGGCTAAAAGCCGGTGTTTATCTCAAGTGTATATTCGCGAATTTTCAAGTACTGGGCTAACCACGAGGTGGAATATGCTAGTTTTTGACATGCTTTCACATCGATTAGTTAGGCGTAAGCTGAATTCTATCAGACTCCATCTTGTAAGTCTAGCAGTTTAGTATAACAAGTAAGAGATGAGAGTTTTTGCGTAAAAATATATATATAAAAATGAAATCACAATAAGTTATGACCTTAATTGACTGTCTATAATTTGTATTTTTCTTTCTGTTTTATCCTAATAGCATTGGTCAGTTTTATCTTATTCGTAGAAACATTCAGAGTAAACGTAAGACATATTTTAATCATATCCGTTGTGGAAATACAAGCCGACAATGATTTAAAATCAAGTGTCAGCATTTATGTTCCTGCCTCTCCGAATTTATGCATCATTTTTGCAAATTTCAAAAGCGCAATAAATTGTGCAGTCTTGATTCTGTCCAGAATAACTAATTAATTGAATTTTTAATAGATATTTCAGACAACGTTATAATGTTTCATTCATAATGTGCACAAGCGTCAGATTTATATTTAAATAATTCTTTTAATCTATTAAAATTCGTTTATATTCTCTTACTTTCACACACTTAATTTTATTGTTCTCAGACATTCTAGTGTAATCCGTTTGCATTTGCCTTTTCTTAACACAATATCTAATCTTAAACTTCAAGCATCCGTATAAGTGCCTATATACAATGCTAAATTAAACCGATGCAAATATAAAAAAAACATTCTGTTTTGTCTTCATATCACGTAATCTCTTGGTAAATGTTGTGGATCCCGGGAATGGGAACCGCCCAAAATAATGAACAACAAACCAGATATTTGAAATAGAAAAAGAGTTATATTAAACTTAAGGTACAAACTTGAACGCAGGTTACTAATCCAGAAATACGATTAGTAAAATATATATATGCAAGTCTCTGAAGTGAAGTTGTAGTAAAATAAGTATGTTCACGTCGGAAGCTGACGTCCGCTGCATAGTAATCGTCTGTATGAGTGGAGCTCAGTACTGTTATGAACTGCTGACGCTGTATTCTCCGTGAAACCTCAGTATCTGACGGTATCTGTCGGACTCTTACGGTAAGTCCCGTATAACACACTATCCGTATATGTATACTCAAGTTGAGTCCATTATCATGTTAAAAAGGAGAGGCCCCACAACAGTAAGCGTGAACTTATTTTCTGGTCTGTATTACCATATATCATGCTGAGATAAGGACTCAGTGTCGCATTAGCATTATAGGAACAATGTACATTGTGTATGTGATGTAATATTAGAACCGCTAAGTGCAAAGTCACAAAGCAAACTTATTGCACCAGGTTTACAAGCGTAGGAATGTTACTTTCTAGCAGTAATATAGGCAGTGTCTTTAAAAGATTGCAAACATTAATTTACTTCGAAGCCTTTGAGCGTAATGCCGGCGGTCGCAGAGACACATTCTGGCCAAAAGTTATTTTTCGTTATCTGGATTTGTATATTATGTAATATGAGAGATTATTCAATCATTTAGCGCTTAATAAAAACATTCAAACTCCACGTTCAACTTTGTGCCTTTATCCATTTACTTATTAGAATTTTGCATCCATATCAGGTTAAAACCCAAGTCCCACTTCGATCACAGAAATTAAGTAACGTTGAGTCTAGCCAATAATTAGATAGGACCGCTTGGGCATATCAGATTTTGTAAGCTCGGACATGTGGGTCGTGTACTGGATAATGGCTAAGAATTGTCAATCCGAAAGCCAAGTTTCAATTGCAGTCGGATTTGCTACACTAAATTAGGCGCAAATACACTTGAGAATGGTATAAATCCATCTGTTCTTCTCCAGCTATAAATTAACTAGTAAGTCGAGTATCACATAATCATTATTGACGCCAAAACAAACAAAAAATATTTTACAGTCTAAGAATATGTATAGATTTAAACAAATTACAAGGCTTGGATAGACTATAAAAACGAAACAGTCAATCAATTCATATGATAAAATTAATGTTATGTATATAATGATTCTATGCCATTTGTTGTAATTATATGTACATGTGAACTTAAGCAGAAAAAAATTACGTAATAAAATAATTGCAATATCCACGCAAAATAATGAACTGCGAAAATAGGCCATAATACAAATAAAATATACCAAAAATTTAATAGATAAGAAAATTAGGTAGGAAACTCCTGTCCAATGAAATGGCGAAATATAGTTGATGTCAATATAATTTGATGTCATGAAAATATCTAATTCGATATTAGTTGCCATCTAACATCTGTTTTCATCTGAACACCGGTTAGTATGCTTAGGGATAAAAACTTAGGATTTACCAGAAGACGAAATGAGGTAAACTTTTCCAGATGTGTGTCATATTTATTTTCTGAAATCACGCGTATATCTAAAATCCCCGAATCTACTATCACAGGTGTTACATATATATATATATCATCATCATCATCCGTTACGCACAATGGTGTGTAGGGCAGCATTTTGCTGTTTCCGTAAAAAACTGTTTTTTATGGGGCAACGTTGTTATCCCTGCGCCCAACCCTCAAACCTGAAGGAAGGTGATTTTCTAAGCTTAGCTTAGACGTGTCACAGAGCCAAGAGTAAGGGACACTCAATGAGGATCGAAATCACTACGCAATTTTAATGATTGATGCGAAACATGCTTGCTATTACACCAGCGCTAGGTGTCCTTATATATATATATATATATATATATATATATATATATATATATATATATATATATTAGATCATTCAGGCAAGATGCCTCTACCCTCATCGAAAGTAATACCTTGCAGCAGTTACTTCCATAGAACGTCTGTGACTGTAGATTCGGAGATTTTAGGTAACCTCATGATTTCAGGAATAAATGTGAAATAAATCGGGAAGACCCTACCTGACGCCATTCATTCGCGGATAAATCCTATTTCTATATGTGATATTTTCTTACTGTGCACAGCAGGCAAGATTCTTTCTCGCATTATACTCAACAGAATCAAGACATACCTGGTTGATGATATATATCTAGAGTAGCAGTGTGGATTTCGCACTGGTCGCGGAACTATTGATATGATATCTTTGCTCAGACAAGTTTGCTGAGAAGATTCTTGAGAAGAATCTAGAGCTACATATAATGTTTGTTGACCTCACGAAGGCTTTTGATAGTTTCACTACAAATGACCATTGGAAGGTTCTAAAGGAGCTGGATATACCAATGAACATGCTGAACCTCATCATTTCATTTTATCAATGAATAAAAGCTTTCGTTATTTCTAACATTCGGTCCTCGGTTCCATTTGATGTAACATAGCAAAAAACAGGGTTGGGTAATGACACCAGTTCTGTTTACCTTATATTTTCTCTTATACTGAAACACATCTATACGGACATCTAAAAAGGGGTTCTGTTTAAGTATCGGACAAAAACCAGGGTAGCTCTGATATTAAATCTATTGTTTGCTTATGTTGCTGCATTTGTTGCAGAATAATATCAAAAAACACAGGACAGCCTTGATCGATTTATGTCGTGAGCAACGCGTTTGGATTGATTATTATTATTAAGAAGATTGAAGTTGTCCATCAGCCAAAATCAACTCTTAAATGGATCAATGCTGTAGAACGTCAACATCGCTAGTTTAATATTTTAACTGTTCCCATAACTGTAGAAGGCAAAAATCACTACTAAGTAGTATGAATATCTGGGAAGTACGGTGGACAGTAACGCATCATTTGATGATGAAATTGTCAACAAGATCTCCAATGTGCACAGTGTGGCAAGCTTTTCATCGTCTATGGAATAAAAGAGGTATATCGAATTAAGACAAACATAATTGTGTACACAGCTGTTATTCTCACTATCATACACTATCGATCTAAGTCCAAACGTTATACAGAGCGCATAATGTGAAATTTGACGTCTTTCACAAATGTTGTCTCCGTGCAATCTGCAGTTGCACTATGAAAGTTCATATTTTTTTATGAAAGTTCATTTTTTCACAAAAACTAGCACTAGCGGAATTCAATATTTTTGATTCACTCATAGTTTAGATGGGTTTGCCATGATGTTCAAATTGAAGATAGTAAAATGAAAAAAGCTCCGGTTTAAATCCAATCGCTTGATTTGGCATAAAATGTTTGAATGCCTCTGCTTCGTTATAAAGAAAAACAAAAATAGAATCACGGGGCAACTAAGATACCATCTCTAATTTTGAAAGTGTCTTCTTTAGATCAAATGAAGTGAAGTTCAACTGGTCATTTTAGACGGAATCGCCTCTAACATCTTTATGCACTCCGTTTGAAATCTAATATTCGATCTTTCATGGCAATTTCTCTAGCTTTTGTGACGTTCAAATGCTAAAGTTATCATGTATTCTACAAATCACGGGCTGATTTAAAGGATTCTCATCCGAACGGTTTAAAATTTTCTCTCTGCAGCATTGTTATACAAATCCATAGCAAACTTGATAGCGTACATAAACAACAAATATTTAATTTGTGACAAACGAATCGCATATATATATATATATATATATATATATATATATATATATATATATATATATATATTCCGGATTTTATGTGCCTGTGTGTTAGGAGGTAGCAACTCCGACTAACACAAAATCGGTCGAGTTTCGATCCCGGCCAGATGCAAGTAGATTTGTCTAATCGCACTGATGTGCTGTGATACAGCGAAACAGGTTTGTATGCCGATGACTAATATATTATTCTCTCATTACGATTTTCACTTTTGCGATATATGAATGAATCTTTCGGTGAATGGCGTGTGTATACACTGCTTATATACAACACGTTAAAATTTCCATTCGCTGATTGCATGTGCCTATGGTTTAAGCGGTAACGACTCCGACTGACACCAAATCTGTCAAGTTTCGATCCCGATGTGTCTATCCACACTAATGAGCTGTGATACCGCGGAACAGGCTTGTATGTGGATGACTAATATATATATATATTCATTTGTAAAGGAATTATTTCCGCAACCTATGTTTCAAATTTTCGGTATTTTCAAGCAATTTATGATGACTAATATTTCTGTTTAGATGTGCAAACAGGATGTTCTTTACAATTTCGCAAATGAAGATTTCGATAATCCAAAAAATTCGGTGGTTTTAAAATTTCCAGATTTTCCTTCTGAGTAAATTGTTTATCATTTTTGAGGTTAAAACTCCGTCCGAATTTATTGCTGTGTATCATATTGTTATTTATTTTTAGTTTAATCAATCATTTATTATTTTTAGTTTAATCAATCATTTCATCGCAAGCAAAGAACTGCCAAGAGTGTGCATGGAGTTACAGTGAAAGAATAAATTGGGTAGAATTGGTATTGAAGAGAGGATTAAAGATGGATGAAATTCGAAGTGATAAAAAATGGTAACTTTTGATAAAAGTCGCCATGATTTATGGATAAAATGCAGGGATCAGTTTATATATTGATTATAATAGAGAATCGATCTCCCGAATGTCTATCATATAGCAACAACAGTCCATGATTGTCACAAATTAAAAGGTTTAAAGTAATGTTGACAACGTTCCTGGATATAGAGCATTCTCTTGGCATCTGTTGACCATGTGCGTCATATAGAGTATCCTCGCCGCACGTCATCTGTTCAATGAAACAACGTCAAAAACCATCACTCTCTAATCAGACACTCTCCAGAATCGGATTTGAAATCTAACACGCGAAAAAATATGGCCCCTTTTTATATACGTCGCATTGAATATTTTGAGCTTCCTGATTGCTTAAGCCTTCTATTGGTAAACTATAAAGTGGGTTGACTCATGGTGGTCTGAAGAGTATACAAAGGAAACAAAAAGTTCAACAGTAACTAACGTTGCATTTAAACATTAGATTTTAGCTATTTTGGAAGCAACTAACTGGAAGGGAGGTGGGAAGTTCGAGAAAAGAACCCGTTATAGTAAAAGAGGCAGTTACATTTAACTATTTCAACGGTAAAACAGACGTACCTAGATGCCAATAGAGTAGCATGAGTAAATTCATTCGGTCGGCAAACCAGAGAAAACAAGATCGAAGGATTAGTTGGTATGAAAATGTTTCTAGAAATGACAGACGACAACCACATCAAATCAGTAAGAATGAGAATGAAGTCGAAATCCTAAGTCAGGATCGATTATATTACAGATCCTTCTATTGAATTTGTCGGGAATTTTGAGTTGAATATCAGGATCACCCGAACAGTCTGACAACAGTATTCAAAACACAGACGAATGGTAGATTTAAAAACGTTTAAGATAGAATCTGACGATAAAAATAATTTTTAGCCTGAAACAGTGACCTACAATTTCTAGCTATTGATGCAGTTATAGATTTGATGTAATCGTTTAACTTCAGGTCCGGTTGAGAGTGTGAGATCAAGGAGCTGTGTTCCTTTTCAGGGAGACTAGCGCCATTCAGTCTGATGACAGGAAATTCTTTTCTATGTGGTCTATTTTGTGTTTATAGATGCGTTCTTTTTTTAATTTTTCCAACGTATTGTGCATAACAGAACATGACTGTATCTGAATTAATATTTTCATATTTTGTTCTGAGATCTGATTATATCCATAATGACTTTCTGAAAGGTTGTGTCTATTTTAATGTTGTCTAGATGAATACGTTGTTCTGGATAGCAGATGTAATTGAATTACTAGGGATTTAAAAAACATATATTTTGGCTTGATAAATTCCGTTAGTAGAAAAAACTCGTAGGCGAAATAATAGTTTTTATCTTCCTTTTCAATATATATATATATATATATATATATATATATATATATATATATGTGTGTGTGTGTGTGTGTGTGTCTCCGTGTGTGTGTTTTGGTGTGGGTGCGTATATTTATATATATATATAAATATATATATATGTGGGGGCTGCGTTGAGTGTGTGTGTTTGTGTGTGTGCGTATATATATGTATATAATGTAGAGTTGTGATAATATTTAGTGCAAATTTTGTTTGTTTTTTTAATAGTTTTATTGATAAAAAAATCTTTTGGCATGCATGTTCTTATTTTTATCGTAGACTGCTCGGTATCGGGGTAGAGATAAAGCGTTGGTATTTTTAATGCTGGGAAGATTATTACTTAACTGATTTGGTTCATGCAGACTTTGAAGCTTCATCAGAATACGATTATTTTCCTTTCTCTTTATACTGTTCACTCTACTTCCCTTTCTTTTCTTCTTCTTTTTCTTCTTTCCGTTTATCAATTTTCTATATTTCTTTCTCTCTTTGGGGTTTTATGAATGAGCGAGTAAATGTTTTTGTAGATTACCATTACAAATATCTATTCTCGATATGGACACGTGAGTGTCTGTGTGTGATTAGTTTCTGGATTATTTTGAATATTAACTGTTGTATTCTTTGGGTCTGACAAGCAGCAAGGTTTGTCTACGAAATGCGTATTACCCATATAACCGTAGAATATTTTTTTTAGATTATATCACTCTGTTAAATTAAATAAATAAATTTAACACTGTGTTTTTTTTTTAGTTCGTCCCTATCGGAATTTACCTGACTTATATACCAAGTATTCTACGTTAAATATATATATATATATATATATATATATATATATATATATATAGGTCTGACGAATAACGAGATTGTGTGCTATTGGCAAAAAAGGATACGCGAATTAAGTTTTCATCTAACATGATATATTGGAAGGATATGACTATAATTTTAGCTTTCTGCAATCAGTGCATTTTTTATAGATTCTAGTGTTGTGACCGAACAAATTGTGGCTGCTTCATCACTACACTGAACCAACTGGACATCAGGTAGTTCCTTACGAAAGAGAACATTGCCCAATAGGGACCACATCTTTGTTTACCAGATATTGTATTGTGTAACTTTTAATCTTTTTCTCTCATCTTAGTTGGGTCATCAAAGGTCGAAATACCATCAAGGGAGCCGTAATTATTTCATCAATGCATCCAAGAGTAGCAAAAAAAGATGTAAAAGTATATTAGACTTGAGAGGGGCTATTTGAAGAAAAAACCTGTATTGTATTGTGGGATCTAAAATTAATTGCTTGTTTTCCCCAGTCCTGTTATTTTTTAGACACAAACCTTGTGCATATGTATACAAAGATAGAGAATCACATTCCATTCTCAGTCTACGAAAGAGTTACATGATGCATATACAGCATGTAATTTCAACCATTCGTTTTTATTATATTTGAATGCATCAAAACCTACAAAGGGGTCACCATTAACACTAAGATTCTGTACATCACCCGCACTTATGAACGCATTATTTGTGGCCTGGAGTATTTTAAACATTATATGTTCTAATAAGTCATGGTTCAATTTGTTCTATGCAGTTGTTCAGATTTAAATAAAATGAATACGCTATAAGGCAATGATTCACTCTTATATAACAAGAAACTTTGAAGGATGTGTTTTTGATCCGTCATGGTGTGCACACGTGACATTTGTCACGAACATTTGTTGCCTGAAAATGTTACTGATCTCTAAATACTTATTTCATTACGTCGTGATAATTTTTCTTTATTTCTGGATTCCGTATAACCTCTCAAAATTGGCTTATTCAATAAGATAATTATACATGACATCGGGTCTAACTTGCGCAAAGTTTGTTTTAAGAGCAGGTTGGAATATTCCGGGGAATAATGTCGCCAATCATTTTATTATGAAATAAAGTACTTTAAAGGAAATGAATAAAACGATTATTATTCTTTTTTTTACATGCATTGTCTTTTCATGACGTAGGCGATCATGGCATTTCCCGTCTTTTTATTCCTGGTGGCTCCGAGCACACTTTCTCCTATTGCAACACCCAAACTCAGATTTACCATCCACCTGTTTAGACCCTTCAAATATTATATTCTTTGCTTTACTTGGTCTCTTTTTTCCCTCTATCTGGTCTGTTAGTATCAGATTCCCTATGCCCTTTTTCTTATATCCTTTAGTTGTCTCTTCCTGATGCTCAGTATTAATTTCCTTTTCGTTTCTATCCTTTTCAAAACCTCATCATAGCTCACACGCTCGACCCATGATATCCGCCACATTTTTCTGTAGAATCACATTTCAGTTGCTTCAAGTTTTTTCCTTAATCTTTGATGATATTGTTCAGCATTCACAGCCATATTAAAGAACTGACATCACATTGCAATCCAGTACTCTTTTCATTGTTTCTAGTGAAATTTCTTTTCTCTTAATACTCTATTAAGCTTTTGGAATGTGTCCTTTGCCATGCCAATTTGACTTCGTATTTAAACGATTAAGAATTGTTAAAAAAATAAATTTATTAGGTAGTCACACATTAAACGACGCTCATTATAGGAAATAAACAAACCGCTTCGGATATGTCAAATGAATTTTTTATTTAGTTAAAATAGACACTCCTGATGAATCACATTTCTCCAACTTACCTCTAAATTCTTAATCCCATATTTTTAGTATTTATCTCGCACTGATTTGGAAAACAATTCATGTGATTTTATTACTGCTTTTTATTGGATAAGGTTTTCTTGCGTATGAAAAGTTCAAAATGCTTAAATAATTGTATTTTTTAACAGAGGGATCAGGGGAATGTGAAGGATGAGTCACAATTTTATTATTCAGACTATGCAGCCGTTGGATATTTAACTGAAAACCGTGTGAACATAGGTTGTCCTGCAGCAAAATTTGGACAGCCTTATTTACAAACCGGTGATGTTTCTTTTTCAATTTTTCGTGATACACTCACTTCTCAAAAATACGATGTTTCTGCTATTGTTTAATTTTTAAAGAAAAATGAATAATAAATATCCTTTTGAAAGACTTCCATAAATAGGAATTAACCCTTTAGACTGTAATAGAAGTTTTAGGAATTGTTTTGGTGATTGACTTTCATCTTACCACTAGCATACTCATTTAGTGCTGTAAAAGAGTATCCATTTTCCATAGCATATATTAAATGAAAATTATGCGAGTAGAAAAAGATACTTGTTTATATACTAAAGAACGGAGATTCTACCTCTAAGCGCTCGGGAAAAAGCAGACATTTAGCGTGTACACATACGCCAATAGCTGAGCGTGTTCTAATTTATTACTGAATCAAATGATGTGTAGATGCTAGTGTAGCTATTGTATTTTCCAGTGTGCTCAATCAGGGTGTGATAGCGTAAATATTATATATATATATATATATATATATATATATATATATATATATATATACAAAAATCTAAAGTGAGCCAAAACCTACCGCGGTTTCACACTACGGAACGTCAGGGCAAAGGCTGACGATCCGTAGTGTGAAACCGCGGTAGGTTTTGGCTCACTTTAGATTTTTGTGTGTCTTTGCTCTACTTTTGTATATCTTCTTTTGTACTTTGTATCGAGCACTTTTTCTTGTGGTTGGTTCCGTTTGGGTTTTTTTTTTCTTTGCTGCGGAGTATTGAATGTTTTATTCTTGTTCCGCGGATTTTTTTTTCTCCCCATTTATCTGACGCCTTAGTGCACCGGATTGTAACGGAATTAGGTTCTGTTTGTTAGTGGTTTTTTTGAAGGTTTATTTTAGTATAAATTTACGGCCTACATACTTACAGAGTCTATTTAGTTATTATATATATATATATATATATATATATATATATATATATATATATGCATTGGATACTTTGCTAGATTTAGTATGGAATGATGGAATCTGTTGCCAATTCTTTTTTAACAGATATTTGCTTTATTGCTTAAAACCTCGTGTTTATTTATATTTCTGTTCAATTAGTATTTGTATAATTTATTTTTTTGTTAGCAGTAACTTGTTGTGTTACACATATTAGTTACTGTGCAATTTGATGATTTTAATTTGTAAACACTATCGACAAAGATTTAGTTTAATGTCAAAATAATACAATTAAACGGACGCACATTTTGTAGAAAATGATTACAAAGCTACTAATGCATTAACGATAAGAGAGTTTTAATTATCTATCTTTTTTAGTTAAAATATTGTAATTGCTATACTTTGTGGTCGCATACACGAGGTTTCGATCGTTGTACGCTCAGCTCCTATTCAGGTGATTGGAATTTCAAAACGAGCGCTTTATTTCACCCACAAAGTACATTGTTGTTCATCTAATTGTCATGCCTCTTCTGGATATCTCAATATCAGTGATCTCCCTTTTAACTCAACTCGCAAATTTTTTTCTCACCCCTGCTGTTGCCAGGTATTGAACTCACAACATTGTGTATCAAGTCACTGGATTAAACCAAGTAATATATATATATATATATATATATATATATATATATATATATATATATTACTTCTAGCTTTATGTAACTGTATTTGAGTAGAAGCTTTGTTTATTTGAAACAATATTTATTTCGTCTATTTGCCTGCGTACTTGAAAAGACAATTCTCTTTTAAAAACTTTTTAAAAAATTCTCTTTCATATATATATATATATATATATATATATATATATATATATATATATATGTCTCTGTTCATTATAAAAAATATAACAGTCGAAATCTAAAACTGTGTGCATATCTATCCACACGCGCACACACACACACACACACACACATATATATATGTATATATATATATATATATATATATATATATATATATATATTTGGGCAACAATCTTTCTTTTAAACATATTCCGTTAAAATAATGATGATAATAAAACCATTATTACCATCATTATTAACTAACTGAAGTCATATATCTGTCATATCAAGAAAATATATTACGTTCTTATGAAATGTTCATTAAATAAGCACCACAAGAAGATATTTCTTTTTCTACATGGAACTTTCTTTTACATATTAAAATAGAATAACTTTGATAGACCAAATAAAAAATCTGAAAAAGATTTTCGACACAAACTTGTAGAATTTTCTCTGAATATGGATGAGCACGTGGTTGAATTTTGCTTTGTATTAGTGGATATCGACTCGGAACGACAAATCGGAGAGCCAAATTCGAATTCTAGTAGAATTCCTTGCATTCAATTACGCAGAAATGCCCTTGGGAAATGTATTAATCCCGCTCTTCCCTCCAGTTATGGGTTAAATAATAGGAAAGATTGGTTTCTATAGCCTTGGTCTGGCAACTAGTCTACCGCAGAAATCAATGGCAACCTACTGGGGAATAATCTACTGCCCAGTCAGTCATGTCTCTTTCGAGAAATGATCACCCAAATCGAGTAACACGTATGGCACTTAACTGGCTGATTACAATAAACTCCTGTCAATTTGGATTCGCTGATTTCTTCGTTGATTTTTTTTCAATAATTTGAATTTATCAGGAAACCAAAATTGTCAACTTCTCAAAGTAAAAATCTGTGTTTGACTAAAATGCGGAGATCTTGGGAATATGCCAAATTAGAAAAAAATTGTATCAGTTCAGCTTCCGATTTTATTCGCTGTCGCTTTTGCCACGAGCAGATCTGCATTTTCATCGGAAAAAATCGCAGACTGAAACCCTTACACAAAGAAGGCGTTCTTTAGTTCCATTCATCATATAATCGACACAGCTTACAACATGGTTATTTGTTAAAGTCCAGCAGAAATTTGATAAAAATGAACTCTTATTAAATCACATAAAACGCTAAAGAGAAATCGCTGTAATCTCTTTAGATATCTTTTTCAGTTCAACTAGCAAAAGATCACCTGATTATATTTAACGCTCAACGATTTTTTTAATTAAACAAGATGCGTGTGGCAGAAATAAATTTTAATTTGTCGAGAAAAATTCGAGTACAGTGTCATATCTATGGAGCCCAAATCAGTCTCGACCCAACTAATTATGTATGGGACGAGTGTGGGTTTCATGTTGTGATTCATGCCTTTACCTAATTCAAACTGGCAGAAAAGGTTTGTTCAAAACCTATAAAAGTTTACACGTTTGGGCATTTAGCCGGACCATCACAACGAGGATCAAATCGTTTTTTAATATTTTTTGATTTTGCTATGTTCCTATGTCTGACAGACATCAGGTCTCATGGAAAAAGTCAGAATGATTCCTTTAACTATTTCTGGTAGTCTGAGATGCTTGTACAAAGGTGTCAATTTTTTCTCATGACATATTTTCTTCATACTGTCCCAGTGAACTTACAAAAAAATCAACCAATTCCCTCTCTAATTTGCAACGCTACTTCAATCAATATTGCTTTTACTTTTGAGTTGCCTTTAGAAACATGATTATTCTTACTTATGTGTGTCTTGTACAGTACTATAGTATATATCCCCTTCCCTAAATTTATTTGAAATATATTTGTTGAGCTCACATCTTATTAATTCTGATGCTTGTAAAATAACAAATTACGTAGATATGAAGGTAAATGAATATTTCAGTTACGTTTATATATATTTTTAGCTATTTCTTTAATATTTTTAAAATAATGGCGCTGATTACTTTGGGAAATTATAGATGGTTATGTGATTGTGTTGCAACTTCTAATAACTATTTATTATCGCGGTAAAAATGATGTTCCAATCTTTTTTCTCGATTTTTAAAGATTTAAAAGCAGCAGATCTGTTACTAATGACATATTTCTTTCAATCCTAAAGACTCGGTATTTCCTCTCCATCTACAGTCACTTATAAAACCTGCAAGCACATTCCAAGTATAGACATTGAATAATCAAGACCAAAAGGAAGAATTGCTGATGAAAAACTGATGCTGTGAATGATAGATAACTCGTCAGTTTGAATATTCTCTCCGAGGTCAGGCATTTCGGGCTAGCGTCAGATATTCTGTCAAGGTTTCATTATAAGGGAATTTTACAAGAAATGTAAAATGTCTGAAGCAAGGCGTAAAAATAGAAGGCGTGTGAAATGCAAAGAAAAAGGAATAAAACTGATTTCTCCAAAAGACAAAACAAAAGTTAAAATGTTAAAGAACTAAATAACACGGCGAAGTAAGTTATGTTGATAAAATAAAAAGCAAAGTCAAAACAGGAATATCAGAAAGATGAGAAAGAAACATAAAAAGCAGAAATGCCAAATATTATATAATGTGAGATGATTGAACGAGTAAAACAATATTGTTGAAGGATTATAAGAAAAAAATAGCTAAATGAAGAAAATGACTAAGAAAGAAATAGGAAAGAAAGAAAAAATAGAAAAGTGAAAAGAAAAAGCATAAAAATATGACACACTTCTAGATGAAAGAAAGAAAAAGTTAGCCAAAATAGTGAAAAAATGCAATAGAAATGAGATACCTTTTTAAAAGAAGAAAGAAAAAGAAATAAGCGGGCGATAGTAAAAGGGAAGAAGCTAGAAAAGAAAGAAAGAAAGAAAGAAAGAAAGAAAGAAGAAAATGGAAAAGAGAAAGAAAAGAAGAAAAAAGAAATGTAGAATAACAAAGTAAAAAAAGAAAGAGAAAGAAAGAAAGACAAAAAGAAAAGGAAAATCATGAAAGATGATGCACGGAAAAAAGATATATGAATGAATCAAGTAAAAAATTACACAGTTGAATTGCAGGAAAATTCAGTCAGTCAGTTAAGTGCCATACGTGAAACACGCTTGAGTGATCATGTCTCGGAAGAGACATGCCTGACTGGGCAGAAGATTATCCCGCAGTAGGTTTTCATTGCTTTCTGCGGTAGACTGGTTGCTGACCAAGGCTACAGAACCCAATCTGTCCTGTTATTTGACCCATGACTGGAAGGAATGGGCGGATTAATACATTTCCCAAGGTTATTTGCGCGTAAGTGAATGCAATGAATTCAGCTGGAATTTGAACACGTCTCCCCGATTTTTCGTTCCGAGCCGATATCCAATGCACCACAAAGCACATCCTTACAATTACAAATATTATAAATGCAATGAATGATTCATATGAAATAAATTACAAAATATAGAAAATAAAGACGATAATTAAACAATCCGTGTATTTATTCAAAACTTAAAGCACCAGATAAAAAAAAATATGTGTCACTGAACTGGATAAAATAATCAATAGAAGAAATAATAATAGAAGAAAAATCCAGAAAATCCAAAAAAAAGAAATAAAAGAAAACTGTGAATGAATGGGAAATAATGGAATGCGAATAAATTAAATTTGAAAAGAATGAAAATAAGTAACAAATAATTGTGAAGAATTAAAAGTCACATGGAATGAGAGAAAAAGTATGAAAGAAAGAATTGTAGACGACAGAAAAATAAAAAAAAATCATTGAAGGAAAGGAAAGATACAAAAGCAAATGAAGATGCGTGAGAAGTGACACTGAAAGAAGGTAAAGAAAAAACGAAAAAATGAAATAAATAAAGCAAAATTTAATACCCGGTAAACATTGATTAACAATCAATCGCTGTATCATTGAAATAAAAGCTGAGAAAGGAAGGAGAAAGAAACAAATAAGAACATCGTCAAATAAAGAAGAAATAATATAAATAACAAGTGGAAAATCGGAGAAATAAGAACAGGAAAGTGAATGAATTAATTGAAAGCATTATTCCAATTTAGAATAAGATTTCAGGTTACTTAAGTAGAAAAACTCTAAGCTCTTACGAAAGACGAAATACTAATCGGCAGTAATTTAAATGCAGGGAAAGAAAGAGAGACTGAGGTAAAATTTAGCAAAATGAAAGAAAGGAACACTTCAGATGATCTCAAAGTAAAATAGGAAGACGGCGAACTAAAAATCGAAGGCTTAAATGTCTATAAGCGTGATTTTCGCAGGCTTGAATAATCGTCGCCATAGTCGCCGGTCGGACGGTAGCGAGGCGTGTCTTATTCAATTAAGAAAGCCATGTCATTTCCTGCAGTCCTCATTCTCTGCTCAAACACGCATGCGCACTGCTTGAAGAACGTTGCAAGGAACAATCATTTCTTATTAAGTTTAAGCACGGTGAGTTAAGGTGAGTATTGGAAAGTGTCGTGGGCATGGGAAAAATAAAAGAGGAAGATGTAAAATGTTGTAGCGTTGTTACATTTTGAGGTGTGGGGGCGCAGCAAAATGGAGGATTTTTCGGTAGAAGTGAGGGAGAATGTGTCGCCTTTCTCGTTTGCCAAAGTGTGCGATCAGCGTCCTTCGGGAAGGCACTTCTATTCACAAATCGGTTATGCTCTCAGTGCATAAAATGTCATTCACTATATGGCCGGGGCAAGTCATGTTTTTAAACTGAATATCGGTGGATACGCAACACTTAGAATTAACTATTAGCGATCAAACTGCGAAAAGGTTTATTTTATATTTAACAAACGTTTTCCATTAGATGAAGATATTTTAAATTTGATTAGATAATTGTAGTAGGATTTGAAGGAAGAGAAAAACTTGTAGCCTCCAATATCTACTCAATTACTCTAATAAAACTAAATAAAAAAATCCCCAATGAGAAAATCTGAATATTGTTTCTTTCAATAGAGGCAATTAAAACAAGCCAATTGGAGCGGCACTTATTAGTAAATGCACATATTGACATTTTGTAGTTAAAATCATAGTTTGCAACAAAAAATTCTTTATGAACTTAAAAAAGATGACAGGTGGATTTTTTGCACTTAGCCCAGTATTTTTGCAAGGTCATTTTTTCAGTATCGCTAGAATTGAGATGTTCTAGCATCCACCATATAGCATTAACAAAAATGCAGTATTTGTTTTCTAGACATCAAATGTCTTAAAATATCGTATGAAAATATACTGCTATCAATGGCTGGTCAAATTAAAAAAGTAAATCATTTCACAATGTAGCAGTAAATAGTTTTATGCCAGTATATATTACAAAAAAGACAAAGAACACGTAGATTAAAAACCACTGTTAAAACATTTACTTTTATAAATAGTGCTTGATACAGGGTACAGCTTAATATCTTAATTTTGTTATTACAAGGGTTTATAAATGCATAATATCACTACACAAAATTTTCCTCTTTCAGAACAAACTGTTTCTCTTCAGTTAAAAAGTTAAAATAAATGGTGAAAATGATTTATAAAAGGAAATGCTTGAGGATTTTCATGTTTCAGGACAAAAACGTTCCTCTTCAGGTGATATGTTAATCATATCACCTGCAGATGGACAGTTTTGTTCTGTAATATTTGAACATTTTTGTATTGATATTATATTTTTATAATCCATTGTAATAACATAATTACAATATATATATATATATATATATATATATATATATATGTGTGTGTGTGTGTGTGTGTGTGTGTGTGTGTGTGTGTGTGTGTGTGTTTGTGTGTGTGCGTGTGTCAAAGAACAAAATGTTCCCCATCCATATGCTACTTAGAATAAAAAGGACAAAGGACGAATCAGATTCATGAAGATAGATGATGGCGATTTATATTGAATGTAAATTGATGGTGATTGTATTTAATAGTTAAGCAAGAAAAAGAAAGTGAGTATATTACAGGGAGAAACTACAAGAAAAGTCAATTTTGTAGGAGAAACCGGGGTTAAATGTAACTATTTCACTGTTAAAACGATGGAAACTAGATTACAGTACAATATCTGCTTAAATTCATAAGGACGGGAAACAGGGAAAAAAAAATCAAAAGACATTTCAATTCTGTACCTGTATAATTCATTAACATGTCGGGTAGTTTCTTGTAATTTTACAACATTATTGTCATTATGTTCCTCAATAGTTCTGGTTCTCGTCTGATGAAAAAATGATTTCAATTTGCGAAACAAAAGAATCTAAAGGTGATCTCGGTTATCACACAACTGGAGATATTGTTGTGGACCACTTGTGTATGTGATTTCAATTCTTCGTCGCCAATTTTTTGTAGGCGACTTGTGTACGAATCTTCGTCACCAATTTGTTGTGGATTTCGGGTGACGAACCGCTAAAATAATGAACAACAAAAACAGGTATGAAGATAGAAAAGTAGGTTGTAATAAACGTGATATAAAAACTGGAATGCGGGTTAATCAGTTCAGGAATACTGTTAGTAGAAATAAATATATACAAATCTTGAAGTGAAATAGTATGTCCGGGTAACTTATTTTAACTGAGTTGAGCTCAGAGCTAGTCTGGACTCTGGGTAACTTCGGTATATGTCGGAACACTTCAACAACTTTAACGGATCTCTAAGATTACTCTCCACTGAAAACCTGCAACGACAACTGAGATTCCAGATTGTGGTCACTTTTTTTTTCTATGTCAGGTTTATATGTACATTCAGTTGAGTCCATTATCATATACAAAAGGGGGAGATCCCACATCACATATCAAAACAAATTCGACAATTATTATATAATTATTTAACCCCTATGGGGCTTGAACTTTGCCACATGCTCTCTTTTTTCTCTTTCACCATATATATATATATATATATATATATATATATATATAGTGTTGCAGCAAAATCCGATACTTAAAAAAAAGAAAACAACATTGCCAATAAAAACAAGCGTTGTATATGCAGAGACCTGACAGTTTATTTAACAACAGTTAGAGTTACATACTACATTATTATTCAATGTTACTGTCGTCGGCGGCGACGACCATCACATGGCGGGCGCGAAATGGGTCACACGCTTTGGCGACCATGTCTTCGTCCATAGCCTCGATCACACCCCAGAAGAAATATTGAAGGGGCTTGCCGTCGGCTGAGGAGGGCGGCCACAAATCCGGCGACTAGTGGTGAGGAACATTGTTGAGCAGCCACGCCTGGATGGTTTTTGCCTTCTGTGCAGAAGCAGAGTCCTGCTGGAAGACGTAGAGGCGTCAAGCGACGATAATGTCCATCCAGGGCTTCACATTTTTCCTCAGCACCTCCTAGTAGATCTTAACGGTGACTCTCAGGCTCTTCTGAAAGAAGAAAGAAGGCATGATGTCCTCCTCACTGGAGATGACGCCAGGGACCATGACGGAGTAAGGAAACCTCGTATGCTTCACGACAGGAATATCCTCTATGTCTTTGTAGACCCACCCGTCAT
This sequence comes from Ascarosepion bandense, assembly GCA_037127315.1. Taxonomy (NCBI): domain Eukaryota; kingdom Metazoa; phylum Mollusca; class Cephalopoda; order Sepiida; family Sepiidae; genus Ascarosepion; species Ascarosepion bandense. The sequence continues at coordinate 2,942,277 of JBBBDQ010001347.1, read as the reverse complement.
TCTGCCTGTTGCTCGTTTGGTCCTGGATTAAATTCTTTTCATCAGAGAAGGACCTCAGTATCAGGGCGGACCCGTTCTTGAGCTCGTTCAGTAAAGCCGCCTCCTTGACCTTCCTCGACACTTTGGAGGCATTTGTGATGAACATGCAGTAGGCGGAGTAACCCATATCCTTCTTGATCGTTCGGAAGATCGTCGACTTTTGACAGCCCATGTCAGCTGCAATCTTAGCGTAGCTATGACGTCCATCATTATCTCCTGTCTCTTCCCATCTGCCCAACCTTCATCCTCGGTATCCTTACCCATCTATCACCTTCCTTCTGACATTTCAAACACCTAACCACTCCTCCTCTTTACTTTCCCCTATGTAGCCCCATGCGCAATAGTGGCTATGGAATGCAAGGAGGCAAATCTGGTCCATGCTATGATGGTTAATTGATAGTAGCTTCGTTTTAGAAGTATTAAAATTTACTAGCCATTTCTTAGCCCAGGCCACTACGGATTGGAGGTCCTTTTCAAGCTCGGCTGCAAGGTTAGCTTTGTCGCCTACACCAGATTTTTAGTCGAGGCGAGAGTAAACTGTGGTGTCATCGGCGTACATACCTACTTGGGGTCTTATGGAATCAGGGAGATCATTAATGTATATCAGAAAGAGCGTAGGACCTAGGATAGAGCAATGAGGGGCACCAGAGCTCATATGGTAGTTCTTGGAGGCATGTCCGTTTAATACCACTTTCATTGTGCGGTTAAAGAGGAATGAGTGGATTAGTTCTAACAAATGTCCAGTTTTACCATAGCTCAGCAGTTTGCATAGAAGGCCAGCATGTCGAACGCTTTAGAGATATCCCAGGAAAGGTTTCGGGCTTCAACATTCCTGTCGAGTGCCTGATATATGTACTCTGTGATAGTCGTTAGCATATCAGCAGTAGACCTGGTTGAAGCGGAAACCATACTGCTTGTCCGAGAGGAGCTTGTGTGCTGCGAGATGCTGAACCACCTCGGTGTTGATAATGACTTACTTTGCCAAAGATCAAGGAAATTACTATTTTCTATAAAACTTTAAATTAGATTTGATTATATTCCGTGGTGCGTAATAGGTGCTCTCGTTGATAGCCGAAGCTGACGTTCTTCGTTAATCACTGAAGGCTGCAGTTTAGGAAGCATTTATAAACTTTCTAAATAAACACATTATTTTCATTTGAATATGCAGATACAATGAGGGAAGCATTTCTAGATTGTTGTCTCAAACAACTCTCGCTAATGGACATGGTCGTCGCATTCACAGACCATCCCACACTTTAAGACTATGCGATGATGTCTCCCATTGACTATTCTGTCTTCTTCAGTAATATGTACATATTGATTAACGAAGTTTATACTATTCAACATTATTTATAGTTTTGTTCTATGTATGTGTGACTTAATGTATGTACTCCGCTGTCTGTATTATGTCATATGTAGGATCTGATGCATCTTTTCTCAATTTATTTCTGGTTTATACAATAAAAGCTTCACTTCCTCTGTTATAAACGATTATTTTTTTAAATATACCGAGTGAATTGTATTTATTCTTTTAACAGTCTGAATAAGACGGTGTAATATTACATTGTCGAAATAAATTTTGATTTAAAACTATTTAACTATGTGTTGAGTTTTCCTCTCAAATCGCCTGAACACACCACTCATGGTAGAAACCTAGGTCGCGTTATAATTCTTTTACAAATGATTATATATATATATATGAACGAGAAAATCAGCAGGTCAAATATGGATCAAAATCTGACAGGATGATGAAATAAAAAAAACTTAGAGGAAATGTATATCAATTTAATATTTTTCAACCATATTATATTTTGGTCAGAGATTGAAATAGAACGGACAAAAGAAAAGAAAGATCAGTATTTTCAATTTTGTATTGTGTTCGGGTCAGTTCTCATTTATATGTAACGGGCCAATGAGATCTACTCCGAAAAATAATGAAAATACCAGGCTTTCTATCTTGTTGCCTATTTTCTCTCAATCTCGAAACTTAAAAAAACTTGAAACATGTTAGATTCCGTAAAACTACTTATTTGTTCTTTATTTAAATTTTATATATATATATATATATAGTCATCCGCAGACAGATCTGTTTTGATATATCACAGATCATCCGTTCATTTAGACGTCCGATTACTTCTAGTCAGGGTTTAAATACGACTGAATTAATATCAGTCGTCGGTTCTACCTCTGAGCACTGGACGCACGATAGAGAAACCCGGAGATTAATGTGTTTTATGACATTGTAAATACACACCAGTAGCCAAAGGGTGTTCAAATTTATTACTCAGTGAAATATGTGTGTGTGTATAAACAAGAATTAAGAATTAATAGATTTCTATTTCCTCATACATTGTGTCCAACCTTAATATATTCTACTGAATCATAATATATGAGACAGAAGCAACATTTTTAAGACAGAGCATATTCCAAAGCACTTAATAAATACCCTTTCTAGAAGGAAAAACTGTTTCATTTGACCTTCTTTACCACTCGGCTCCGAGAAGAATCGCAGGGCTATATGTCACATGTTTAGGACAGCCTGATGCCTTCAGGATATATATATATATATATATATATATATATATATATATATATATATATAATTCCACGTGAAGAGGACTCAAAATGTTTTTTTTTTGGTTTTTTTGAGTGCTCCGTCATTTATTTTATTATAAACAGTGCTCAATATAATGAGCATTATAGAACTTAATATAATATAATATAATTATATGGTTATGTCAAATTTACATGACGACATGGAAATTTCTATGTTTCGAGATTAATTCCCTTCATCAGACAATGTTCGCATGGTTGTGCAGATGATTTACATTTAAATGGCAAATACTTTCGGTTTACTTTGAATGTATGTGGGTGTTTTTTGTGTGTGTGTCGCTAATCAGAATGGAGATTCATTTTGGGGTTTAACCCCGAAGAATTTCTGTGCTAACCAACTTTTTTCCTCCTCTTTTTTTCTTTTCTCCTTGACCCTATTTTTCTCTTGTCTGTTTTCCTTCGCATTTATCTGATCTTATTATTCTCCCTTCAGTTTTATTACATTTGACGTGATATTCTTTTTTGTAGTACCCATCTCCTTTCTCGTCCCCTTTAGTCCATTTGTTAAAGAAAAGATTCTTTCGAAAAAAATCATCGAACAGCTATTTTTTTTGCTCCATCTATCAATTTGCTGTAAAGTTTATTATTCCTGATACAAAGGGGAGAATTATTAAATAAAAAAAAGAAAAACTAACTTATTCGATTTTTGACTAAATTTTTATTTTTAATTTTACCTAATTCGTCAGTGATTATTTTTCTTAAGTGCTTGTTAGTTATATGCATCTTATTTAATTTAGGTTTTAACCATTTTCTCATATGAATAATTTACAATGTCCATATATGACATTAATTAGGTTGCGTTTAGGTAATAAATTTTTATTTTTAATGGATATAATAATAAATAGTTTTTTTTATATAAGCATAATGAACATGGGTCATTTAAGGACTTACATGTTTTAGCTTCTTTTAGGAATTTCCACTTTATTTTGGGTATTGTTTTTTTTTCTTTAGGTACCAATGATATCTCGATAGGGATGTTCTATTTCCGTATTTGCTATTATTAAATGAAGAGGTATGCTGGTAAATTCTCTGCTTTAGGGTGTTTTTAGTGCTCCTAATATAAACTTTTATATTGTTTGGGTTTTCCTTCGTCGCTATTTCGCATTGATAGATTGTCGATTCCGTCAAACACATATTTTCTACTGGACAGTTTATGGGGTTTTTACAATTACATTTTTTCTTGTGTAAATTGTTATTTTCTGTTGTCTGGTTATTTTTACAGGTTTTGTTGATTTTTTTAAAAATATTATTATTGTGGTTTTTTATAATCATTTCTAGATTATTCATACAGCTGTAACTTAATTTTATAGTGTTTTTTATTAAAGATCATACTCAGTGGATTTTTTCTCCGGGAAGTGTTTCCTAATTAACTCGAGCAATTTCCTTCCCAACCTACCATTTATCATCTGGTTGTAAGGGGGGGTGTATAAGATGATTTTCCTATTCCTATTTTTTCTTCGACTGTTGCTTTTCTTGTTTACACATTTAATATTTGGGTTTATGTATCCACTATTTTTCAATGCAGTATTATAAAAATCGCTATGTTTATTGAACACTTCCTCATTAGCCGAGTTTCTACTAATTCTGTTGTTGAGGGTCTATGCTTGATGATAGAAGGAGGATGGTTAGATTTTGAGTGGATGTATGAAGCGTTTGTGTTGTGTTTTTTGTATTGTTGGTGCATATTTTTCTCTAGATTCAAAGTTACATCGAGGATCTTAGCTTTAACTGTTACTTTTAAATTGAGATTTTTAGACTCCTTGTGTATCATTTTTCTAACCCTGTCTATTTTGAAGTTTGTGGTATTTCTTATTACTATAAATCAGTCATATCTATAAAGTCCTATGTCTTTAGTTTTTACGATAAGGCTGTGAGATTATATTATATTAATAATCCCAACAGATTTGAAGATTCTGCAGAATCCATCGAGCCCATCGTAATATCAAAATTGTTCCCGTTGAAATTAATTTTTTTCCACTGTTTTTCTTTGTGGATGAGCACAAATGTCTTGGCACTCATTATTATTGTTTTTTCCTTCTTCGTTATATCCGGGTAATGAGTGGCGAATTCCAGAGCTGTAACAAATAGTTTCTTTGATATCGATGGATAGTTTCTTTGATATCAAATTGGATAAAAGAGCAATTGCTCTTTTCTTTTATATTATAGAACCACCCTGTTACGTCCGTGGTGTCTTTCCATAATTTCAATTCCAGCGTATCCTTGATTTGTTCGTTGATTCTTTCTAAAATTTTCTTGCTAGTTTTTGCTATTTCTCGTCTGGTTGGATTTATCATCCTAATGGTGGGATTCATATTAAAGTTTTCTTTATGGTCTTTTACTGTTATATAGCACTCCTTTGGGTTAAGTTTTGCTAATTTTTAATCTATCCGTGATTTTTTTGCTATCTGTATTAATTTTATCTACTAAGTCCACTTTATTCTTATCAACTTTTTTATAATTTTTTGTTAGGTTTTTCATGATTAGCATGTTCTATTATTCCGGCGTTATTTTATAGAAATTAACCGTTTTATCTGATTTCATGAACACTTTGTCTGAGGTTTTTATATCATTCACTACTTTTCCAAGATGTTTTTGGAAATCATTTTTCCTCTTTTGAAATGTTGTGCTACTTATTATATCCAGTAAGTCATTTTCGAAGGCGCATAACTTTTCAATGCATGGAGCTGTTTTATTTTTGCTTTTAAACCAATATGTATCATGTTCTTTTGGTTTTTCTTTTTGTAAGAAGAAATGCGCCTTCCATCACATCCTCTGTTTTATTCAATAGTTTCATGAAATATTCCTCTTTGTTCGTGTTGAGTATATTTTTCAATGAGATTCCGAAATCTGTTTTCTCCATTTTTTTTTTTCGTTGAAAAACTTGAAAATAAAACAAACGTGTACAGTATTCTACCTGTATGGGAGCGAAATAATTTCAAGTGAAGAGGACTCAAGGTCTTATTTTATTTTGAGTGCTCTGGCATTTATTTTATTATGAACAGTGCTTCTTCTATGTACCTTGTCCCTTCAGGATGTAGGGGATCATGGCTTTCGACGTCTCCCTATCCCTGGTGACTCTGAGCACACCTTCTCCTGTTACACCATGCAATCCTCATTCCATCATTCACCTGATTTGGTCCTTCAAATATCCGTTGAATTTCCCTGTCCCTTTTTCTCTCTATCTATCCTGTTAGTATCAGATTCCCCAAGCACTCCTTCCTAATTATATATCGCAGGCACTTCAGCGTTCTCTTCCTGATGCTCAGTATTGATTTCCTTTTTGTTTCCATCATTTCTAAGACGACATCATTGCTCACATGCTCGGTCCATGATATTCGCAGCGTCCTTCTGTAGAACCACATTTCAGTTGCTTCAAGATTTCCCTACATTTTTGATGATATTGTCCAGCATTTACTGCATATTTAAGAACGGACAACACACAGCAATCCAGTACTCTCTTCCTTGTTTCTTAATAATTTACTCAATTTCTGGAATGCTTCCTTCGCCATGCCAATTCGCCTTCGGATCTCTGTGTCGCACTATTCGTCTTCTGTTATAACACTTCCCAGGTATGTAAGTCTTTGGACTGGCTTGATTCTAGTATCCCAGATCTGTATTTGGCATACTGGACTGCCTTTTTTACTGATGACCATGCATTCGTTTTTCTTGCAGTATATTTGTTGTTCTTTCTTGTCACTTTCTTCAGTTACCTTCTGTAGGAGGTCTTGTAGTTTCCTTTCTGTGTCTGCTATCAGCACTGTGTCATCTGCGTACCTTAGGTTGTTTAAATTGTAGCCTCCGATGACGAGTCCATTCATAACTTCTCAAAATATTCTCGCTGTACAAGTTAAACAGATCAGATGAAAAGACACATCTTTGTCTTACGCCCATTTCTATCTTTGTATATCTGCTGAATTCATTACCTGTCCGTATACTAGCAGTTTCCTGCCAGAAAAGATTCTGATGACCCTTAAATCTTTTCCAAATATGTCAAGGCTGCCGAGCATCTCCATCATTTCTTTATGGAGTATTTTGTCAAACGCTTTCGCATGATCGATAAAGCACAGGTATAATCCCGCTTCATTTGTATTGCACTTGCAGAGAGCATCCTCACCATAAATATGGCATTCCTAGTTCCAGTGTCTTTGACGAAACCACACTGTTTTTGTCATATGGCCTGATTCTGCTTCTCACTCTATTCATCAGGATTCGGACGATCAGTTTTGTTATATGGCTCATTAAACCGATGGTTTTGTGGAATTCCACACTAGTTTGCGCCTGGCTTATTACGTAGTGCTATGAAGATCGATTTGCTGAGGTCCCACTATAATAAATTTCATTTAATACTTTTTTAATTTGCTCAATACCAAATTCTTCCAGGGCTATCAGCAGCTCTATGACTATGCTGGCTGGTCCAGCTACTTTGTTTCTATTCAGTTTCTGATGTAAATGATTTATGACAAGAAGCAGAAACTTTTACAGGGAATTGAAATCCATACACTATATGACTCATTGCTAGGTTAGATTGGCTGGAGTCTTTACTTTAAAAAAAAACGAAAATAACTAAATTATTGTTTTCAAAAACAAAAACACCTCAGAATAATTGCGTTACAGTCAAGCATGAGGACCTAACAAAATCGGAAAAAACGAACCTTAAAAATGGCCTGTGAAGAGACTGAAAGAGTTTGGGAAGTGGAAAATTTTGGAACACTTTTACATTCCTTATCTCCAGCAAAACAGAAACGTAAAGAGTACTGAAAAAATTAAATGAAAAATTAATAAAATCTTTTAGCGGTTGTTTTAAAAGACACACACACACACACACACACCCACACACCCACACCCACACACACACACACACACACACATATATATATATATATATATATATATATATATATATATATAAATTTATTTATAAATGGTACTTTGTTTGTCTGTGTGTGTATCTGTGTGTGTATCCGTTACCTATAGACTCCGAAACGGCTGAAACGATTTTCTTGAAGATATACACAGTTGTACTATAAGCGTCTGCGAGTGTTCTTAGCTAAGTTTTGTGTCTAGGTACCGCAGATAAATATCGAAAATCAATAATCGAAAAAATCGGGTTATAGACGGAGTGGTCCGATTTTAATCAAATTTGATACACTCATAGTCAAAGACATAAGAAACGATATTAAGAAGTTTCAAGGTTGGAGTTCTTACAATAGTGCATAAAATTGATTATATATATATATATATATATATATATATATATATATATATATATAGAAGGGAAGATGTTTGTGTGTGTGTCTGTTTATCTGCCTGTATGTCTGTATTTCTTTCAGCCCTTTTATTTTCGATTTTGCTTCGGTTTTGGCTCTAAGTAGATAAAATTGTAGTCCTTAGTCTCATCCATGATACCATTTACTCAGAGAACTTATTTAGCCTTCAAAATTCAGTTTACGACGAAAAAAACTTATTTGATATCGATACCAGGAAATCAAACTTTGACTTACATCCATTCATTTTTCTTTCAGTCTATGGTTTCGCTTTAACTGGAAACAACTATTGCTTTTTAGTCTTTCGTACCAACGTCCAAAGTTTCTGAGCTCCAGGACCACGGATTAGTTTTAAAGCTTTCATTACACCCGAGCAACGTCGGGCTATACTGCTAGTACATATATATATATATATATATATATAGGACATATGTATATATATAGGACATTATATATATATATATATATATATATATATATATATAAGACATATATACATATATATATATATATAGGACATATGTATATATATATAGGACATTATATATATATATATATATAAGACATGTATATCGGACATATAAATATTTCAGGAACTGTGGCCAAAAGTTTGCATGAAATGTTCAGTTCCTACTAATCAGCGTTCTAAGTTTTATCCTTTTTCTGTCATTAGCATATTGTTTTCTTTATTATTATCGGATTACGTGGTTGTTCCACACTATGTATATCATTAAGTTATGCCAAAAAGTAAAACTTTAGCGAAAAACTGGTCTTTCCAAATTGATTAGACGCGTGACTTAAAACTAGAAATGCTACAATCGCTAGAAAGCTTGCATTGGCTGAGGATAAAAGACACTACAAATAATAATGACAGTCGGTTTTGTTTTTTGTCGTTGATCTAAAGAAAATGATTGCGCGACAGGAAGTCAAGTTAGGTAGAAAATTAACCGCTTTTTTTATATACATTTTGAAATATACTTAGATTTGTAAAAATACTTCTGTAAACTAATTATTAATGTGCATCTCCGATGCAAAATGATTGATAAATCTTATATTATGACCCATTTCGTTATCAATTAAAAACCATACTGAACCGAAATTATTGTAACTTGGCACAGAAAATGCATATTTATATATTTGCTTGTTTCTGCGTGATTTATATAACGCCGTACTTCAAAGGCGGGAATATCAAGCGGTAGTCAGTATTTCCGTCCATGTCATTTTGCTTCTTCTATGGGATGTGTTTCTTCTGAAAGTCTTTGATCATGGCTCTCCCCAACCTCATGTCCATTTTTCCCATATTAGCTGTCTCTCTATATCAGAATTCCCACACTTGTTCGACCACAGATTGAAGCTTGTCAGTTAGGTAGTTCCTTTCTTGTCATGGTAGAAAGTTTACTTCTCCCAGTGATGCCAACATCGATCCGTCTACAGTTCTAATTACTGTAGAGACACCCATGTTGGTAAGGTAGAAGAGGAAGACGCGACCAACTCCGAAGACACAAACGGCAGAATAGACAAAGATCTACACGATCCCAACGCCCAAAGCGACGGTAGAGGGCAGTGCAATTCAGCGTGACTTAACCAAAATGGACGCCCCGATGCTACAAGATTTGCCAGATCACGTCTGCGCTAATTCTTTTGAACCGCAATGCAGTACGTGGGCTTCTCCTACAAAATTTAATTCATGGGAAAGTCTTTGTCAAACTCACTTGGATTCCCGGCTATCTCCACCTCCGCCACCAGAAAAAAAAGGGGAATAGAGATAGAGAAGATGACAATATACCGATGATCGGATGCGAGTAGTTGTCGACAAAAATAACAAGTTATCTTAGTATTGTAGCTAATGAGCTTTATATTCTGAGTATATTACCAAAGTTTGGATATTCAGCATCGAAATTTTCCGTAAGTTTTTTTTTACAAGAACTTTGATTCATACTTGCAAATCATAATCTCACATCAATAATTTACAGCATTATTTTTTAGCTATTACTAATCATTTTATTTTCCATATTTTGCTTTTTTTTTTCATTTTTGAAAACCCCGAAAAGAACGTTCTTTCTCTTTTAAAGTCACGATTTTTGCATTAACCATAATTATATTTATGTATTTAAAAATAAAAAATTAAATTTAAAAGAAATTAAAAAAGTAATTAACTATTAGTTTTATTCTATATTTATTTACAATATATCTATGTCTTTCTAAACATCCTGAGTTGCATAACAAAATATCATTCTTAAAGGTATTTAAAGGTATTATTCACCCAAAATGTGAACAATACTTATTTTGAGATAATTCACGAATATTCACTATTACACATCAGAAAAGTATGTATGCTAATATCCTCAAGAATAACTATCATATAGTTACTGCTACTTATATGAAAACGTACCAATATCCTAATTTTGTAACGGTTATTGTATTTTATTATAATATTTTATCGTATAGAGCTCCTTTGTCTGCCAAACTTTCAGTGACATTTGTCATTCGCTTTAATTTTAAAATGTCGTCAAAGAAAAATATTTAGAAAGCTCTGTTTCGGGGTAAGTAATCTTATTTAAACGTAAGAAACTGTTCTACCATTGATACGATCTTATTTTGTGTATGAAAGGAAAATTTAACAATACCTTATATATTTGAAAGTTATTTAACCCCAAACAAAGAAAAAACAAAACTAAAACTAATGAGCTTACTGTGTGTAAAAGAATAGGAGAATGAATAAAAACATTATTAAGTTTAGAGAAAAAAGTATTAAGGAAACAGCATTACATAATGACATTGCATTAAAAAGTTTTTCGCATAGAAATTACAGTTATATTTAACAATTTCAACTGTAAGATTGTTAGAAGTAGCAGTCAATCTCGTATTAGGATAAAATTCATAAAGTCTAGAGAGCAAAGATGACAGACCATCTGAAAAGGTGCCTTGAAAATAGGTTTAGGAAACACAAAGTAGCAGTCATTGCAGTAGGAAAGTGACTGAAGCCGAGATAACAGGTCAAGGCAGATAACATTGCAGATTATTCTTTGAATTACAAAATTACTTAATAAATTTCAAATGAATTGGTCTAGATGTAACAGCAATATTAAACACAGTGGCGAATGATATACTTATTGTTGTGAACCCATTATACTTGCAGAAGAAAACACAACACGAGAATTGTGAAACAAAAATATATTTACGAAAAACGAGTAAGAGTATTGCACGTCAGGTGGAGACCGTTGAGACTCAACCAATACAACTCCTCAGTAAATAGTTTGATATTTATTGTACACATTAGTATAAATATGCCGCAAGGCTTAATACAGGGATATGAAGGCTGGTCATCTTCAGTCCTAATATAACTTAGCTATTCACTTTCGTCGACCCTGGAACATTTACAAAAATCCTTTACACCATAATACCACATTCTTACGTACCATTCTTATTATGTTCCTCATAATACCTCAGATACTCTGTGAATTCCTACTTAACTCCCTTATATACAATATTGCGTGGAAGATAAGGGCAGAAGATAACAACATTAAATACTTCCCTAATAAATATATACAATGAAAAAAAAATATTTACAAAAAACGAATTAAATCGTATTAGTAATAAAGCCTCGAACTACTCTAAAATGTGACAGAAAAATCAGTTCAATTGACGAAAATTATGTACGGCTTTAAGAATATAATAACACCACTCATCTGGTCAGCAAACATTCACGCAATTATTCACACATGTAAACAGTACAACAAGAACGAAAAAACACACTTTAAAAAAAAAGGAAAAACGCAACGCATCCACAAGAGAACTAACATTCCTGATCACATGAAAGGGGAAAGGGATGGAGATTAAACTAAAATAAACATGGGGGCAAACAAAAAAGTAAAGGGGTCAATGAGCATTAATAACCTAGCTAAGGTAACTTTAAAGAGAAAAACTAAAAATCAATAAACTCCTATTCTAAACTAACAGGGAAGGGCTAGACATGTTCCCCCCAGCACACCCAAAACTTTGATGCCTAACCAACATAAAACAACCATTGTAGGTCAGCACCTTTCACTCGACAGAGACGAACAAGATTTACCCAACTTTGCCAAATTCTGATGGAGGGGCAAGTTGTTTCTTTTCCGTCCTAATCTTGACTTTAATCTGATACTTAAAGTACAAGATCAACTGCGAAGAGATAAACTTCTCATCGCCATAGAATTCCTTCTGTCGTGTCGTCTAAATCACGACTAGCATGACCCCTAGTAAACAAAATGGCGCATAGTGCTCAGCCTTAGATAACGGAGGTGCGACATTGCTACAAACAGAACTAACCGCAAGTACAAAGAACTGTCCACGCAGCATACGAACCATGGGATCTACAAGAAACATGCACAGAGGGGCAACAACTCTGCAGCAGAAGAATGCGTGATCGAGGTTTTCCGCCGACAGACCACAACGCACGCTGGTTGAAACAGATTTTAGACCCGCTGCATGAAGCTTCTTGCTTACCCAGAGTGCCTTACGAATCATCAGCCAAGTAAATGATGCCTTATTGTTAGTGAGACATTTGAACCCGGGCACCCATGGCCATATGGAGCAAGCTTCCTGCTTCGTCAGCCCGAGCACGCCTACCAGTACATTTTGAACGGGCCTCTTTTTACACGACAACGCTTGGGCGGTATAGAGGCCATCCATCGCCCGCAAGAGGAACTGAAGAGCCAAAAGGCATTCATAATAGAAGGAGCACTCGCCGCGATTACTACGGCCGGCCTCCTCCTCAGACAAGTGCACACTTCTCAAGGATGGACAATGTTTACGGACGTCCTATTTAATGTGGGCGCCGTTCTCATCTGCCTTCATACACATTCAATCTAGAAACCTAATGCAAAGCGTTTGTTGACAAATTTTAACGCTTGGCATACCTAGACCGTCCTCAGATGGATGTAGGCAACAGATCCCCCGACGCACCATGGAAACCTTACCTTATCCCCAAAAGAAGGATAACAAGAACTGAATTAAACCCAACTGAATGGCACACGCGAGAGGAAATGCCGAGAGTTTGTAAAGGGGTATCGGGTAGATGTGCGAGGCACATACTTCCGCACACTCCTTCAAGGAAAGATTCCTTCGAGTCCACAGAAGAACTGCAGCCTCGGCCTTCTCTCGAACCTCCGACCAATTCATATCCAACCGGTGATCAGGACCGAACCATACACCGAGAATTTTGATCGGTCCGCCCGTCCAGAGGAAAGGGTCCGGGAAGAGAAACTCCCTTCCACGCACCCAATCGCAAGAGCACAGATTTACGCGATTAATATGGGCCCTTATCACCGCCTCATAGGATCCGGTCTCTTTGCTAACTACGTCAATCTCGGCTCTGCCTGACACAAAAACTGAAACGTTGTCACCATAGGCTAAGTACCTGGCTGAGGTTGTAGTACCAAATGGGCCCCTCGCACCCAGCAGTTTCAGCCTACTCGAGGCGAGTAAAGTCAGCTAAATAGGCGTGGAACTGAGCAGTGCTCAAATCGGGAAGTAATCCCGAAACGTTCCACATATATCCATGTCCGTGGTCACGGTACTCCCGTCCGGCAATGTGATGTCTTCGATATGCCGATTGACTGCTTTCCTAGCTTCTTCTGCACGCAATTCAGCAGCCATAATCGTTGCCTCAGAAGACATTCTTTTTATCCAAGCCCTAACTACTAAAGACTGGTCCTACTTGATAAGCAAGGAGGCGAGCTTGGCCCTAGCTAAGGCTACGTCCCCACAATTACAGGATATCACTGTCCGATCAACTTTTTCTCTACTGCCGTTGGTGCCGCTATATTATGTTGAGCCGACGACTATAGTCGGCAGCAAACGACCTAAGGTTTAAATTTTAAGGAATCCAACCACTTATTCCCAACCAGAGACCCCGTCAATTTCCGCTTTAATGTTAGTAACAGCTGTCGCTTGCCTATCAAATTATGATGCGTTCAATTTCCAGTATCCAACCAGTTTCACCTTAGTCTTATCAGCGTTTACACCAACCCGGACGAGCCTATGATCCATGCAAACTATCAAATGAAAACAGGGACAACGTAAGAGTCCTACATCGACTCTCCTAACTAGAACTCGGTCGAGGTAGCTAGCACGCACCACCGAACCCCAGCTGCCCCTATTATTTCAAGTATAGAGTTCCTCCCGAGGATATTCATTTCGGTACTTATTGACGAGAGCATTTCCATCGAAAAAGTCCCGAAATGGTTTCACATCCGGGTTGTTAGTACCCGTTCTTTGTTCTATACCATCTTTCTCAGGGTCTAGGACGGCATTCTAATCCTCCGCTAGGATTACCCGACTCGATGTCCCTAAGAACAACTCGAGCCGCCAAAACAAAGCAGAACACTCCTCGTGGTCATTGGGCGGATAAGCCCCAATGAGCCGAAAAGACTTCTCCTTTATGGTAACATCCAGCACACAAATCCTGCCCGCTGGATCCGCGGAGACAAGCACAGACGCCGCACCCAAAAACTAGCTTGGAAACACCTCTAGTACGAATATCAAAACATGCTGAAACGAGATCGAAAACCCTTAACAGAATGCCCTCATAGTCGTCAGCTAAAAACCGGGTTCCTGCAAACAACAAACATCTATACGGAGGCGCTGGAAATCGTGAGTGAGTCTTACACTCCAAGATTACCGACCTCAGCCTTTAGGCATTCAAGCTTGCCTACAAGAGAGTCATTATTTTGCTGATTAGGGTTGGGGTTCTGGACGGAACATGGTCGGGGAAAGAATACCGACAGCCTCTCCCATTGACCCCTGGCCCATTTCAGTCTTAATGTATCTGTCAGTGGAGAGGTCAGCAATATCCCAGGGAAAGATTATTTTCATCGCTCTATAATGTAAGGGGTTAACTAAAACTGGGACCCGTCCTACACACAATTCTATTTATTTTTTTAGATTTTCACTCTCCGCGATTGCAATTGCAACACCTTTCGAGCTCCTGTTCCTGTCAGAATAACTGTAAGTACCCGCTCCGATTTAGGGACGTTAGTGGGAACTTCTATGTTTTTTCCCCGCATTTCCTCATAGCTATAAGAAATTTTAGTTCCTTAATCATATATTCGAAAATTTTGCTCCTTCGGCTTGGGCAGGTGACACTATACACACTTCTGTACCCATTAAATAAGGAGGCGTAGTAGCTTTTTCCAGTATTCCTTATCTTACGGAAGTTGGACTTCTTTGACGCTTAGAAGGAGGGGGCAAATGTTTCTTAGAGGAAAGACTGGGACTAGGATGAATAGGTATTCGTAAAGGGCTAAGGTCTATACTTAGAGAGGCAGGATTTCTAGGGTTAGGCTGCGATAAATGGATCTTATCCGGAGATGAAGGGGCAGAGGCTGAGGGGCCGAGATGAATTCTTTTTAAGATCCTCTTTGAGTTGTTTTATTTTCCTTAATACACTCGTAGCCGGGACCAAAAGCCTTTTTAGCTTTTCCGAAGTCGGTGCAGACCAGGCCGAGGCGTCGCCTTACTTGCTGGTAGAGGAAGTGTGGCTGTTTGTGCATTTAGTCCTGGAAGCTTCAGAAGACTGAGCTTTTACTGCTTAACGATTCCCTCTGGTCCTGCCAACAACTAGCCCCTCTCCGTTTACTTTCTCCGAATCTGGACTAGCAGTAGGCAAAGGTTTTTCGTGGAGTGAAGGAAGATTTTTATTCCCAACCAAAGGTTTTACCACACCGGTCCCAGGTATTGTCATGTACACTACAGGCGAGACGGAATTTGAAAAAGAATCGGTCAGAATATTTTGTCAACTGGAGCCTGGCCTCTAGAGGCCTTCTTCCTCCGGACAGAAGGAGGAGAAGTAACCAGTCTCTCCACCCCTCCAGCATTTTGGTTTACGACCGGAAACGATTACAGGTAAGCTGAGGCCGTCTACGTCAATAAAGTTGGGAATGGTCAAGAAGACTTCACAGTCTATCATAATATCGAAAGACCATCACCCAGTCAGGTCATCGCAGGAGGCATCCACGATCTGTCCAATCAGTGAAAAATATGCAGCTAGATGCTCCCCGATAACCTAGTATACTGCTACTTGGTTCTTACGCTTGCCTTGGTACTCTGTTCAAATTATATCTTCTGAAGTCAGGTCTTTTGTGAACATTTCACGGCAGTTTTCTTGGTGTGGGCAGTAGCACGTTCTACATGAAAAAGCCCGCATTTTTTACTATACGTAAGGAATTTACCCCTAAGTACTGCAGTGTTTTTAACATTGTATCTTTCGTAGAGCGACAAATTTTGCGCAAACGCTTGTCCACCACAAAGATTGACACAATACTTTTCTCAATCCTTCTTAACTCTTGGGGATCCTCCAAAAGCACACCTTCTTTAACAAGGTTAACGTAACCTTTGGCTTTCCTACAACAACTCCGCAAATTGATTTTCACTATAGTTTGGCACTTCCCCGGCCTCAGCATCTTTACTTTTCTTGTCTTTATCATTTGGGTTTTTTTCAATATCAGCAACATTATTTTGGCTTTTCTTAGCCACCGCAAATTTCGTGAAATTATCATTTTGGGTATTTTCTGGCTGATTAGCACCCTTCATCAGAAAAAAAGGGTGATACGTCTTCTCATTTTTGTCGAGAGGCCCCTTTTCCGGGAGGGAAAAATTCAATTTTTTCTCAATAGACCGACGTTTGTTGGCCATTTTAAAATTTTAAACACCCTCACCAATATATATATAGTTTTATTTACAAACTAAATTAAATGTATGGGGAGGGGTGGGGAAAACAGGAATAAACAAAGACAAAAATAAGCTACACAAATTAAAACAAAGACCAAGAAAATACAAAGATAACCCCAAAAGTTTTAAGAAAATAAAATTAAGGAAAAAGGATAAAAAGAAAACTGAATTTGGCCTAAAACGGCTGACAACGTTTAAAGTAAAAAGAAAAAACGACAAGAAAATTAAAGGTAAATTAGCTTTTAACTGACCAAAATTAAACTTTCAAATAATACGAAACAAAAAAAAAATAGCCTTTAAGTGGTAAAAACTTAAACTTTATAAAACGAAAAATCATAAATAATACGAAACAAAAAAAAACGGTTAAAGTATAATTAGACTTTAACTGCAAAATCAACTAGCCTCCTCTATTAAATTAAACTTTAAATAAAACGAAAAACAAATGTAAAATAAAAAATTCAGACAAGGAAAAAAGAAGTTCAAAAGATTACGATACAAGTAATTCAAGGAGTAAAATAAATAGAAAATAAAACAGTAAAAACGAAGAGACGCCTAAACGAATACGTTTGTAAAATAAAGAAGTAGTAGGAGGAGCTAAAAAGAAAAATTAACGGGGAAAAATGCAAAAAAAGTTCTCTTTTGGTCACAAAAATAAAATAAAATTAAAGACAATAGTCCAAAAGTATTAAACAAAAATTAATATAGGACTCAAAGCCAAACAGATACTGAAATAAAAATTAAAATTAAAATTAATTGACACAGTAAAACTCAAAGAAATATGGCGGCCGAAGTCGAAAAATAGGAAAATAAGAATAAAAAAAGCGAAACGAATAGAATAAAACAAAAAAAAAATGCAAAATAAAAAAAAATAGCTCTACAAAGAAAGGTTTTTATGTAAAAAATAACGGAGTGTCAAAAAGACAGATCAAAATTCGTACGTAAAAATCAAACACTAGATAAAATAGAGGTCTTTAACGGATCTCAGTAAATAGTTCGACGTAGAGAGGCCTATCCCCCGGTATTTATATCATGAGAAGAGATCATTCTGGTACAACGGGTAGGTCCCATACTATGCAAAATTGAGATCGGCGAAAATAATAGTCGAGCACGATACATTGAGTCTACTTTCCTAGCAGCAAACTTCATACAACATGATATTGTCAGTTGATCTCAGTGGCAAGCAATTAACCGCTCTCTTGGATGTTAGCATAAGCCACGCTGAGGTCAACATCAATGAAGATTATCTAAGATTGTCTAAAATTATAAAAACTGAGCGGTGTCATTTTGTAACCTAGCGAGGATAAAGGATTGAATATACATAGTTTTTTTACACAAACTATGACCCACATTTTCCGGTAAAATTTAAAAGTATAATTAAATATTGATTCTTTAGAAATAATTCTATTAAATTAGTTTCACCACTCTTTGGATTCTTATATGAAATTCCTTTTAAAATAATCGAATTCGCTTGGCATAACCTTTGATTTTCTAGACAGTTTCTAATGAATTGGAAGTTGTACAGAATGTAAATTCTACGTTTGGAGACAATAGAGTTAATGAACATGTAATAAGAGCCTCTAGCTTTAAATACAAGGAAAATATTCGTCAATTGCAAGCATGCTTTAATTATAATTACAACTATAAGAACGTTTGCTATTTGCGTATAATCTTCAGTTGTGAATAGAAAATAATTTGCGTAATTACTGATTACTGAGTGTGGCGCTGATTGTAGGTGGATGAGGATAAGTGGATATATAACCCCATAATTAATTAATATCCTTGTATACGTGAATTGCTGTTCGATACATAATACTTTACGCTCAAATTGAAAACAAAAGTAAAAGTTACTGTAGAACATCATTTTAAAAGAAAATTTGGAGCTGAAGCTCAACTTAGTAGAAAAAATAAGTTTTTTCTACGGCAAAGACATTGTAAAAGTTAATGACTTCAAGATGCCTATGTATCGCATGTTGTCTATCTATCTAGACCCTTTATTCACAAAGGAGCTATTCTATTATTCAAATCACCTTTTTCTCAGCAAGACATTTTTATATCTGGTGGAAATTGAAGAATATTTAGCCGAAATAGATTTTTCTATCAGGAATCCCTTAAGAACAGAATTGATAACTGACTGTAAGCGATAAATGAATTCATCACCGCCACTGCTTAAATGTTTACATTGACATTGTAATAGAAGATCATCAGTTTTATATACAAAAAACGTATAGAAATAAAATTATCATTTATTCTAATTTAGTGGCGATGTACGGAAACATTTGTACAATTTTGTTTTCCTCCCTAACTCAGAAAATTAAAGGAATTCAAATATATAGATTTCTCTCTCTTTCGGTTTCTCTGTCTCGCTCTCTGTCTCTTTAGCTCTTCTATACACACATATAAGCGTACAAGTACATACATATATGTGCTAACATAGACGAATCTACTCTATCAGATATTTTTTCGCACATTCCGCCTGTGAAAATCATTTCCGTTTATTTGCTTCCCCGACAGCTAGAATCTTCAAGAATATAAGTGTAAAGTTAGTAGTCATCGCCTCTCAGTGACTTGCATCATCTCTCTCATGCTCCTTTCTCCGTCCACTCCACTCTCATCACTCTGTCTCATCACATCAGCATTATCATACTTATCTTAGCAACTTCCTCACACCCTATATAACCTGTGCCTTTTCTTCATAACTTTCTCCCTATGTAATCTCCTGTGCACCAGTGGCGGTAAACTGCCTTGCTTTGGGATATATATATATATATATATATATATATATATATATATATATATATATATATATATATATATAGTTAAATAAAAAGAAGAAAAGAGTAAAACTCTATTTAAATCGCCTACGTGTTTCGTCCACTGATGAACTTTAACAAGGCAAAAACACGAAATGAGCTTTTACCCAATCACAGGATGAAACGCGTAGGCGATTTAAATTCCATTTTCCTCTTGTCTTCTTTTTACTTAACCATCTTGTTCTTAATCTCAGATCATAAATGACTATATATATATAGACATCCGCAGACAGATCTGTTTCGCTGTTTCACAACTCATCATTACGGTTAGACATCCGATTGCTTTTAACCAAGGATTGAAACCCGACCGAATTGGCGTCAGTCTTAGATTCTACTTCTGAGCTACGAGCGCTCGGTAGAAAGAAGCAGATCTTCATATATATATATATATATTCGTTAAAACACTTAAGCCGTGAATAAATTAAATCAGCTATGTATACGATAATAATGTTCGAAAAGTATCGTACAAAGAAGAGTTTTTTCATGTTTTTTTAATATGTTGCATGCCCATGACATTGCAACATATAAAAAAATTCCATTCTGGGTAATTCTCATGTTCCAATGAACATTAGCAATTTATCAACCGTTATATATGAAGTAAAAAAAAAATGAGTCTTTTTAGCATCACAGTTTTCCGGTTATTTTTGTTACCATAACTCACACCCCTGAAAATGATCACGGAAAGAGACTGAAAGTGTTTGGGCACCTTGAAAAAAGAATGATAATAACATATGCCAACGTTACAGTTCATTTCTAACAGCTTTCAAATATAATACGCAATTATCCGTGCGTATGAACGGATTTTATTAAAAATGAACAGACCCAATGTTTGCTATTTATTTAACAGAACATGTCTAAAAAACTTGTTGACAAGTATATATATATATATATATATATATATATATATATGCGTATATATTGCATATGGACGCATGCACACATACACACATAATATATAAATGTACATGCATATATATAACATATGCACACACACATACACACTCACACACACACACACATGCAAACACACGCACGCACACACGCACACACACACACACACACACACACACACACACACACACACACACACACACACACATATATATATATACACTTAAAGTACTTATAAAATATTTTAGTTTTTCAGGATATGATATCTATAGCTTCAATTCTCTTCTAATTGTTATTTTATTTTTTGATAAATAATAACTGGTATTAAGTTGACTCGGCAATAAAACGACCCGATGTAATAACTGACTTAAAACATAATCATACTGATATAGGTCACGTTTTGGAAAGATTGACCTCTCATTTGTTATCGAAGTAGTCTATTTTAAGAGGTCGGACTCTGAAAACCGTAGTAAATTATCGGAGCCCATAATACTGATAGATGCGCTGGATCTTCCCCAAGGCTCTCTCTGTTGAATATGCGTTTGAGAAAATAGAATCATTATTTACTACATTATTATAACCGCGATTAGCTTCAATAGAATAACCTACTTTCTTGGAAAAATTGTTTTAATATATTCATTTTTTAACTTTCAACTGACAATAGCACTTTTTGCTTGGTCAGACAATGTTAAATGTGTCGTTATAAAAATTGTTTAACATTATTATTAAAATTTATATTACAATTCCCCTCCCTATCTCTCACTGCGTCTCTCTCTCTCTCTCTCTCTCTCTCTCTCAACTCATTTATTTAAGATTTGTATTTTTTTATTTTTTTTATAATTCTGTGTTCATCACTGAGTGGTCTGTTTATCCCTGTAAGCACGCAATCTTCAGGTCTTACTTAAGTAAAAAGGGGAGATTAAACTCGTTAATATTTAGCTAAAGAGAAGTTTTTGCAACACGTTGATGCGTGTCGAAATCCCCCCAGTATTTTGTATTGCTGAAGTTATTGCTAACATTATTTGTCGATATTTAAAAACTCTACGTTTCATTTAAGTATGGTTCACTAGATTAAACTAAAAATAGAGTCGTAATTAATTTAGCGAAACACAATTGCTAACAATTGCATCACATGTAAAATATTCATGTAACAAAAGTCATTAACAGCATGAGATCTCCGAATGTTGTCAAATATTTTTCAGCCTGCTTTGGTTTACTCATTTGAACCTTGAAGCAATTTCTATAATATTTAAATCAAAAGATTGACTTGGGATGTAATATCACCAGTAATCTGCCATACAGACTCTCAAATAAAGAGCATTACATTGCTCAGTTCAATATATTAAACGCTGTTTCGTTTTTCTATGTCACCCTTCTAGAAACAATCATGTGCATATACGCTCGTTGTCATTGTCGCGTCTCTGCGTATTACCCAGGAAAAAAATTAAACATGGCCAATTTTGGAAATGTCCAATGGCCACATTATATCAGCTCACCGTCGTCAACTGCGAAGTATGATATCTCTAAATTTATGTTAAATTTAGTGTATCAAGGCAGCAAATAATTTTCTAAACATATAAAAATATTAGACAGATTTTAGTCAACAATACAATAATCCTTATTCATACATACAGTAAAAAAAACTTTCAGATGTTGGAGGCCATGTACATTAAATCCAAACAACCCAAACTTAATAAAATCACTTTTAAATCTGGTCATAAAACATTACATTGCATTTGAATACCTGGTTCTGTTGTCATTTCGCACTATCACGCAGTGTGACGTCATAGAACTGCATTACAAATTTGAGTACTGCGTTTGTTATTTTTGGTAACTATTGCCGTTGCCTAGCGGAGTTTTATGCCAATACAAACTAAAATCGTCGCCGATGGTGAATGTTATTGTGCTACCGTCTTAATAACCTCTCTGAAGATGGCTCATGTGAGCCGAAAGCTTAGATCTAACTTAATAAAAAATTATCCAAATGTTGGAGAATTTTTGTTTTTATTCTCAACTAAAATTAAAGCCAAAATACGACGTTTAGAACGGCTCATGATTAAACATAATAGACATTCATTGTCTCTTATATTTAACATTATGTGTTTAAAACATTTATGTTAATAGATATACAATTTTTCATGTATTTTCTAATTATTTTATCGATTATATATTCATATTCGTTTGAATGCATGTTTCCATTGCATAAAATGTTTCTAATTTGTTCCATCTTAAATAGCTTTCTACATTAGTAGCGCGGCCTCTTGCCTCGTTCTTGGAAAAAAATCAATTCGTTATTCGGTTGAGAAAGTTTTTTTTCCTTTTTCTTCTTTTCAGCATTATACTACCCATTTCCATTCGAAAATAAACTAGTTTTTTAGTTCCATTTATTTTATAGTCAAAATTTGTTTTCGAATAATCAAATCAAAATCGTCTGAAAGTACCAGCAACGGCAATATTTCTTAAATTCATCTTAGTTTGAATGATTGTTTACTTCTGTGTTTCTTTCATTCAATGAGGGTATTAACACAGACCAACTGAAATAATTTGTGTTTATGACCAGGTTTTAGACTGTCATAAAATCATTTTTACACAAAATAACGTCTATAAAATTTACAAACTAAAGCGTAATATTCATTGAAATAGTACAATTGTCATTTTAATGTATACACACCTATAAATTCTTTTAGATATATTCAAATGAAAAACTTGCTATTTGAAAATAGAAAAAGTAAATTAAATAAGGTGTGAACTCTATTTATTGGTAAACTCTCCATTACTAACAATTAAATTGTATGAATTAGATAAATATGCCTCTGAATTTATAGTTTTTATCAATTTGAATTTTAATCTCCTTGCTAAGTCAAATGATCTAAGAATATTACTTACATTTTTTTGTCAACTGTGGCAAATATTTGCTTATTCCAATTATTTCAAACAAAACTGCTATCTGCTGATTATCTGAAAAAACATTTCTGCTTTGGATTTGCATGGCTAAAATTAACCTCCTGGAAAGTAAATCTTCTTTCCTTTTTCCAGGCGATTTTTCCGCTGATATGAAGTCAAAATATCACATCAAATCAGTTGTAAGATGTACTGGTAGGAAATTCGGTTCACTGCGGTGTACTAGACAATTTTTATCGCCTGAATCTATTTTATATAATCAGAACACAATTATCTGTTATGGTCAGTTTATTCATGCTAAATTCTGCATGGTCTTCATAAAACCTACTGAATAATCTGCAATGCCATTCGTCTTGACCTGTAATCTCCACGTCCGTCAGTTTTCCCCTATCACCGTAATGTAACTGACCCGTGTCTTTTCTATAAATACTTTCATGGTAATTGTTTTGATGAAATCTCCTCTGCGGTACTCAGACCCTATGAGTTTATGTGCAGTACTAGATTGGGTGAAAGATTATTACTGTTGAAAATAAAACGTTCTTACTGTATGCTATCAGTTCCTTTTCTAGGAGTTTCTACTCATTAAAATCTTCTCCAACTTCTTGTTTTCCAGCTACATCTGAAAAAAATAAAATGCGATGTAAAAAAATTCTCTTTTTAACGTTGGTTCTTTTATTGCCTTCGCTATTTAATAAAGTTTTTCTTATATTCTTTCAACGCGGAGTTAGATTCTTTTTGAACTTCATTAATTTGAAATAACTTTTAACAAATGCTTAGGTGTATTTTTTAAAATTGAACGTAGTGGCACGAAACCTCATTGGAATGTCGAATTGGACTTTCAAAAACCAATTTCTCAGAGACAAACAAACAGTGCTGACTCTTTTGTAATATCAATCCTCGCATATGCCAGGGAAAACTGGATAATTTGTTCTTAGTTAAGTAGGAGAGCTGCGGAAATACGTATTTGGTTTTACAGAAGAATATTAAGGATGCCCTTAACATAGCATGTCAGGAACAAGGAAGTATGAAATTAAATATAAACAAATATTATACTGATATTGCAATCAGACATTGACGGTTGATGTTTATCTGACATTTGATGGAGAAGGAGATTTTGCAGAACATAATGACAGGAAAAGTCTTAATACAATTAACGAACAAGGTACTACCATGTTTGTCTTATGGAATGAGGTTATATTCAGAAATGAGAAGAAGTAGAAAAGAGCCATGATCGTCCATGGTCGTGAGGCGACATGATACACAAACGAAGAATATTATATTAAGAAATCATAAATGTTTGATATATAATTAAATTTAAGTGGCACTTAGTCCTGAAAAAAATTCTTCTAGACTGCATTTACTTTGAGTAGTTTATTTTAGCACAAAGGTTTAGTAAATGAAGATTGTGAGGGAAGACCATTTATTGCATATCGACAGTCCACTCGTTAAATTGTAGATAACAAATCAAATTCCTCACATGGCCTGGAGACACAGGTTTCAACCACTCAAGGACATTTTTAACTGTTGATCTTAGAAAGTTGTATTATACAACTGACCGTTTAAATTTATCTGAACGGTTTTGGTGCAATGCATGGCATTCATATAAATGTCTTAAACTGATGAGAAAAACATAACACTAGTTTCTCGTGTAATCTTTCAGATTTGGTGTAATTTCATGTCGTTGGAATGTGCGTAATTTTTTTCAGTTTTGTGGTAAGTAATTATTTTAATATTTTGCACAAAAACTATCTATTTCAATAAGCGAGAGTTCTCTTGTCTTCAGTTTACCAGACTGAGAATCGAACTCTCAACAACACTGGTGATGGGATTGAGTGCAAAATCGCTGACAACAAATCTATTGCAGTAGTATATTCAGTCGTTGCAATTAACATTTTGTGACAAATAATTTTCCCACAGTTTATTCTGAAAGAGAAAATAGTTTAAATACTTCCGGTTATAGCCTGATATCTTCAAACAAAAATGAAAAATACGCACATTTCTGGTGAAAAGTCAACCTTTCACAGAACAGTGTTTAAGATGCTATCGAACTCATATTTTCTTTACAGACATATACAATGGAAACGCTTGTTTTCTGTAAATGCGTCAGGTTCCAAATTTATCACCGCTCAATTTGTCATGCTATATTTTTATTTACTGACATATATTCGGATCACGACAAAAGGATATTTGTCATCCTTTTAGTCTCCATTATTTTTGGATATATATTTCTCCTTTGTTTCTTTTTGACCTCTTTCTTCTCTTGTTTTAATTTCTTTATCCTTTCCACCATTAGCTTCAAACTCGATTCTAATTTTGACTGCTGGGATATCGTTGTTTACCTCTACCAAAAAGAGGAACGTTTAATTTATCTAAGTGCACAACGTTAGAAAATTTCAAAATGGCGGATGAAAGACATATTTACATTCGGAGAATATTTATTCAAAACTGTTACATTGCTCATGATAAATATGGCTCAGAATAAGTATGAAAAAAGACGTCATATTACAAAACATAACACATCTCCAGGATGCTAATTCATCTTTTTGGTTACTCCTAAACGAAAACCTAATACGTGCGTTTGCATGATACGGTTATTTATATATACATATCAGTATTTATATATACATATCAGTGATGCGTATATATATATATATATATATATATATATATATGGGTATTTACCAGAAAGATATGAAGTTTATAAAAAAAAACTCAACACGTCATGTTAGTTATAAACTATAGTTCATTTCAATGAGCTTAAACAGCTCATCTCATCAGACCCTTTTACAATATTCCTCTATCTGGCATAAAATTTATGCCGGAATGAGCATTTTCTTAAAATGAAGAGGGAACATAATAAAAATAATAATAATAAGCATACAATTACAAACAAATAAATAAATGACAATATTTGTGAGGGGAAGGAGGAAAGAAAGAAATGAAGGATAGCTTAGAACCTACTTAATAAAAAAAAGTATCCAAATGTTGGAGAATTTTTGTCAAAATACCATGTTTAGAACGGCTCATGATTAAAGATAATAGTCATTCATTGTCGCTTATATTTAACAGTATATGTTTAGAAAAAAAAAAAAAAATATATATATATATATATATATATATATATATATATATATATATATATATACGTCATCCAGCAGGATTTGAATCTGTGTCCCCAAGAGGAATAGAATCTTACCTCAGGACTATTTTTCTTTCAAGATTTCCCGATTATTCAGGCCATTATAGATAAATGAATATACTGTTTAATTAAAAAAAAACAATGTAAATACTGAAATACGAGTATTTATTAAAAATAATATATATATATATGTATGTGTGTGTGTATGTACGTTAGTGAGTGTTTGTGTGTGAGTGTGCCTGTGTGTGTGTCAAACTGTCAGTATTATTTCATAGACAGGAATGTATAATAGCCAGCTGTTTATCTACTGTAACTAGGTAATTGCTACAACAGTGTAAACAGATAACGACGAGAGTTGAGTGAAAGGGAGATAGCTATATTGAATCCGGAAGTTGCATCGCACCATGGAATGAGAATAATAAATCTCGGTTAAAAAGTCTATGCCCCCGAATAAGGCCGGAGCGTACAACAGCGTCGTGAATATAGAAATAAAATGAGGTCATCAGCCTGAACAATGTAAATAATCTAAATAATATCTCAGAAGTGTAAAAAAATATATATATATGTGTGCCGTTAAATGTAATTTCAACTGTAAAATAAATAATAAAAAAGGGGTTTCTTCTTAAACCATGTATTCACGATGAACTGTTTGTTGTGAATAACAACCTTGTTTAAGAAGACGACTATTTTAATTATTTATTTTACATTTGAAATTACTTTTGATTGCACGTATATTCGAGATAATAAAGATAATGTTCTCTCTGGCGAGGTTCAAACTAGCGTCCCTCTTTGTATGATGTGACATGCTTTCAAACTTTCCACCACAGTAAGCTTCAAATCGAAGAAAGTTTACTTATACATATATTTATTTTGCTTGGTTGTGAAGCTCTCTGTAACAATGGATCCTACAGTCCTTTCTCCTAAAAGTAGGTTGCAAGTCCCAACCCTGTCGGAGAATACATGATTATGCATATATCAGTCTCACGAATGCTCAATAGACGTAATCATGCTATTTTAAAGAACACTTTAGAAGAAAATGCGTTAATAGCATATGAACACGCACACACACATACATACACAGGCATACACACACTATTAAAAATAACGTTTAAATAAATAAAAATGTAAATATGCCGGACTTAATCCACATGCTAAAAATTCAGTTTGTTTAAGTAAGAAAAAGAGCAGAGATGTACATTTCGAAAATCGGGAAATATATATATTCATATTTGTTTCATAAAGAAGTCTTACGTGGCTGATAAAATCAAGGCTGATCAGATCTAATACGGTTTCTCTTAGGGAATACAGGTTCAAAACCTGCCAGTTGGCGCATATTTTTCTAACAGGTTTCCTCGAATATTATTGACGGTAGATATAAAAAATATAAATATAGAACTTAATAATAAAAGCAGAAAAACTACTCAAATATGATAATTCATTTCACGTTCAAAGAAATTAATTAAATATATATAACACGCTACAATTTCCGTTCCCTGATTCCATGCGCCTATGGCTTCGTGATTTGCGACTCCGACTGATACTATATCGGTCGAGATTCGATTCTGGCTTGAAGCAAGATGTTTAGCCATCCTGATGAGCTGTGATAAAGTGAAACATGCTTGAATGTGGAAGATAAATATAGCGTGTACACACACACACACACACACACACACACACACACACACACACATATATATATATATATATATATATAAATATCAAGAGATGCTCAGATATTGCTCATAGTTATACTACCGTATAAAACAATATGTCCACTTGAAAATATAGATGGGCGTGAATGCAGCAATATTGGAATATCGTACTGTATATATTGATTATCTTGTAGAACCACGGCTATAATGGCACCTTTACTTGTTTAATTAAACTATATATATATATATAAGTGTTTTGTATCCTTAAAGTAAACAAATGCTTATGAATTAAATGAGAATATCTTTAATAAAAGTTATTTAAACAGAAGACTAAATATATATAAATCTATACAAATAAATATATATTTCTTTCTTTGTTTTTTTTTTCTTCTTCCATATCTCCTCGGGAAAAACAGAAAAGTCAGTAAGACACAAGGATTACTGAAGGTGGAAGAACAAACAAAAAAAAAGACACATAAAAGATTGTGAATGATAGAACAGAAATTACGAATACAGTAAATAACTCTTGATACAGTATTTGAGTATTTTACGTTAGCTGTGAAGCATGAAATCTGAAGAGAATTCCACAAACGAGAAATCCGAGAAGAGAAACTATTAACATAGAATTTACGGTTAGTCAATTCAAGTGTTAATTGATGAGATTTTGTTGCCAGACTTGTACAGCGCTTAAAATCATGAAGTTAACATACCATGGCAAAGTGTTTATACCAACAACTACCATGAAACCATTTATAAAATAGACACAGGAAAGCTAAATTTTGGTAGCTAAAAAAAAATTGATTGTGTAAAACCCGCCAAGAATAATAATATTTTTGATACTTCTTTGCATTTTATCAAGAATCTTCAAATATATAGTAGGATAAACAGGGCATATGTGGCAGCAATATTCATAGCATGGGCAAATGTTAAACATTTAAGTTTGCAAGAAAATTTATGGGGTGTAAAACTGTCTCGCGTGATACAATGAACTGATTCAATGTAGTTTTTTGACTTAATATCGGACGAGAACGTTAGCCCGAGTAGACAGAATGCGTCAATCACCTGGAGGTTAACAACCGGCGTACTGATGGGAGGCAGGAATGGGTCTTTTAGTTAATAGCTAATAGTTAAGAGCTTTGTTTTGAAGGCGGTAAAATTAACCAGCATTGCTATTAAACTAGTCGTGGAAGTAGAAGGTTTTTTTTAATAAAGGTGCTTTGTGGCATACTAATATTTAAATGCAAATTTACAAATATAATGTTTTCATTCTTTGAATCATTTGCTGAGAAAAAGGGAGGGAGAGATATATAAATATCTGCGTTACGGCCGACACCTTTTCAATTTTAATGCATTTATAACATTTGTCTTGTTCTACTTTGACATCTTCGAAAAAGGATAAGGAGTACAGTTATTTGTACACAATTAATATGTATTTAGCGTTCTGTTTAAATAACTTTTTATTAAAGATATTATCATTTAATTCATTATCATTTGTTTATTCTAAGGATAGAAAACATGCAAAATTTTTTTCACCGAGTAATTGATTTAAAACAACAGTTTCTGTCAGTTTCGTTTTAGATTTGGTTAAATATGTTATTTTAAAATCATAGAAAAATCTTTAGAAATGCTTTTCAAGCCACGACTCATTTGAAATGAGGCAAATCAACAAAATGACTGAATAGGATAATAAATTACCCTTTTTTATAATGTTACAGTTAATTTGCTACCGAATGACATTTGTTGATGTGTTTTTCTATTGTGCACTTTTGCGCATGTGCAGCATGATTGGCGTAAAAACTTCCGGCCAATCACACTATTCAAACAGTCGTATTCAACTAAAACGAAAGAGGAAAGTCCTGTGAATGGAAGGAAATAAACTTCCTAGTAGCTGAAAACTGTAATTTGAAATTTATCAAGATTGAGCTCATCATAATAGCTGTTTCATTTATGCATTTCTTTACTTGATGTACCACGTTAGTTTGATGCATTTTCTTAAATTTTTCCAATGTTTTTATGAGAAAATTATATTGCGTTAAAAGTAATATATTGCAATAACTCTTAAATACCACACGCATTTTTACCCTGAAATAAAATACACAGTTATATATAATGAAAAGTCGTAAACTATCATTATCAATGCTGATTTCTGGTTGTTTTCTAATGGTTTTAAAAGGCCATAACAAAATATTTAGTCAAAAGGCTTTTTTTTCGAATTCAAAGAAATAACATACACCGATTAGAGCATAATTCATGATTTTATCGGATACTAGCAGTATAGCCCGGCGTTGCTCGGGTGTAATGAAAGCTTTAAAACTTATCCATTGACCTGGAGCTCAGACACATTGGACGTTGACACGAACGACTAAAAATCAATAGTTGTTTCCAGTTAAAGCGAAACAGGAGACTGAAAGAAAAATGAATGGATGTAAATCAAATTTTGATTTCCTGCTATCGATATCAAATAAGCTTTATTCATCGTAAACTGAATTTTGAAGGTTAGATAAGTCCTCTGAGTAAATGGTATCTGAGACTAAGAACTACAATTATACCTACTCAGCGCCAAACCCGAAGCAAAAACTAAAATAAAAGGGCTGAAGAAATACAAACAGGCAGATAAACAGACACACACACAAACATTTGCCTTTCATATATATATATATATATATATATATATATATATATATATGCGCCGGGACATGGAAATTGCCAGGTTGGTGTCTGGGGGGCGCGTTTATACCACTGGGCAAGATACCATCCTTAGTCTTTTTTAAAACAGGTATCTAGGAGAAGGAAACTCTGATCTAAAACCTGAGGTCTTTTCTTACTTAATCTGTGGCAATTTTTTTGCACCGACTTGAGTTAATGAATGGATCCAATAAGTGTGGATAGTATTTGCACAGGCTTTCACCACTATAATCAAATCATTTGTGTCGGTTTCTTGACAACTTAAATTTATTCAAAAGTCCTGCACACACAAAAGTCTACAGGCGATAGGGTGATGGCGACGGGAACAGGTGAAGGATATCACTGGAAGTTCATAGCTGGATCTCTACACTGTGGCGACCGGTGGGTGATGACCGTTCTGCAAAAATACCTGAGTAATTGCGCAGTTCGTGTCCTCCATATGTGACAAAGCAGCCCTATTTAGGGACAACACTGCTTTCCCCATGCTGGGGAGGGGGCGATAAAATGAGCCCTAAACAAATTCTTGCTCAAAACCACCATTGACAGTGTACTGCAGCTCCCTAGGTATCCGGCACGCAGTCCCAATAATAGAAGAAGCAAAAGCTTTCATTTTGATTCTTGGAATGTCCGCACTCTATTTGACAATGATAATCAGCCAGAACGTAAGACGGCTCTTGTTGCACTTGAGCTGAAAAAGTTTGGGATTGATATTGCAGCCCTTTGTGAAACGCGCCTGGCTGGCAACTTGCAACTGACTGAAGAGAAAAGCGGGTAGAACTTTTTTTGGAGTAGGATTTGCTATCAAGTCCAACCTTCCTAAGTCATTACCAACCCTTCCAAAGGGGTTTTCGGATCGCCTAATAACATTAACCCTCAATCCAGAATGCGATACCCGTGTCGTATTAATTAATTGTTATGCTCCCACGTTAGACAGACCAAAGCCGGAGAAAAATGAATTTTACCAACAACTGAAGGAAATTGTTGCGAATGTGCGACACAAGGATAAACTTGTATTAATGAGTGATTTTAATGCTCGTGTGGTTGTGGATAGCGCATCATGGGGTGTTGTTTTGGGTCATCATGGTGTTGGTCGTATGAATGATAATGGTCTTCTTTTGTTGGCACTTTGTAGGGAGTTTAACCTGCGTATTACCAACACGTTATTCCAACAGAAAAACTCTCACAAGACTACATGGATACATCCTCACTCAAGGGATTGGCACTTGATTGACTACATCATCACCAAAAGACGTGACATTAAAGACTTTAATGTCACTCGTTCATTCCATACAAGTTGCTATCTTTCCGATCATGCATTGCTCCGAAGTAAAACAACGTTGCATTTACAACACAGACGAATGAAACGCTCCTCTGTCCCCAAACAAATTAACGTCCTTTCATTAAAAAGCACCGGTCCACAATCGGCACTGTCGGCTCACCTTCATCATTCATTAGATTCTGTTGAAATAACTGATGATATTGAATCTTCATAGAAATCATTACATGACTCAATTCACACATCTGCATTGGAAGTTCTGGGCTTACCTATTCGTAAGAATCAGGACTGGTTTGATGATCGAAATGTTGAGGCATAGGATTTGATCAACGAGATGCACAAGGCTTACAAAAACTGGATTGAGAATAAGAACTCCACGTTAAAGAAAAAAGAGTACAATACATTCAAAAGCAAGGTCCAGAAAACAATACGGCAGATGAAAGAGGCATGGTGGTCATCACATGCCATGTCAGTGCAAGAAGCATTTGATAGGAAGGACTCGAAAGCCTTTTATGAAGGCATTAAGAAAGTTTTTGTGCCACACGAATCTGGTGCTTCTCCCATATTTGCAAGGGATGGCACACTGCTGACTGACAGAGCGGATATTTTGAATTGCTGGAAGGAGCATTTTGAAGCAGTTCTAAAAAATGCTTCTACAACTGACGAAGAAATAATTATCAGTGATAAATAATTATCACTGAGCGACCTGTAATTCCTGAACTCTCTTTCCTTCCAGCGGTACATGAGGTTTTTGTTGCTATCAAGCAAATTTCTTCAGGCAAAAAATCTGGGAAAGACGCCTTACCTCCTGAGGTTTTTAAGTACGGTGGTCAGAAACTGGTGAAGAAGTTGCATAGTTTCTTTGTGAAGATCTGGCTAACTGGAAATGTCCCACAGGATTTCAAAGATGTAGTAATTCAATACCTGTATAAAAACAAGGGCAATAGGAACATCTGTGACAACCATCGTGGCATCTCACTTTTATCAATTGCAGGGAAGTTCTTGGCAAGGCTTATTCTCAACAGAATAATCAAGCACCTTCTTGACGATATCTACCCCGAATCTCAGTGCTGTTTCCGTGCTGGGCGAGATACTGTCGATATTATATTTTCCCTCTGCCACGTTTCTGAGAAAGTCCGAGAGAAGAACGAGGAGCTGTATATAGTTTTCATTGACCTTACAAAGGCCTTTGACACAGTCAACAGTGCAGCTCTCTGGAAGGTTTTGAAAAAGCTGGGAATACCCGACAACATGCTGAATGAAATCATGACTTTTCATGAGGGAATGAAGGCATTTGTTGTTTCAAATGGGGAGTCTTCAGAACCTTTCAATGTGACAAATGGTACTAAACAGGTTTGCGTAAGGGCACCTGTGCTGTTTGCTTTGTTCTTTTCAGTTATGCTGAAATATGCTTTTGCTGATATTGGTACAGGCGTAGAATTCAAATTCAGAACAAGTGGTGGTCTCTTTAACCAGCACCGTTTCAAAGCTAAGACCCTCATCCGACAAACTATCATTAGGGGTCTTTTGTTTGCTGAAGACGCTGCACTTTGTGCAACCTCAAAAGAGGAAGCGCAATTGCTTGTAGATAGGTTTTCTGCTGCTTGCAACGCTTTTGGTCTGATGATCAGCATCAAGAAAACAGAGTTGATTTACCAACCTCGCCTCACACCAAAACATGTTCTGGGTGTGAAGCAGCGGCCACCAGTATACAGCTTTCCCGATATACCAATCCGAGTAGATGGTAAAGATCTGAAATATGTGAAAAACTTTACCTATCTTCGAAGTAAGGTTAATTGGAATGCTTCTCTTGATGATGAAATCATTAATTGAATTGCGAAAGCAACTAGTGCTTTTGGGAAACTGCGCCATCAGTTGTGGGATGAGAGGGGGATTAGCCTAAAGACTAAAGTACTTGTGTATAAAGCAGTTGTGCTAACTACGCTGCTTTATGGATCGGAATCATGGACAGTCTATCATAATCACATCCAGAAGCTTGATGTCTTCCACAAAAATTGCCTTAGAACAATTTGTGGTTTCACCCTAAACGATCGGATATCTAATGCGGACCTATTCACGCGCTGCAGTGTTAGCGGAATTGAGAGCTTTTTGATGCAATCACAGCTGCGTTGGGCAGGACATGTCTTACGTATGGAAGATGACCGGATACCAAAGCAAGTGTTGTAAGGCGAGCTTAGCAGTAGCAGTGGACGGCGGAATGTGGGTAAACCTCTGCTTTGCTTTAAGGATAAGCTGAAAATGAATTTGACATGTACAAATATTCCTCACCGTGATTTTGAATGAATTGCCTCTCAACGAATTGAATGGAGTTCTGCCTGCCAGAGGGGCATCAAGCAGTTCTCTGAGACTGAGATTGAGCAACTGTAAGACCTGAGAGAACCAAAGCATCTGCAAGTGTCTTAGCCGATCATTCGTGCAATCTCCCTTCTTGCCTACATTGTGGACTTGTTTGGAAATCTCTTGCAGGACTCAAATACCATTTACGATTGAGTAAGTGCGGGCATGCTACATCAAATTAAACGGTTGTCTAGACCTCATACGTCGTGATCGACGGGAGAGTCAATTATATATATATATATATATATATATATATATATATATATATTATCGATTTTCTGCACTATTGTAAGAACTGCAACCTTGAAACTTCTGAATATCGTTTCTTATGTCTTTTTCTATGAGTGTACGACATTTGATTAAAATCGGACCACTCCTTCAATAACCCGATTTTTTCGATTATCGAGTTTCGATATTTATTTGGGGTACCTCGACACAACACCTAGCTAAGAATATTTGCAGACGCTTATAGTACAACTGTGTAAATTTTCAAGAAAATTGGTTCAGCCGTTTTGGAGTCTATAGGTAACGGACACACACACACAGACACACATACACACACACACACACACAGACAAATTTCCATTTATAAATCAATTTAGATTAAGTAGTTAAAATGATTCTCTTCCTAGTATCTTCATTACTTACTGCTTCTCTAAGCATGTATTTTGAAAGATATATACATATATAAATAAAACAGTGGATCTGTCAACTTGCATTTTAAAAGTAACATTATTTCCCACATGTCATTCAGTAAATATTTATCAAGAGAGGTTCTTGAGAATTGTATTCCTTGAAGTCTAATAAAAAGAAATTCCCCTTTTCTAGATGACAGTGTTCGATTCTAATAAAAACCAAAGACCTTGTACTCTTCACGTAAGTATGATCGGAACTGAATTTTTTTCTAAAACTTATCGAGTGATCAGGGTTCATGCGAACGTAAACCTCATGTTATTAATGGTTGCCTAGGCGTACTGACATTTAATATTGTGAAATCGTATGCTGTTGTAAACTTAACTTTTTATATTACTTTAAAAAATATTTTTGAGGATGCGCATAGATTTGTATTTTATTTTTAAACAATATTTTGTCTCGTCTACCGGATGAACATTCGAGAAAACTTACTAAAGAAAAAATATGCCCTTCGGCATTTTGGTTCTAATATGATATCTTTATAGAGTTCTAAAAAAATATACAGTGTGTCTGTTCAAATATGACCACCCACTAAAAATAACCTTAAAGTAATAACAATATGTCACATTAATACGTAAAAATAAATAATTTCTTTTACAACCTAACTGCAAAATTGTTCGTCGAAATATTTTCTTTGTTATAATATTAGTTAAAACGAATTTGATACATTTTGTAAAATTTCATAACTGCAGTTTTCTCTTCTTTTATATTTCTGATTATACTTTTTTAAGGCATGATAATAAATATAGTTATGTTTTCCTTAAACAGTAGACATCGTATATTCAAAATCATTGGATTGTTTGCTTTCTCTTTCTCTTTCTCTTTCTCTCTCTCTCTATCTCTCTCTCTCATGTTTGTTGATATTTCTCCTTTGACTCATTTATATTTTATTGTCTCTCGTTACTTTGACTTCTTTTACATTTATTACGAGTAATTTCGAGCGCTATTTATATATTTATCTAAACTCCTGGGTTGCAGCACAATCGGGAAAGCGTTCGTACGGCGAGGACACAACGTCTTGTCTCCAAAGCATTTTCCAATTAATCTCATTAAAACTAGCTTGCACACTTTTGCAACAACAACAACAGCAATAATAATCAAAATAATAATTATCTTCTTCTTCTTCTTCTTCTTCTTCTTCTTCTTCTTCTTCTTCTTCTTTGTGTGTTGTCCTTTCAGGACGTAGGCAATCCTGGCCTCCCACGTCTCCCTATCCCTGGTGGCTTTAAGCACCCTTTCTCCTGTAACACCATGCAACCCCTGTTCTGTCATCCACCTGCTCAGGTCCTTCAAATATGTTATCCGCTGTATTCCTCTGTCTCTTTTTCCCTGTATCTGGCCTGTTACTATCAGATTCTCTAAGCCTTCCTTCCACATTGTATGTCCAAGAAACTCTAGTTGACTCTTCCTGATGCTCAGTATAAATTTTCTTTTTGTTTCCATCTTTTCCAAAACCTTATCATTGCTCACATGCTCGGTCCATGATATCCGCAGCATCCTTCTGTAGAACCACATGTCAGCTGCTTCAAGTTTTTCCATCATCTTTGATAATATTGTCCAAATTCACTGCCATGATGAAAAACTGACATCACATAGCAATCCAGTACTCTCGTCTTTGTTTCTAGTGAAAGTTTCTTTTGTCTTAATATTTTATTTAGCTTTTGGAACGCCTCCTTCGCCATGCCAATTCGCCTTCGGATCTCAGTGTCGCACTTTCTGTCTTCTGTTAGAACTCGTCCAAGGTATTTAAATTTTTGTACCTGCTCTTTTTGCTGATGACCATGCTTTCGGTTTCCTTGGGGTTTATTTGTCGTCCTTTTTTGTCACTCTTTTCTGTCATCTTCTGTAGTTTCCTTTCTGTGTCAGCAATCAGCACTGTATCGTCTGCGTACAGTATGTTATTCAAATTTTGGCCTCCGAATATTTTCAGTGGAAAAATAATTTATGTGAATGCAACAGTTGATCTGAAAGAATAGCTAACCGGCAAGACAGTGTGGCTGTGACACACTGGGTAATGGAGAGATTTTGGTACGACCGTATAAAATTGTGTCAATCAACCAAAATCGTTGAGAGAAATAGAAATCTATTCTGATTGTAAGGCCAACACCGTAAATGACAATACTGGAATTGACTGATATAAATTATATGATTTCCAAAATCTTTGATGTTGTTGTTGTTGTTGTTGTTGTTGTTGTTGTTGTTCTTCTTCTTCTTCTTCTTCTTCTTCTTCTTCTTCTTCTTCTTCTTCTTCTTCTTCTTCTTTCCATTATTATTATTATTGCTGCTGCGGTTGTTGTTGTTGTCGTTGTTGTTGTTGTTATTTTTATTTGTAACAGGTCATTTCAGAACCTGGGTTTTTGTTGCTAATCATAGCTTCATTTCATTTTTTGCTGTAACCTTTCACCAATTAACATTTTTCCTGTGTAAAATTTGATATTGTCCAGTTAGAAAACCACAAAAAGTAAATTCATTATGTGTAGGTTTTTCATATTAATCATTGAAATAAAATAATGATAATAAATTACAAAAATAAAATAATAATTATAAAAATTATTATAATAATAATACATGTGATATCCTTCTTGCTTTTTCTTCTTCTCTTTCTTTCAGGTCGTAGGCCTTCCTC
The DNA here is from genome assembly GCA_037127315.1 of Ascarosepion bandense. NCBI lineage: Eukaryota > Metazoa > Mollusca > Cephalopoda > Sepiida > Sepiidae > Ascarosepion > Ascarosepion bandense. The sequence continues at coordinate 2,904,621 of JBBBDQ010001347.1, read as the reverse complement.
CTCTCCCTATCTCTGGTCGCTCTTAGCACTCTTTCTCCTGTAACTCCCCGCAATCCCCGTTCTGTCATCGACCTGCTCAGGCTATCCGATGCTTTCCTCTGTCCCTTTTTCAATCTATCTGCCCTCTTAGTATCAGGTTCTCTAAGCTCTCCTTCTTCATTGCATGTCCGATGAGCTTTGGTTGTCTCTTCCTGATTCTCAATATTATTTTCGTTTTCGTTTCCATTCTTTTCAAAACCTTCTCATTGCTCGCATGCTCGATCCATGATATCCGCAGCATCCTTCTGTAGAAACACATTTCTGCTGCTTCAATTTTTTTCTTCTTTTTTGATGATATTGTCCAACATTCATTGCCATATCGAAGAACTGACATCACATGGCAATCCAGTACTGCCTTCTTTGTTTCTAGTGAATGTTTTCTGTGCCTTAATACTTTACCCAGCTTCTGGAACGCGTTCCTTGCCATATCAATTTCTATTCGGATCTCTGTGACACACATTTCGTACCTTTTTTATTTTAATATCCCCCACCTGTTTTTGGCATTTTTGAGCTTCTCTTTTTGCTGATGACCATGAATTCGGTTTTCTTGTAGCTAATTTATCGTCTTTATTGTCACTCAATTCAGTTATCTTCTGTAGGAGGTCTTGTCGTTTCGTTTTCGTGTCTGCAGTCTGCACCGTTTCATCTGCGTACCTTATGTTGTTACAAATTGTGGACTCCGATGAAAGATCCTGGAATAACATCTAGGGTCATCAAAATAGTTTCGCTTTGCAAGTTGAATAGAGCAGGTGAAAATACAAATCCTTAATATACGCCCCTTCCTATCTTTGTATATCGGCTGAATACGTTGCTTGTCCGTATACAGACATTTTGCTGCTAGTAGAGATTTTTCTTTACTCTTATGTTTTTTCCAAATATGTCGAGGTTACTGAGCATCACCATCAATTCTTTTTGTTGAATTTTGTCGAACGCCTTTGCATAATTGATGAAACTTAGGTTAAAGTCCTTCTTCGTTTGTATTGCCCTTTCAGGGAGCATCCTAATAATGAATATGAAGTTCCTTGTTCCAGTGTCTTTGACGAGCCTGCAATGGTTTTGACATATCACTGGTCTAATTCTGCTTCTCGCTCTATTCATCCGGATTCGGAAGATCAGTTTTGTAATATAGTACATTATGCTGATTGTTCGGTGGAGTTCTCACATTTTGCACTTGGTTTCTTAGGCAGTGCTATGACAGTCGTTTTGCTTAGGTCGTCTGGCATTACACCACTATTATAAATTTAATTAAATATGTCTGTAATTTTCTCCATGCCGTATTCTTCCAGGACTATCCGTCTGGACCAGCTGTTTGTTTCTATTCAGTATGGCGATTGCAGCTTTTACTTCGGACTTTTATATTTCCGGTCCGGCTTCATTTTTTGTATTATCGGTTGCTCTCCGTTATCATGGAAAAGATATTTTATATATCCTTGCCATCCCTAGAATATTTCTTCTTTTTCTAATATTATCGTTCTATCCTTGAATTTAAGATTTTTTCTTTTTTAATCGTATCACCCCCGAGCATGGCGGTAACGCCACTGATGTGCAGGGGGCTACGTAATAGTGAAAAGATTGGAAAGGAGAAAGCCGGAGACTACATCCTAAACAGGGAACAAGGGATGAGCCTCTTAACCTGTTCAATAGACGTGGGTGGAGTGTGAACTGGGCGATAGATAGATCTATCTACTCCAATTGAGAGGACAAAAAAAAAAAGTGAGAAGATTGGAAAAGAGAAAGCCGGAAACCACATCCTAAACAGGGAACAAGGGATGAGCCTCTTAAACTGTTCAATACTGCTGAGGAGAAGGTTTTTGTCCTGTCCGTTCTTTTATTATTTTATGCATGTCTGCTTTGAATAATAATAATAATAATAATAATAATGGAAACTTAAAATAAGTGTCATACCAGTGATGGAAATTGAAAACAAGTATCATACCAGTGAGAGTGGGTGCACTTGAAAAGATAAAAATGGAACAAAAATCACATTGAAAGAATCCCTGGAAAACCCAGCAGAAGAAATATAAAAAAAATGTTTTTTTAAGTACAGTCCATACACTAAGGAAAACTTTGTCTATGTAACGCTAGGGATGTTAGAGATATATGAAAAACATTAAATGGAGTCATAGAATCACACCACGACCTGCCTTATGTCTTCCTGCAGACTTGGTAGGTAGTGCAACAATAGCAGAAATCGAATTATAATGAAAAATGACATAATAATAATAAATATTTTAGGAGAAATGCAGAATCTGGGATAAATATCGAAAAAATCTTAGGCATCTTTTAGGTGACACTGTATTCATACCGACTAAATACAAATCACGGAACGAGAGAGTGGACAAATTTCTGTATTGGAAAATTTATAATAAACGTTTACTGAAAACAATGTGCAAGGAATTGACATGAACACTTCCAAGACCCGGTTAAAAAATGAATTTTAATAATTTTCTGGGTATTTGCAAGACTCAGAATCAAAGCTAATCGTCCAGACAACGTGATCAAAGACCACTACAACAGAATGTGCAGTTCCTCCAGATTGTAATATTTTTTAGGAAAATCATGCAAAACTAAGAAAATACAAGGATCTTGAAGTACAAATGTACAAAGTGTGTCACATGAGGAAATTAGTAATTTCAGTTTTGGTGAGAAAATCGATTTTGTTCTAGCAGACATGTTGAAAAGATTCCTGGTATAGAATGCCTTAACGAAATAAAAAATATATCCACAAGTACAGATTCCACCAGACAAAGAGTTTTATCTATGGAAAATGTATGTGGTAACATGTTTTCCTTTTCTTTATTTTTTTTAAAAATGCTCTGCACATTAAAAATGTCATGCTGCCATTTCTGATATAAGCTCTTTCGTTGGCACCCAGAAGAAGATTAGTATACAACTGAAATCAAAGAAAATAATAATAATAATAATAATAATAATAATAATAATAATAATAATAATAATATGTAACATTTTTCCTTAGGGACGTCAGCAATTTTTGCTCCCTATTTCTGTTCTATGCAACGTTGAATTTCATTCAACTTCTCTTTTTCCATTTCTGGCATCCATTCAATAGAAGCATTATTTATAGTACTCATTTTCTCCTGTTCATTATTTCATTGCACCCTGTAATTGCTTATTTTTGCAAGTTGTCTTTCCTCATATCGCTTTTCTGAACGTTCAGTAATCTCTTTCTTATATCATATATAAATCTATTTTAGTTCACGTTTTGTTTATAAATTATCCATAATTATTTGCAGCATCAGCCTGTGAAATAACATGTAGGATAACATTTTTGTTTTTCAGTGTCCATTAATGGTAAGCAAGTGACCCGCATCTAATGCTATTCAAGAAAATACATATGATATATCAGTTCAGCGCGTTTGCATTGTTTCTTAAATAATTTTACTACGTTATAATTCTTCGACATTTTATGTGTAATATTCAATCGATTCTTACTACGCGCACAAATCTATAGCTTTATGTATCTGCTTCTTTCTAGTGTTTACGAAGCATGCATATTTCTGATGATCATGCATTCGGTCTTTTAAAGATAACATGTCGGTTTTACAGGATTTCCTTCGTTACTTATCTAAAAGACTTCGCAGTTAACATCCTATGTGAGCTACTTACATATTTATTTAGTTTAACTCACGTTGGTAAGTTAACACATGTTAACTCGATACCTATTCTCGTGTAGCATTTTGCTGAAAAGATTATTACAAAAAAGGCTTTTCATCAATAAATTAGGTCAATATAAAGAAAAGAGATATATTTTCAAATAGTGACCTGTTCAAATTTTTTGTTGAGAGAATGTGCAAATTATTCGTTGAGAAAATGTGAAAAAATATTCTTTCAAAGAACGTGCAAAATATTCGTTGAGAGGATGTGCAAAATATTCGCTGGGAGAATGTGTAAAATGTTCATCAAGTTAATATGCAAAATATTCGTTGAGAGAATGTGCAAACTATTCGTTGAAAAAATGTGTAAAATATTCGTTAAGAGAAAGTGCAAAATATTTGTTGAGAACATGTGGAAAAAAATTTATTTAAGAGAATGCGTAGAATATCCACTGAGAATGTGCAAAATATTTGTTGAGAGGATGTGCAAAATATTTTTGGGAGGATATGCAAAATATTCGTTGAGAAAATATGAAAAGTATTAATTGAGAAAATGTGCAAAGTACTTGTTGAGAAATGCACATATTCATTCATTTCTGTGCTTCATTTACCTTTTTTTCTAGAAGAGCTTCCCATAAATATTGATAAATTTATTAACTCTTATGACGCAGTAATCGTTTCTTACAGCGTCAAATATACATAATTCAATAGTTGCGCGAACTAAAAGAAAATCGGTGGATTATAATCAAATCTTCGGAAGTAGCATCCTTCTTATTCCGTGTGTCCTGCATTAAATATTCAAACATTATATGACCGGTATATCAGGATTACATATATTGACAGTTCATTTATATTTTATGAAAAAGACAGTCACCATAAATTCAGTATTAGCTTAAATATATTATACTACTTTTTCATTTCCATCGTAATACTCACTATACAGCTAGACATCTAGAGTAAACTGTGTGGCTTCAGGAGAAAATTCTTTTCTAGGTGTGTCATAAAGGGAAACATCTACCTTTCGTAGATTTCTTAAATATGTTCATCTCAAAATTTCTCTTACTATCTGGCAGATTAATTTTTGGACATTTTACTTCTCTTGAATTGAAATACTCACTATACAGCTAGACATCTAGAGTAAACTGTGTGCCTTCAGTAGAAAATATTATTCTTTTCTAGGTGTGTCATAAAAGGAAACATCTACTTTTCGTAAATTTATTAAATATGTTCATCTCAAAATTTTTCTTACTATCTGGCAGATTAATTTTTTGGACATTTTACTTCTCTTGAATTGAAATGAAAATAAAATATTAATTTATTCTTTCTCTCACAAGATCCCAAGTAGACATACATGCAGACGGCACTACGGTTTACTCTCGCCTCGATCAATAATCTGCCGAGACTGAAAAGGCAAACCTCGCTGTCGAGCTTGAAAAGGACCTCCATTCCGTGGTAGACTGGAAAGAAATGGCTCATGAATTTTAGTGCTTCCAAAACAAAGCTGCTATCTATTAACTACAACAGACAATCGCTCCTGCACCCCATTAGCCTCGATCACGTTAGTCTTCCAGAAAGCAAAACACTGCGCCTCTGGGTGTTAACCCTCACAACAGTCCTCAAGTAGAATGAATATAGAGAAACCGTAGTTAAATCCGATGATAAGAAGATTCGGTTCTCTGTGAAAGACCAGGAAGTTTTTCCTGTCTGAAGCAATCCTTCACATATACACATCTACCATCAGCCCGTGCATTGAATATTTCTGCCATGTCTGGTTGGGTGTTCTTGCAATCCACCTAAGGGTCCTTGACAAAATCCAACAGAGAATCTGTAATGCGAACGATCCCGACTTGGCAGCTCTGTTACAGTCAATTTCTCACCGGCGCAATGTCCATTCCCTGTGTCTCTACTACAAATATTTCTCGGCTTCTGCTCAGATGAACTTAGTTCACTGGTAGCCCCTATATATGAATTTACTCGAGCCACAAAATTAGCAACTAGGTCCCACCCTTTTTACGATGAAACCCATAATTTGTAAACTCAAATACTACTCCATCAGATTCTTTTCTCGCATTGCCGCCTGTGGAATTCCCTCCTGTTTATTTGCTTTCCCCACAGCTACAACTTCAATGATTCAAATGTAAAGTCAATAGTCATTTTTATCTCAATAATCTGCATCCTCATTCTCATGCTTTTTTTTTCATCCACTCCACTCTCATCAGTATTCTCATTCTTCTCTTACCCTCTTTCTGACATCCCCTGTAACCTGCCACTTTTTCTGGTAACTTTCCTCTTATGTAAGCCCCTGCTCGACAGTAGCTGTAAAATGCTTTGTTTAGGGTGATACCATTTAAAAAATATACGGTCCTTCCTTTCTAAGAGAAACCGCATAATATTGAAGTTTTCGGCGAAAGGCCAATGACGAGTACAAAACAAGCCGAATTATTTTTTCAAAATAATCCCAAATATAGAGTATCCCTGTTCCAAAAGTAGAAACATCCTAACAAATTTATTCTTTATTTTTAAACTAATGGGCCTATGCCATTAAAATGATGGCAAAGTATTTATATCGATATGTCGTTTAATATATGGCATTATATATATTGATGTAAGTACTTTTAAGTATCTTCCATTAAATTCACCCTTCCCTGAGTGTGACAAAAGGGATATATATATATATATATATATATATATATATATATATATATATATATATATATATATATCCAAGTATGGGTGGAATAATATTTCTTGTCCAAGGAAACACTATTTTTAAAAAAGTGCTCAATACAAAGTAGATCTAATAATGTTTATTTAGAAATTATAACATGGATATGATACAATATCACGACAAAAGTTGCTATTTTGTTTCGACATTTCTTGTGTCTTGTCAAGTGATGTGGTTTATTTTAAATTGAATGGTTTAAAAGGTTAAAAACATGCAAAACCTCTTTAATCAGGGAGGCATTGTTGTATGTACAATGTGGACCAATCAGAGAATATGGAGAATATGTCAGCAGACTTAAAAATAATCTTGGTGGGCATTGGTATTAAAATTTGATTAAATTGCTATCAGCATTATTAATTAACTATTACATCTACTTTATTTTTTTGCGAAATTTAAAAAAAAATAGTTTAACAATTTAGTAGATTTAGAAAGTTATTCATATATTAAACGAGGAAGAGTAAGAACGCACACATAAATAAACCTACAAACATCCACACATGGAAAAATAGACGAGTATATTCACAAATACTAGCAAACAGACACATATACAAATTAATATACCCACGCATATATACATAAAAAATTACAAAATTTAGTTTATCGACTTGTCAGTTTGTCCGTTTACTTTTAAACAGACTAAATTGCAACATATTGGATACAGTCAAGGCGAATTCATAACGTGACCAGCCCTGGATGAAAGAGGTCGGGATAGACATAATCATATTTCAATGCATGAATATATA